>VYZX01020429.1:1962-15372 GCA_013401335.1 Brachypteracias leptosomus
TATATGGCCACTACATTAGGCATTTACACAAATTCAACAGGAAGAATACACACCTCAATTTCAGAAAGATTGACACAAACTGCTTACACAATAAAAGTATGTTTTTCTCTAACAGTGGAGAAGGATTTATGTGAAGCTGTTAAAACAGAANTCATAAACAGCCATTTCTTTAATAATATATTCCTGATTCATACTGATTTTAGTATGAACTCATACTGGTATTAGTAACAAAGTATAAAATGGAACTGAGTAAAGATTGCTAGTGTTTGCCCCTCCAGCAGAGCAGTGAAGCAGAACAAAACCAGCTCTACCGTGGGGCAAGTCAAGAGCATCCAGCTACCAAGGACAGCTCTAAGAGACTGACATCATCAGAGACCATTATGATCCAGAAATCATTTTCATAACATGATATGTTATGATGACTGTTCAACTCTGGTACAACTTTCCCACATTTGAAAAGTGTGTGAAAATAAGGTTAGAGAAATTCTTTCTTAGACTTTCTCAAACTGAGATGTAAGTGGTGATCAGCCACCGAGGTATTCTCCTGTTCTGAGAGCAGCTGCAGAATTGTGACAGGGAGATTACTCTCGTATGGAGAAGATATCAATGAAAGGATTAAGGCAATAGTAGAAGACATTTTAAAAGCAAAGCCTCAGATTTTGGTATGCTACTGGGAGTGGAAAGCACGGGAAGTTTATGCTTCAAACCCTTCACAGAAGCTGCCAAGAACCACTGCAAGGCAAAATTCAAATCTGAAGAACTCCTTTTAACATCCTTCAATGGGAGGTGGGGCACCCAGCACTGTTCAAAGTCTGACCAGTAATCCATGCAGCAAGAGGTGCCAAAAAGTGTGTTGGCTCAGGTTCAGGCTGGATATTCATCTAAACTCACATGTGCCGTGGTTCCAATTAGCAGCCTCTTCTATAGCTGAGTCATTGAGTGCTTCCTTGTAACAGCAGTGCTATAGTCTATCTTGGTGAGTCATTCTGTTCCATACAATCCATTCATGGCTTACATAACTGCCTCTAACGCTGAAGATAAAAAGGAAAATTTCGAGCTAAATAAGAAAAAACAATTTCACCTCATTACAAGGAAGACAACATATGTTACTATAATTAACCTGATTTTATATTCCCACTGTCTTCAACTCAGTTCAGTCTTTCCAAGATTTTCAGGTGCAATACACTTTTCTTAGAAATCATTAAAATGAGAATCAGACAGCAAATAAACAGTAAAAGATCTTACATGCAACCACAAAAATAAGACTGCATACCATACCCAGAACTCAATCATTGTTCATCGTGAGTGCTACCTTCAGCCATAATTGTGTAATAAATTTCTGTGTTACCATATAGAGTTCACAGAACTTTCAAAAGAAATTTATTAATTTAAATGGAAGTTAATTTAATTAAGTGTTTGATAACCATGCAAACCAGTTTGTCATTTTATTGGACAAAGATATGACAGCAAAAAAAAGATTAAACAAAATTTTAACAACATTAAATAGAAGAGTAAGGCAGCCTATTTTCACAGACATACCAAAACAAGAAATCAGCTACTTCATTAATCTCATCACGCAGCATTTTCAAATCTGCACATGACTATGAGCAAATGTTACTGAAACCTCTTGATTTTCTTGAAAAAGCTCACATAGACACACCTGAAAAGGGGTATAACACCTCTCACTGGTTTCTTCCAAGTTCCTACTTACTGTAAATTATGTAAAATAACAAGCTCATCAACACTCAAACCAATTCTATTTTTCAAAACTCCTGCTTCAAACTCTAACCAGAAAGTCAGTATTTTCCCTACAGAATGCATCATTTCCACTTCTATGAGAAAAGAAAATGATGGCAGGATACTTTAAACATCTTCATCTACCAGTTAGAAATACATTCCAGCATTCTTTTAAATGTAGTATCTCTTGACAACAGCTCACATAGGCATACATAAAGCTATCCTGAAATTAGCTAGCCTGTTTATGGCAGCAACATATGCTCAGAAGTACAAATTCGATGCAATTCACTAAAATCTTCAATGATTCTGTTTCCATTTGATATCATTATCTGCAACTCACCACTGTCTCACATAACCCACTCTTAGAAACTTGCCCTATGTTCCCCATGCACAATGCTTTCAGCTTGCTTCCTTCCTTTCATCATGTCACGCACTGGAACAGAATGCCCAGGAAAGTGATTGAGTCACCATCCCTGGAGACATTTAAAAGACATGTAGATGTGGTGTTTTGTGACATGGTTTAGTGGTGGACTTGGTAATACTGGGTTAATGGTTGAACTCAATGATCTTAAAGGTCTTTTCCAACCTAAACAATTCTATGTGCTCATATTTGTAAGTAGGGTGCTGACAGGGCAATATCCCTGACGGGGCCTGTTACACTTATGGAGCCCTGCATTCCACTGCAGGTCCTCCACGTTGTTCTCCAAAATCTGCAGGAAGTTACTACCAAGTTACTACAAGTAGGATAGAAGAACAACCAGGTCTAATCTGATTGTGGACACAAAACCCAGCTGTAGAGCCTGCAGCAGGAGATAAATAATTGCTGGAGAAGCATCTCCCATCCCATAGAGCCAGCTGGTTCCAAACTTCCCCCCCAGGCAAACAGCAATCACATTGTAGCACAGAATGGCTACAGGTTAAGTGGTGTGCAGGACTGGGGCATGTTCCAGGTTTTCCAAAGCAGGGAACATCTCCAACACAAAGCAATACTCTCAAGGAAAAGGGAGTATTTGTGATATCCATTTTCATGGTAAAATCTTCACTTATTGAAAGAGGCATTTGTAGAGCCTGATCTTGGTGAAAGGGGATATTAATTTGCTAGAGATGTTTCTTCATAAGACTGTGCTGCTAGCTCTCTTCTTCCTCAGGCTAGCAACAAACTCAGCAACATCCCCTCAGCGTACGTTCATCTTTTATTCTTCATCTGTTTGCTCTTCTCCATCTTGAATCAGCCAAGAGGGAACACACCACTGAGAGAGAGCTCAGCAAGCTGCCCCCAACAGGAAGCTCCTCCAACCAGCCCCAATAGGAACTCTCTTCCACAGAACTTCTTGTTGCTTCTCACAGACTGGTCAGTTCCTGGTTGATATAGCTCTAGCCTCCCCCACCCCCCCAACCATGATCCCCTGGGGGAAGACAGGGCCTCACACAGGTGGGCCAGGTTCTGCCTCTGGGGCCTGAAACCCCTGGGAGAACAAAACACGCTGCTGGGTTGTGACTCATCCACAGGTCAACTCCATCTCAGGGCCCACAGCCCAGGCCACTTCAATGACACAGGATAAGTCTGGGTTTACAGATGTCCATTTCCTCTGAGCTAACTGCAGTTTTTACTATGTTCTTAATTTGAAATTATTGACTTTTTCAATTCCATTTTTTTCTGTTCCTTTTTTTGAGGGACAAAAAAAACCCCCAACAAAACAAAAACACTTCAAGAAAGCAGAGTACTTTGACAGAAATAAAAGGACAAGCTTCACTCCTAACCTTACAGAATAGTATTTTGAGGACAGGCTCTTTTCAGTGCAACAGCTCCTTTGTGCCAGGTTTGGTTCTTGGATAAACTTGGCAAGCTTCCTGACTTTCAGTTACTATTTTCTTATTTTATGCAAGATCATCATCAACACCACACACACTTTGTAACTGGTAAAATCTATTTCTCATGTAATAGATTAACTGCAGAACTGAATGCAGAGTACACTGCTGAGTAAACAGTACAGGTGTCTGCAGACTATGTTGGCAAGGTTAGCAGCTACTCTAACAACTTTCTTCATCACTGATCGCTGTCTCAAGCCAGTTATTGGCAAACCAAATCTACAGAAAAATACTCTGAAAGAGATTCATTTACCCAATCTATTAACTCTTTTTATTATTATTTTCAACTATTTCTAGGATTTAGACTGCAGAAACAGTCAAAAGAAAAAAAAATAAAATATTTGAAACATGGCCTTTCTTAAGAGCAGTTATCAACCACTATGAAAGGAAAGCCACACCAAGAAACCAGTGGCTCTCAGAAAAATCAATGATTGACAAAAATATAGAGCAAAATTAGGTAATTTTTCTTACCATAACAAATGCTAACCTGCAGCATGTGAAAGTACATGCAAGAGTATGGGTCTACCACTCCTTCGGCCACCAGGATAACAGAGGCAGTGAGGGAAATATTCCTCCCTCTTCCTGGGAAAGGTGCATGTCACCTCTAGCAGAAGCCACTGCCCCAGTATTTCCTGACTTCTCATTTAGTGATAACAGACTGTGGCTTCTGACATAGGAAAAGAGCTGATGGGTCATGGGCTCGGGTTTTTTTGCTGTCCCCAGTCACCTGCAAATGCTGACTACTTCTGCTATAGCTAGCTTTATTAAGGAGGCTAGAAGAATATACCAGGGGGGGAAAATCGAATCTGTAGTATCACAACAGTCATAATTACCCTAGTTACCATTATGATATATAATATTCGTCTTCACTTTACTTTGAAACTCTATTATCCTGTGAATAGCCTTAGGGTCAAGATCTACAAAGTTAAGTATATGGCTAAGCTTTCTTACAGAGTAGAAAGAACAGGCTTCATGAGGCAAAAATATCACTCCTGAAGTGAAATCTTTTTTAAAATATAGAAAATGCAAAAATGTGTAAAACTAGAAAGAACAAAACTCATTGTTTTAAAATTAAGAATAGAAAATAAGAAGATCATTTAATTAATTCTATTCCTTAAAGACTGGAGAAATGGATAACTTTAACTGCATACAGAAGAATGGAGAAAACCCCTTGTTGGTAAGAAAGTAGTCAGTCTGGGCATGTCACCTACATGAAACAGCTGTTATGGCTGAGACAGACATAGAGCTGCTACGAGGACTCCCCAAAGATATAAGCCTTCGACATTTTCATCTGAACACCAAGAAGACAGAATAGCACCACCAATCAAGTGAATTACCAGGCTAACTGATAATGCGTGGCACAAGCCAAAGGATTAAACAAACTACTTTATTCTTTGCCATCATAGCCACATTAATCAACTGTATCTACTTTGCACAGAAATTTGTGTAACAGATTTGATGTTTTAGAGCTTTTCGTTTTCCTCACACTTTCTAAACTTCAGGTCAAAATAGCTTCTCTACATACACAATATAATTTATTTTGTGAAAGTGAAGTACTATACCTTTCATAACTTTTTCCACATGATTAACAACATATTTTTTTTGCTCAGAGCAGACTTAGGTATTTTTAAATTAAAATAATACTTTCATCATCATGAAACAACTGTGAATCACTTGAGCACAGTACTAGTTTCTTTGTCCCAGAAACTGAATTCAATCTGTTCAGCATGGTTATTAAAGGAAAAATAATTTTCTTGTTTTGCTTGGCAGTTTTGAAATATTTTCCCTCTAACCAGAAGGCAAAAAAGGAGATAGAAGCTTCCAGCTACAGATTCGCCCACACGAATGCATCTGGGGACAAGGGACATGTTATTGTATAGTACTCTCTGTTCAAAACACAAATCCATTTCTAGTTTGATTTTGATGCTTCAATCGTGAAGCCTCAGAAAAGAAGGAAGGTAACAGCACTGTCTGAAGCTAGAAAACTGTGGCATAATTATGAAACAAACCATCAGACATGGCAAACAAATTTTATTTTCCTGCCTAGATTTTTGCAGCTTTTATGGTCTTCAGCCCAACGCAATGTAACTTGAAAAGAACAAGTGGGGTTTCAATGTTAGTAGTAAAGCTCAGTTAAGCAAAAAATCATGTGACCCAGTGAATAGAGGCACTTTACAGGCTAGGTGGCTGCCAACTAAAAACTTTCAAGGAGTCTAGAGTTAGGCATTTGCACTCTGACCAGTCAACAAGCGTGGAAACTTTCACCACATGACTATCATAAAGTGTACCAGGGGAACAAATCAACAGTAACTGGAAGTTGTGAGGTACACGTTCTTGGGCAAAAGTCATCAGGACCACAAATCTGGTCCACTCTTCCTCTCTCGCCATTAAGAAAAGACACATAGGTTCAAGCAACAGAACCTGAACGAAGCAAGGAAATCAAATCAAAAGAAGTACAATGGAAAAGAGCTACAAAGTGGAGAAAAGGAGGTGTAAGAATGTGGCTACTAGGAACATCATTACCATGCAGAAGGCAAACAGCTACAACTTATTTAATTTTAGCCATCTACAATGAATTTTGTTTTAGAAAGAAAATTTTTTGTAAGGTGGAAGAACTGGAAAGACCAAGGTAATTTCAAACTTTGCTTAAACGTTTGTATTTCAGGAGATAGAGGTAAAATCCTTTGTATGCTTTTCCATTTTCCAGAACTTAAAAAAAAATTGAATCCAAAGTTCCAACCCATTCAGAGGAATGGACATATTATTGAATAGTAAGGATTTCAGAGAATAAAATCCTGTTCAAGGATGAAGAACAAAAATAAGACGACACTCAAAATTAACCTATACTATTGAGGGTGTGGAGCAAACCAGTTTTGGTCACAACTTCAATTTAACATCCCAGCCTTTCAGTGACAGAGCAAGTTACAGGGTCAAAAACTATTTATAATAGATTTCCATGTCTTTCCTCTAGTGCTACATGTTGTAACTATGGAGAAGAATAGGACAAGAAATTCATTAATAAATGAGATAACTCCCTTAGCAATTTTGTTGTGGTACAACAATAAGAGGACACATATTTATACAGTAACTTTCTTTAAAATCTGGCATTAGAATATAATAAACACTCCACATTACTGTTAGCGGCACTGATCTATGAAAATCCTCTCCTTTTGTACCTTTTCCTCATCTTTGAGAAATTAAAATAAAATCTATTTCATTTCCTCACAGACATAAAAACCCAAGTAGGCTAAATTAGTACCTCTAAAACAGAAAATCCCTGAAAAATCATTACATGCAACCAAAGACTTATATAGAAAGCCAAATGGCACAGAAAGGAAAGTACAACTCTGAGGGATTATATGGCATTCAGGATCAAAGTTCTCATCATACCACATGAAATAAATATTGGTCCATTTGCACCATCTTAAATTTAAACATGGAGTATTATTAAACTGTATATAAATAAATCCTTATTTAGGCTTCAAAAGTGACTTCCATTATCAGCTGCAGCTTCCTGTTTCAGACATTTTTGTCACGAACCTCACTTAAGTTGCTCGATCTCAGATTTTAGCACATCATTTTGCAACCTGGCTCTGCAGAACAGAAAAGAAAAGGGACTAAACAGCTTTTAATGCTGCTTTTTTTGGCAGTGATCCTGTGCTTAATATGGCAAGTTCTGGGTGTTGGACCAACGTAATTCTATATTCCTGTCCACATATTCAATAGATGTCTTCTACCACATATTTTTGTTACTGGAGTACAAACTCTAGTCAATACAGCTAAAAACTTCAAGCATGATCATTTTACTTTGTACCACCCAGTTCACAACATGGTTTAAAACAGAAAAGATGAGTCCCATTTGTCACAACTATTTTGCTTGCTTGTTAGTGAATACTGACTTTTTCAGCATTTGTAATTTAAGGGGTTGTATGTTGTGGGGGTTTTTTTCCCATGGAGACTCTGCACAGCTGCTGATTATTTTTTTGGACACAGCAAGTAAAACAGAAACTGAAAAAAATATCCTCAGAGTTAGTGAGGCGATAGTAAATGTACAGCGGAAAATCACTGATGTTATCTAATGCCTAATATCAAGTTATTAGTTAGAATTTAATGTTCCATACATCTGAATCTTACACAGCTTAATATTCTGAGCAATTTTAGCCTTGATAGTACTTGAGACAGAATTTATAGAATCATTCTAATATTTACCCCTTGATAGAAACAATGAAACCTCATCTCAGTTTTACATTTGTTCCCTCTTGAGAAACACTATTCAGCGTAGCTGTTGAAAGCTTTTTTAAATCCTTGTTTTTCAACAGTAAAGAGTATTTGCCTTTTGCAAGTACTCTGCTGCAAGCCAGCGGAATCTCCCCCCCATTCTGAAGAAAATTATATGTGCTGCACACAGTCCAAACTTACTCACTTCCTAGGTTTTGGCACTGTTGGTAATTCAAGTATCATCAACAGAACTTACGCGGGGGAGGTAGGGGAGAGGGTGATAAAAAAAAATAATGCACAGCTTCAACTTTCTCCTGTCCCTACAGTTTCTTTGCAACACTGCCTTTTTCCCAAAACTTTTGAGGCTGCAGCTATTACTGTCACTCCCAAGCTGCCACCAAACTGATTAGGCTAAATTGTACATATTTACAGTGGCATTTTAAATAAGGACTTAGATTTTGCTACTGGTTCGCAACTGATCATCAGACTAATATACCAAAAGCAAATTAGGAAAAAAGCAATCCAATAACAAAAAACACCTATGAGTCCTGTGGATTTTATGACTGACAATCTTGTGGCCTAAAATGGTAGCTACGTAAAAGTTCAAGAATTTCACAAATCTTAAAAGAAAGTAAAAAGTTATACCTTAGTTAGGCTTTCCATTTCCAGAAAGTTAATCTCATGCTGATCCTCATTTTAAAAGGCATTTTAGTTTGTCTGTCAAACAGAACCACTAAAGGATCAATCCAAATAAGAGATCCTGACTTTTTCTCCACATCTATTATTCCTCTTTTCCTGCCTTCATTAAGCCACTACAGCTCCTTCTGCACTGCTTACCACCAGATTTCTTGAATTGCTTTATAATAGCAGCCCATATGTCAGCAGCAACAGCCTACCGGCGTCCATTTGCCATCCCACTCGCAGACATCGCTTCTCCCATTGCAACTGCAACAGTCTTAATTACAGCTGTTGTTTGCATGAACACAGAGAAGATAGATACAAAGTATTTAATGGGTTTTAATTAATAAAGATGTTACTGCCTAAATTAGACTCAGAGTATTTTTAGATGTCTTTTAATACAATTCAGCAGCTGGAACAAAGGACATGAGCCAGACATGATGTTTCTAGCCAGCTCACCCTGGGCTAGCATGATCTGCTGGCTCTGAGGGGTGTGTCTTTTGACAGCAACACAGTTGTGGCCTCAGATAACCTCTTAATATGTCCCTGGAAATAGGAATTATACTGTAAATACTAAGCTTCCTTCAAGCTCAGAGAAAATACAAATATTTAATATAGCTAACATTCAGAATATGCCAAATTAAATATTATGCTTTTCAGAGGACTGCTATTTAGCCTATGGCATTTAGTGGCTAATATTTCAAAATTCCTTGACTATTAAGATTTTAGGAAAGAGAAAAATTTAATAGGTTCCTTACCTCCTAGATGATCTTTATTCTTATATGCTTTAAAAACAAACTATTCATAAATAGACATGAATATGTAGAAAACCACAGGAAAAGCACATGACCAAGTAAAATTTCAATGCTAAGAAAACATGTTGCTGTATCACTTACTCCTTCAACAGATCTTATGTCTTATTACTGTGCTTATAAAACATTGTCTCCAGCACACTGTCCAAATGTTAAATGAAAAATCCTATATTATCAAAAGGCATAGTCCTGTAAACACTTGAAAGACTTCTGTTCTACATGCTGGAGGGAAAAAAAAATAAACCAAACCACATACAAAACATACACTTTTTTCTACCTGTGATCTCTTGTCATATGAATCCTAGTAAGTCATAATCCTAAACACCCACATTTCTCACGTAAAAACTGTGGCAGTACACAATTGTTTTAAGTGTTTCCCTGAGTTAACACAAGAGTAATTGAAATTCAAATTCCTACAGTAAAGAACAAAATGAAAGGATTTGCTTATGCAGTGCTCTGAAGCAGTGATGTTTAAGCCAGCCAACCCACTGGTCTTTAGATATGGGAGTACTCAAATAATACAGTGTATTCTGGGACAGACAGGATTTCAAGTTAATGACCCTAGGCCAGTCCCAAGGTTTAGAAAGAAATGCGAGTCACCTAAACTTAAAATTTTCTGTTCACAACTAAAATACCCATAGATTGTCATTTCACAGAAATTCATCTGTTTGAAGGTCTTCTAGGAAGGATTATAAGACAATATTTCATATTGTGGATTGGTAGCATGCATACTGCTTCAGGTATTAGATACCTGTAATATTACACACCTACTGTAGTTATAAGTTATACACACCTACTTTCAGTTATAAGGTAATCCCCAAGAACATGACTCCATCTAAGAAAAGGAATTTTATCATAACATTACTGTTACTGGTATAAATACATCTGATTGGAGAATTAATTCAAACGCCATATAAAAACTAATCTGCAAAGGTGTCAATTAGAAGCACCTTCATAGAAGTGAAAATGACTGAAATTTGTGGTTTATAAATGAATCTTGCACTTGACTAGTTCTGAAAGTACATTTCTTTATCTCTGAAGAGGAAAAAAGCCCAACATTTTAAAGATATTCATCTTTTTAATACAACCAGTAGAAATAGAGCAACAGAATCTTTTAGAAATTTCATCCTCATTTTCAATTGCAGAACTGACACATTGATCTTAGAACTAACAAATATCTAAAGAGATATTAGGCAGAATAGGTAGAAAACTGTCATGTAATCTACAAGAAATAATGTGAAAGAAAAAAAAAAAATCCTGTACTATCAGATTTAAGATTTTTTTTTTTCATGGCAGACAAAAGAAAGAAGCCTAGCTCTAGATTATTAATATACTAGAAAACTGTCTCTGTGGCATCCTAAAAACTCTTTTAATTTTGCTAAATGTCTTAGAAATTCATGAATGCACAAGGGACAATACAGAGAGCAATAAATGACCTAACCCAAAGTTTGAAAACAGAAGACATCTTCATGTGCTAAAATGACTTCATTTGTTTTAATAAAACAAGGGAGGAACATCTGGCAGGACAGAAAAGGATTCTGGAGCTTTTTAAGGCATCAGTGCTGAATTTAGCAGGAGGGATTTGGGGGCTGGATTTTTTTCTGATTGCTTGTTTGGCTTGGGGTACATCACATTTTTGAGACTTCAAGAAAATGAGCTAGAACCTTAAAAGTCCAAAAATGGATGGAAAAGATTGCAAGGTTCCTACAAATCTTGAGAAAGTATAGTATATTAAAAATCACAGAATCACAGAATGTTAGGGATTGGAAGGGACCTCGAAAGATCATCTAGTCCAATCCCCCTGCCGGAGCAGGATCACCTAGATCAGGTCACACAGAAACACATCCAGGCAGGTTTTGAATGNTAGCATAGTCTTCTGGTGTGTCAGCCACTCCTCCCAGTTTTGTGTCATCAGCAAACTTGCTAGATCTGTGGAGTGTGGAATTTGAAAGACTGAAACAAAAGCCTGCCAAACATCAGTATTACAGCACCTACAATAACTCCCTCCATTTGGAAGAAAACACCAAGAAGCTTCTGAGTCACTAAAACCAATACTTCTATTCCCAGACCCAGGCCTGAATATTTGGACTGATCCAATCTATGTGTGGCAATGTGTGATGCCTCAAAGACTATTTATTGTCTTTGCACTAAAACAAATTCTCTTTATAAAATGAGATAAACATCTCAGGGAAATAATGTACTCTGCTAACTCCACAGGGATACTTACAGTACTAACATAAATCCTGAAAAGCAAAATGCAGCTGCCATTGCTCTCATTCCACAGGCTGTACCGAACAGAGTAGCGCTAACTGCTGGTTAACTACTGGTGGTAACCAGTCCACGCTCTGTCTCCCAGGATCCAGCAGAGAGCTNACCTACTAACCACACCTCTTCTAATACACCCCAGGATGCCATTGGCCTTCTTGGCCACAAGGGCACAGTGCTGGCTCATGGTCGTCCTGCTGTCCACCAGGACCCCCAGGTCCCTTTCCCCTACGCTGCTCCCCAACAGGTCAGTCCCCAATCTATACTGGTACCTGGGGTTGTTCTTGCCCAGATGCAAGACTCTACACTTGCCCTTGTTATATTTCATTAAATTTCTCCCTGCCCAACTCTCCAGCCTGTCTAAGTCTCGCTGAATGGTAGCATAGTCTTCTGGTGTGTCAGCCACTCCTCCCAGTTTTGTGTCATCAGCAAACTTGCTAGATCTGTGGAGTGTGGAATTTGAAAGACTGAAACAAAACAATAACTCCCTCCATTTGGAAGAAAACACCAAGAAGCTTCTGAGTCACTAAAACCAATACTTCTATTCCCAGACCCAGGCCTGAATATTTGGACTGATCCAATCTATGTGTGGCAATGTGTGATGCCTCAAAGACTATTTATTGTCTTTGCACTAAAACAAATTCTCTTTATAAAATGAGATAAACATCTCAGGGAAATAATGTACTCTGCTAACTCCACAGGGATACTTACAGTACTAACATAAATCCTGAAAAGCAAAATGCAGCTGCCATTGCTCTCATTCCACAGGCTGTACCGAACAGAGTAGCGCTAACTGCTGGTTAACTACTGGTGGTAACCAGTCCACGCTCTGTCTCCCAGGATCCAGCAGAGAGCTACACCAAATTGCACAGCATCTCCTAGGTCACCTGCCAGAGAACTGCCCCAAGGGATTTCTCAGGTGACTCTGCCCTACAAAGAGCACCTCTAGGCCCTAATCTCAGCAAAGCTTCATGTGTGAGCATGAAAACACAAATATGCTAGGCTATTGCCACTAGATCAACTAATATGTTTTCTCCAAATATGGAATAGAATAATATTAGTTCCAGCATGTATGAAAATAACCTTTCTTCCTAATGATTACATAGTTTTCCATTTGGTAAATGGATTTTTCCTGTCCTCCACGTGTCAAAAATGGAACTAAAACTGAAATCAGTGGTTTTGGTTATTTTATCTTCTCGGGTTTTCCTTTTAACTCACAAAACATAAATACTGAGTGGGTGGAAGCAGAAATTATAAAACATGACAACATAACTTAAAAACTAATATACTTGCTATTTTTTCCATGTTACTTTCCAGTTTCTCTGCCCAATAGTATCCAAATTAAAAGTCCTATCAAATCATAGAATCATCTGGGTTGGAAGGGACCTTAAAGATCATCTAGTTCCAACCCCCCTGCCATGGGCAGGGACACCTCCTACTAGATCAGGTTACTCAGAGCTCCACCCAGCCTGGACTTAAAAATTTCCAGGAATGGGGCTTCCACCACCTCTCTGGGCAACCTGTTCCAGTGTCTCACCACCCTCATGGGGAAGAACTTCTTCCTAATGTCTAATCTGAATCTACCCACCTCTAGTTTTGACCCATTCCCCCTAGTCCTACCACTACCTGACATCCTAAAAAGTCCCTCCCCAGCCTTCTTGTAGGCCCCCTTAAGATGCTGGAAGGCCACAATAAGGTCCCCTCGGAGCCTTCTCTTCTCCAGACTGAACAACCCCAACTCTCTCAGTCTATCCTTGTAGGTGAGGTGCTCCAGTCCTCTGATCATCCTCGTGGCCCTTCTCTGGACACATTCCAGCATGTCCATATCTTT
>VYZX01020429.1:15433-33165 GCA_013401335.1 Brachypteracias leptosomus
GTCAGTTACTCTACCCTTGTTTATTAATGTTGTGACCTTCTCATAGAAGACCACCAGGTTTGTCAGGCATGATCTGCCCTTGGTGAAGCCGTGTTGATTGTACCCAATCACCTCCTCGTTATTCTTCTGCCTCAGCAGTGTCTCCAGAAGGATCTGCTCCATGATCTTACTGGGCACGGAGGTGAGACTGACTGGCCTATAGTTCCCTGGCTCTTCCTTCTTTCCCTTCTTGAAAATGGGGGTTATGTTTCCTCTTTTCCAGTCAGTGGGGACTTCACCAGACTGACATGACTTTTAGAATATAATAGTGGTTTAGCAATAATAGAGAGCAGTTTAGCAAAATATCTAATCAACGTTTTCATGGAATACCAAGAAGTTGTTTTAAGAAAACAGCATTTAATAATACAATTAAAAGATTTGACTCTGCAGTTTTGTTAATGTAGAAATATATAACTGGTCAAGCTACTGAATTGAGAACCCTGCTGGTACCATCAACTGTATTATATTCAAGTTCCCATAATTATAAAGAACCATTTTTTAAATTGCACGTCCCCTTTGCTATTCCTACTAAAAACCTTTTCTGTGATACTTCCAATTTGAAACTGACCTTGCTTACTTGGCTTTAGAGTCCTATTTTATGACAAACATGTTAACACTACTATTCAATGTTCATAATCCAATACCACTAATGCAAATGTAGAGGCCATTCCTACTATATGAGTTTAAAATATATCAAATCAGAAAGTACAATTTCCTGATAGTATTACTGGAATTCCTACCATGTAATAAAATTCTGTAAGAGCATTTAACTGATAACATACTTCATTTTACCAAAAAATAATAATGTTAAATCAAAATGATTGAAGTCCTACTGCATAGCAAGATAACACATAGCCATAGCTTAAAATTACTAGCAAAGTAATGAAGATAAGTGGATTCTTAAAGCAAGGCATGACGACAGCAGGAGTTAACTTATCAGACAAACTTTGCACTAAGAGATAAAAACAATTACTTTAAGACTTTTAAATCTCTCGGTTAATATAAGATTGACAAATTAACCTTGTCTTTAATTTGGTAGCCAAATCAAACTTTCATGTCAGAAACTAAATGTTTCATCCAAACACAATTGAAGCAATTATTGTCATATTACTAGCATTAAACAAAATCAGTTATATTAATTTGATTAAAATGGCCCTTCAACAAAAGAATGCATAATGAAGTACAAGGAATCATCATTCAGCTGCATCTTTTTTTCTTGCAAGAATTACATCTTAGCTTAAAGCTATACAACTGTCTTTCAACTAGAAGATATATAGAAACACTTATGAAAAATCAGCCAATGGCATGGGGCTACTATAAATGTATGCATTTAGAAAGATGTGCCATAAATACAGAGTGACCTGGATTTCCTGTTAAACTGAGTCCACAACAGTCTGAAACAACAGTTAACATCTAACTCAGGTGGATGTTAGAAAGCTCATGTGTTTAGAATAAGTGCATGTACACGCATGTATCTTTGAAGAAGATAGGCCATATTATGGGAAGTCAGACAGTATCCTAGAAAGCAGAGTTCCCAAAAGGACTTTGGGTCTGCATGATATGTGACCTCAAAATCAATGATTTCACCCAACAGCAGCCAAGAAGCAGCGCATACCTTTTAACTTGACTGGCAACTGAGAGGTCGTTCTTGGCCTCTGTCAGACTGGACAGAATTGTGAATAACCAGGTAAACATGATTTTCAGTGCAATATTATGGCCCAAAAAGTGTAAGTTATTTTTACAGAGGGATGGCGTATGAGCGCAGTAAGTATTTCACCTGGTGAACAAATTTAGTAGGCCATTGGCTGAACGGTTGATTTAGCTCTGAGATAAGCTCTTTCAACAGAATGCTGACAGACTAGAACAGGTTTAGAAAGCATTCGTGCAAATGATTTTTCAAGGGTACAGTACATACTGCTTAACAGAAGCAATGTTAAATGATTTGATCATTAATGAAATAGGCATGAGCAAAACTTTATTCACTATGTGACTTTTCTTAGTTCTGCTGACAAAAGACAAAGCTAACATACAGAAATACCAAGAAAATTCAAACCGGACATAACACATCATTACAGAATAATGCATAATGGACCTAGGAAGGCATTTACAAACCACCAATGATCATACTCTAAATATTCCTAATTACCTATTGCCTTTAGAGGCTTTTTTGAAAGGAGGCTTTCTGACAAGTCAATATTTTTTTTCAGCAAAACAGTACAGATACTGAGCTATTCTGGACTATCATTGCTTTTATTAATTTACACATTAACTACATGATTCCTAAAGCTCACTAAGAATGGGAATGTATTCTGCACTCTAGAATAAATGAGTTGCAAGTAGACTTTCTGTCACCTTAAGACAACAGAAGGCAAAGAAATGGACTTAATTTTAGCAGGCAATTGGAAGGAAAAGTGCTTGATGTGACCATCACAAAAAGGAATTACCAACTGAAAATACCCCTTTTATGGCCTACTTAACTCCAGTCCAAAATACTGCATTTGAAACAAACTCAGTCCCTAGATATAAAGGGAAGAGAACTGTCATTGCTCCACAGACCCCACGGAACTCCTTGGAGGCAGTACAAAGGAGACAGTATCTGGAAAGGAGACCAAGAGAAAAGAAAACTACTCTTATATGAGTTTAACAGAAGTAGCAGCCAGCAAAATTTAACAGTTTCTTGATCAAACTAAATAGTAACATTATTATCTTCTGGAAGAGACATCATCTCTATTTCAAGAAAGCTGGAGATCAAACATGTACCTACCATGGGCAATTGGAATAACAGACTGCTCTAATGATCTTCATCTCTGAATACAATGTGAAACCTCTCTCATCTTTCAGAGGATAAATTTTACCAAATTGAGATTTTGTTGTTGTTAAATATTCAGCTCAAATAGACACCTTTCAGTGCTTTCAGAAAGCCTGCTCTTTACTGTTCATAGCACTTAAGCAAAATTCTTGTTGCAAAACAATTTTATTATTAACAAATGTAGAAAATAAATCCCGGCAGTCACACAAGACAGTTTCATAAGAAGGTTTAATCGGCACACACAAACTGACAGCACATTTTCATTCTCACTGCTTAGTGAGAGGTCAGGATAAACACATCAAAGAGACAGCCTAAGTTTCACAGATCTGGCTTCTCTTGACTGTCCTTAATGTCTGACATTTTGCAGAAGAACTTAGCTTCAACCAAAAACTTGTTAAGGTATTTGTGGCCCTCAGCAAGCATGCTACAGTGGACAAAAAAAGCTGTCATCACAAGATATGGCAATTCTGCTTCTGGTCAGGTTTGGTACCAGCTGGAATGATTTTCGCATGTTAAAGTCAGCATACTTCCCACCACTTTCTACTTTGGACCTTCAAAGTACCCAAAAAGATCTGTATAAATCCTGAATTAAAAAAAACAACAACGAAACAGAGCAAATTCTTAGCATCTGGTTTCAGTTGGATCAGATGCCTAGACATTATTTTTCTGAATGGCACAGGAAACGACAGTAAAGATTCATAGTAATCTCATGATCCATGAGTTTAGGGCAATCACAAAAAGACACACATAACAAGATCTGACTTGTGGTAAGGTTATCTGAAAAGCAAAAATCTCTTGGCTATACATGATGGACAGATAAATGAACAGTTTTGATCTGCTCACTTGTGTTTTTCCTGTCAACCTATTTGATCTGGCAAAGTCATCTGTCAGTGAAGCAAAAGCAGCTTTCAGGAATGGCATCTTTGGTATTTTCCAGTGAGGCAGAACTAAACTCATGAAGTAATTCTGTATTATGATAATCAATGAGGTGAAATTTAACATGGAGCACTGTACAAATGGTATTAATAACGCACCACTGAAGAAGGTATTTACCAAAAATGCAATTCCCAGAAGCACCTTCATCCTCAGCAGAGAAATACTACCACACAGCAAAAATCCCATGTCAGCACTCTGCAGGAAAGAGAGAAAGCACCTGACTGGGTCTTCTGTCTGATTTGTCTGGAAGACAAGGTAGCTTGGGTTTGGGAAAAAAGGAGATAAAAGAAAACAAAACCCTTAACAGAAGGTCACCATAAAAAAAAAGACACCAAAAAAAAAGCTGACCAAGTTTTAAAACATAATAAATACTTACCGATAAGTAGCCACCCAAGACAAATGATTAAGTTTCTACCAGTAAGTATTAGCTGGTGTGCACATCTTTTCCAACACTTATATTTAACACTCCTTGTTTCCTTAATAGTCCTCTATACACTTTTATTGAATGTTAAGTACTATTAAATATTATGGCTTTAACATTCTTCAGAATAATGTAAAGGCAGTTTGCTTTCCTGAGAAAATGGTATTTTTTCTTCTTCTGAACGCATGGTATATTTTCCCTGCTATGGGAGCAGTTTAAAAATTGTCTTTCAGTTGGTTTGGGAAAAAAACCCAAACCTTTTTTTTCTAATCTTACATAATATCTTCTGCAAGGACATATAACAAGATATTACTTGCAATAAAATGTCTTAAGAAACAAATCTCTCTTAGAGATACATAGTAAAATATTATTTGGAAATCGCAAGGAGTTTGTTTAACAGTTCATTTCACACTATAGATCTGTCAGCAGATCATCCTATTAGATACTTGAAAGAGACATATCCTGCAACCAGTTAAATGGTAACAATTTTTTGCATTTCATATACTGACTTCTGTTCCATTTCTACTATTTCTGTCGTCTCTTTTTAATTAAAGCAGGAAGGGACAGATTACATCTGAAAAATCGATACCTGCAGGTAAAATACGAAAGCTAATTTTAGGCACATGTTACATAAATACAACTGGAAAAAACCTAGTCCACACTGAAATATGCTTTAAGGTATTGGCCTAATTTCATAAATCTTCTATATCCTAACATTTCTCATGCATCCTTTCCCATTTTTACCACTTACCAGACAATGTACAAGAGTCAAGAATGGTAATTTTCTCTATGAAAGTCTTTTCAACAGTACCTATGTCTAGAAAAAATTTAATTCTTTTTCTCCTTCACACTTGCATATTTCTGTATATAATTTCAATAAGAATACCTCTTAGTAGGAAGCATGAATGAAGAAGAGTGTGTGACATTTCCAGCTAAGTGGCAGGATGCAGACTACCAGGAAAAGATAACTAAAGTCAATGATGAGCACTTGCAAAACGTAAGCCAGTTTGGCAGAATCTGATACTGTACTGCATTTGGGAAACTAGATAACAAAAGGTTGGCAATGTGCATTCTGCTCTTTAATAGAAGAGATGATATCAGATAAGCTAACAGCCAAATAGTCACATCATGTCTTTCCTCACAATAACATGGACAGGAATATCTGGCAGTACTAAAATTTAATGGTATTTTGTTTGGAAGAAAAACTAATCTGAACTGTATGCTAAGATGACCTTCCATTTAGATAAAATTCAATTTAAAAACTACTCCTTCTGAAAAGAGAGAGCATAATTCATTAAAACAATTTTTTGTAAAACTTATAAGTATCTAGCCATTGTTAGACATTTCGATTGCCATAAAATGTAAGACTATCTCACTAGTAAAACTCACATGGTTTTCAGCATAAGGACTGCCAACAGACCTTAACTAATGAATTCAAGAAACAGATATAACACTAACATTGTTTTGCAAATACAACTAAACATTATCATGAACATTGCTTCCTTTTTATCTTTTACCTAAGCTTTATTTGTAGTGTACATTGGAAACAAACCGTTTAGAGGAGCTGAACCTCTTCAGTCTCTCCCACGACATTTCACACAAGTTAATACCTTAAAAGAAAGGTAAGTTTTCCCATAAAAGAAAGTACTGCACCATGCTTCTTATTTTGGGTCTTGTATTATGATGTACTACGATTAGGGAAAAAAAAATATTTTTCTACACTAGAATAAGTTGTTAATAAGAAGTAAAAGAACCTAAATTCAGACATTACAGATGAAGAGCCACTTTAAATCTTTTCTGTTATAAGACTATTTTTAAAGACAAAATCATTTTGCTACATCACTGAGGATAGTGACATAGTATGCTTCCACTACCTATTGTTACAAAACAGGGAAAAGATATTTTAAAGCAATTTCCTAGGCTTTTCCTTTAAAAAGTGAAAAGTCTGTTTGTAATGGACAGCAACAAGGATGATGCATCCATCTTCAAGGTTTGTAGGCTGAAATTATAGCACAGACTTCAGTCAGATAAGATGCAGGCCATTAACTGGCAATAGAGGAAAGCTTTATCCCAGAGAGAGAAATGGCCCCTGGAGCTAAGTGCGAACTCCAGCAGCAATCAGGGTAACCCTGGCCCAATGTATCCCCTGCTCTTTTCTCCCACCCTGGAGGTGGGATCCATGCCACATATTTGTGCCCCCAAAGGAGGGAGAAGGGTTGCTGAGACGATGGTTTTATGGAGTAAGCCTGGCCAGGCCATCTGTCTCTCCGAGTTTCCCAGGAATTGTGAGAACTTTTTCTCCCAAGAGGTCTTATAAGAAGCTGCGGGGATGTAGTTAAAGATAGGAGACAGGACTTCACTAACTTGCTTCCCTCCAACTCACATTGCTGTATTTGCTCTGTCAGCTCTCACCATAATGCAGTCTAATGCTTTGGTGGCAGCCTGAGACTCCTTCCCTGGAACATCCACGTTCAGGCACTGATTTGGCAGGTTGACACTATTTTCCTGAGAAAAATGAGCAAGCAAAGGGAATGGTATGTCTGAACAGTTTAAACTCAACTAAATCTGAATAAAATTGGATGGGATTAAGAAAAGGTCTTTTTCTAGCTCTAGGGCCTTTTCTCCTCCCAATTTCCCTCCCTTAAAAGTCAAAGGAATCCTAAAATACCAAACACAATATACAGTTTACATACAGGTGCAGTAATCCACTCCAATTATAAAATTACACACAGTGCACTTGCAGGAATTTGCACTTGAGGATTGTGATCCTCATTCTTTATAATTACAACAAACTTGGAAATATAGTGTAATCAATATTTTAGCAGTGAGAAATTTTGTACAAAAATGCTGAGGAAATGGGGCGGGTTTATTCATGCTTATTTGCTATGTGTACTTAATAGCAGGAAAAAACTCTGTAAGCCAACTCACAAATAACGTGCCATTTACTTGAACTACAAATGGCAATGTAAGCATAATTCCTGTCCTTGCCTTGCTCTTTTTCTAAATGCTAACTATGAAGTACAGTTGGTGATTCACACAATGTAGATGCCTACAGAGTTCACAGATTTGTCTGCTTCTTTCTTTCGATTCTTGTGTTTCAGGTAGAGTGGTGGATGGATGAACAGACAGATAGATACACATGTGGCTATGAATGCCCAGAGAAGGCTGAAAGCAATAACGTGCAAAGCCAAATTAGGACTGAAATTGGCATCTAGTCTTTCCTCAGCTTCCATTATGTCCTAACATTTGTTTTTCTATACAATTCTGTGCTTCCAGCCACTCTTTACACTGGATCCCTGGAAGTAAACACTACGTTTAATGAATAATTTGAAAATATATATATTTGACTAATTATAAAAATAAATGTCTTTCTTGAATCCAAAACAAATTTTAAATAAAGGAAAACAGTAGTTACTAGCTGTTACACAGGAACAGCATTAAATGTGGATCAAAAACCAACTTCCAGGAAGTACACAATGACAGCAGAGAAAAGCAAAGTTCATAGAAAAAAGAAAATGTCAAAAGTTATCCAAAGTTTTCATACATACATTGATGAAACCTTTTTTGAAAACTTATCGTTGTTGTCTATAGATACAAAACCTGAGCACTTGCCAAGCAAAAAAAGAATACAATACAGTTTTACCTATTACTTGCTTTTTATGCTTTAGTAAGACAATTTTTGAAACTACCATACTGATTTATATAATCCATCACTTCCACTGCACTGAATAAAAAGAGGGCTACCTCACAGTTCCACCTCACCAACTACATCACCAAACATCTTACAGATGGCCATCAACTGCTTCAAAGAGCTCTTTCCTTCCCATCTGCTTTTCAGGATGAGGAGGTAGCATTACTTTTTTGGAAAGTCTTGGGTTTTCTCTTCTTTGGCATAAAATGGTGACTATTTTTATATAAAGGAGTTATTGTTTTTTAGTCAGAATTTTTTTGGAAGAAGAGCTTAGCTCTTGCCATTGCATGCTTACTTTTGCCAAGATGATAAAGTTAGTGCCAGGTTCCAGAAGAAATACATAATACAAAGGATAATTATTGAAGAATAAATTTGTAATGCTTTCTTTTTTAACAGTGTTACCCATTTCTAAAAAGGAATATAATTATTTTTCACAAGTGAATGTGACTGCAGAGCACATGAGCCAGGTGTTCCCTCCACTGAGTTAGTAACACTTTTTAAAAGTCTCTAGGTCTAATGCTAGAGCTCTGCTGGGTTACTGAAAGGGGAGTACAGAGAAGGAAACAGCTTCAGGTATGCCTTGAAGATCTCTCTGCTTGTGTGGATCCCAGTAATCGCACAAACTTCAAAGTACCTGCCCAGTTATGCAAGAGTTTATTTCAGACATTGATGAAAGACTTGATTCTCAAAACAGACATTTTACAGACCAAGAAATCCCTGGAAAGGGTGCCTCAATACAACTTTTATTTCTTGTAACCCATTCTTCAATGTGATAATATCAAGAACTATTAAACATGCAGAAACAGGGGAAAGCAAAAACCAGAAAAAAGGGTCACGAAGCTTGCAATGGTAAAGAAATATCCAGCACACAGAAACTGTGCTTTCAATAGGCTGTCCTTCACAAGGAAGACTCAGAAAAATTTTATCTGTGTAGTGTTAAATCAAACACCAGCTAGCTATGTGAATTCACATGGTAAACAGGCATTTGCATAGTTTTAATGAAATAGAACACCCGATTACTTATTTGAGAAGCCTAGATATTTCCTCTGAGATCAACAGTATCCAAAGTGCATCTCATTTGATCCTAGGCATCTATATTCACTTACCCTTCCAGCAAGAAGGAACAGAAAAACAGGCATCTCAGGCCAAGGCCTGAGTCTAGCACAGGTATCTAAAATGGCAGGTCTAGTGACTGACAGATAATTCTACCTCTCTTTCAACTCATTATATCAGGATGAAACATGACCAGCTTAAACACTTGTCTTTTAGAAGGCTAACCTTACTTAAGGCACATAAATGCTATCTTAAGAGTTTCTAATGCTGTGGCATATTCCCTTTCCAGTATTTTTCAGATGCAATACAGAAAATAGATATGCAACTTTATGCTTTCTTTGTTGCAACATAATTACATTATTTAGTGAAGGCACAAGAGGCAATGTAGCAGCAATGTACTGATTTTCCATCCACCAGGTAAGTGTGGCATCTGTGCTATTCAGAAAATACAAGATTATACATACATACATGAGCAGATGATTTAAAAAAAAAAAAAAAGAAAAAAATACTCCAAAATAACATTTATGAGATTTTTAAAAAAATAGTGCTGCATTAAGTTCCTATTCAAGAATTTTGTACATTTTAAGATACAATAGTTACCTGTTTCCTCTATTTAGACAATGTTTCTAGGATTTGAAATGTTAACCTAACAGTGAACTAAAACTGAGGAGACAAATCAATAGCTTCACATGCTTTTCTCATTTCTTTTTTTCTTTTGCATAATAAGTTTGTGTCTTAATAATTACTATTACTACTCAGCAACCTGAATACCAAAGGTGTTTGCCAAAATTATGTCTTAATCTTTGTCAAAAATTGCACAGTCCCCTGAAATAACTTCTGCACGTAATTAGTAATTTTGGCAACAAAGTTCCACATTGGACATGAGACAGAATCTTTCCTGTAGATTCTTAGACTAATTACCTAAGGAGTGAAAGACCAAACAATTACAGACTTGAAAAAATATTCAGTCTAAAAAAAGCACAGTTAATTTCAGAACTAACTCAAATGAAGAATCAAGATGGGAGCTTAAAATAAAAACTATACTAAACTTTGTTTAAAAGCAATTACGGAAAACAGAATAAAAGTAATTGAATTAATTAAACTATACATAAAGCTCTGTACATTAGACAAGTTTGTCCTAAGGCCCCGTCAAAAGTTTTATCAGCTACCCCTGTAGGTTCAGAAACACTTAAAAAAATAACACTTTCATGGAATTCCCTCTTACACTGCTAAATAAAAAGGGGACCAGAGCAAACAAATTTGAGCACAGGGCACATGATTATCCATACTCCCTAACTGTTAGTTCATTCCCTCACTCTGTTTCAAGTTGTTCCAGTTTGCTGTTTCCAAGATAAAATTTAAGCATGGTCTTAAATGTAGTTCACTCCAGGGACCATTTCCCAACAAACTGCAAGCATTCAGATTCCACCAGCTCAGCTCCTGTGTGGCTCATCTGTCCTCTCCTGACATGCCATAGGGCAGGCAACGTACACCCACGTATACCCTTCACTTCATGCTATAAAAACCAGCACTTCAGTGGACCACAGCACAGCCCTTTCTTGCACTATTTAGGTACTTCGAACCAACAAGAACAGACACAATCACAATCATCAATTTGTCCTAAAAGCACAATGTTGGCACTCACTATGAAGCTGGAAGATGATGAAAATTACATATTCTTCAGTTGTTAAGGTTTATGAAAAGGGGTCTGAATGGCAGCATCATCTCAAAGTTTAAGCAGAACTTAACATTCAAGAGTATTTCTTATTAAACTTAAAAGCACCATTTGACATCTCTGAGTACTACTTTGTATTTCTGAAAAATGGGCTTCATGTTTCAGAGAAATTCTGCACAGGCTAATTAACAGGTCCTTGGATGAAAAGTAAGATCTCATGTAAATTATGGTATCACACAAAGTCTTAACTGGCAAAACTTCAATTACTTCAATTTAGAGAACAACCTAACCTGCCCACTAAATTACTGATTTGCCTAAATATAAGGTAGAATCATTCACTCTCCCATTAATGAAAGACAGATTTTCAAATGACACATTCATGTAGGTGAGAACCATTTAGTTTACGTGAAACTATGTCCAGAATTGCAGTACTTCAAAGCAGAGCATGAAACACTGGTAGTTTGTTTGGGGTTTTTTTTGGCTTCAGAAGAATATTCTGAAATTAAGTGTAAAGGACAGCAGCTAAAATGTTTAATCTTCTTACAATTTATTAATCCACTTTATTAAGAACAATGAAGGTATCACTACATTTTTTTCTTAAGCACATCAAGTAGGAAAAACCTGGTGCTTGACAAATAAAAAACAAAGTTCATTAAAACTACATTTTCTACTACAAGAAGGAAAATGAAGCCCCTCTAAACACTGCCTTAGGGCAGTAGACTTAGAAGCATTTACTTTATCAGCACCCTTAAACAAACTTACTTAACAGTATTTCTCCATTACCATCTACAGTGAGAATCCTTAATTAAACAATATTGTAAATCCCTGAAAAGAAAGTCAAGTTGAAAGGCAAATAGACTAATGCATAACTGACAAAAGGACTAACATTTAAAGAATGGGTAACACTAAAAATCAGGAAAGGTAGGTATAATCTCTAGCACCTTAAAGCAACAAAGCACCCTTACTGCTCCAGGAATGAGAGAACTTCAAAAAAAGGCAACAGTCAAAACAAACAAACAATAAAAATCAACAACCACCAAAAAACCCCCACAAAACCAAAATAAAATTAAAAACAAAACAAGCAAAAACAATGAAAACAAACACAAAACCACAAAATAAACAAACAAGGAAAAAAGAAAACCACCACCCCGAGGAATTTACAAAGTGAGTTGCATCTAGATTGTAGCTAGTTGAAATAGAGAAAGCACAAGACATGGTTGGTCATCAAGCTCGGCATAGAAAGAATCAATCTCCCCCAGTATTAGCAAAACTGACACCAAGTTCCCTTCCAGCGCAGAAAGGCAGGCATTCAGGGGCAAGCTACAAAATCCCATGCCAATCAGGTACACTGGTGAAGTGATGGGCCAGGCTCTCTGTCATTTCTTTCCCCTTTGCTAGGAGTGATTAAGTCCCATTAGCGTCAATGGGAGGAAGGCATGCATGGAGACGGGTGGAGGCGCTCCCTCAAAGACAACTGCCAGTGGCACTCGGGCTGCCCAGCAATTAATGCACAAGGCAGTGATGGAGCCAGCAGCTGCCGGAGAGAAAAGAGCTTAGGCAGAAAATAATGCATATATCAGAGAGAAATAGCCATTTCAAGCACAAGGAAAGATTGCCATGTCTTGGGGATTTAATTATGCATTTTTAAAGGGGAACAGAAAGGAGCAGAGGTGAAAAGATGGGCTGTAACCCAAACAGTTTCATGAGCGATAAACAAAAGGAATTGGAAATCAAAAACTCTCCCATAGCAGGCAACAAGCTCTACAAGGTTCCATCATTTCAGACTCAGTGTTGATAAGGGTCAAGAGGAAAATCCTTACTTTTAGGAATGTTTGTTGTAATCTGTTCCTTGAAAAATGACAGCTATGGAATGAATCAAGTAACTGCTGCGAAAAATCATCTGTTCTGCAAAAGGCAACTGACAACTTCTCTGCCAGCTGGTATTCATGTGAAGAAAAACAAAACATAATTTACAGAATACGTTCATCCAAATTCATCAAAAGGTAAAATACACTAATTTCCTTGACTGTAAATTATTAATTTCTCCTCTAAGACATGCTAAACCACCAGTATCACAGCTGATCAACAATATTTAAATCTGAAAAATATTCTTAGAAATCACGTGTGCAGATTACCAGTGCCAAAATCCATCATGTGGATCCAAGAGAAAAAATTCATCCACTAGCCTGTTCACCAGTAATCCTTTCAAGTTTATCCCCCAGTGAATACCTAATCAGAGTAGCCTACAGGAATAGACACAGAAAGGGCCAAATTCTCCCGAGACAGATCCTCGGTGAAATTTGAAAGATAAGTACAAAAAATTTTAGAACCTTCTGTAGCTTCATATTTTAATTTAATAGTTACCTTCTAATCCATTTAAGAAGAGCAATTTTGTCTACTTCATTCCAAGTACTGCAACCTATATTTTATATATCAGTCACTGTGTAAACACATTTACCTGGGGAATTATATACAGCACAGAATACCTGACATTGCAACTCACTGCTTAGTCTCATGTTAACAAAAAAAACAAAACAAAACAAACAAAATGGGGTCACAAGGGTGAAATTTGCACATATTAAAATAAAATCACTGTATTTTTATTCTCTAAGCATGCAGAAAATGATCTCTATATACACCTACAAAGCACAAACTACACACATACAAAGCACAAATGAAAAATTTGGTCACATGAATATTTATTTTATAGTTCCAGTAACTGCAGAAGAGTTTATTCCACAAGCTGCTAATCAGAGATTCTGAAACAAAGGTAACTTCAAGCTTGATCTCAGAAGCATAATGCAGAAAAGGATGTGTAATCTCCATTTGAATCAAATGCTGCACATCTAACTAATGTATTGAGATAAATTCTGATCCTGCAAACATTTAGTTACAAGAATATCCAACAGAACTGGTCAAGGATGTCAACAGAAGCTCTGTTTATTGACCTATGCTAAGTGTCTACAAGACAAAAATCTGCTTATCTTTATTGATAACATGCTTAGAAAGTAGAGGAACTGGATCATGCCTACCACTTCTGTTCAACAGCACTCGCCAGGCCCCCCTTAGCTACTCAGATGATTTGACTACAGCTGCAGAGCAAGTGGGAGAATAGTTTGAGTCACAATTATCTTTCTGTTTTAGCAAATATACAAAAAATAACTTCATTTAAAGGGGCTAGCATTAGGAATTTTTTGAAACATCTCTCATTGGGCCCTTATTCACAGCAACTGTATCTAAACTGGATCAAATAATGTTTGATAAACGAGAGCCTTCACTGTAAAAATTAAGCGGCTTACTGAGAGCACTCATATAATTTAAAGAATTAGACTTGTTTCTAATAACAGATACCGGAGTAACAGATTTAATTTAAAGCACGTGCTTGCAGTTGTTATAACATGAAATGTTTTCATAATAATAAAAAAACAAACCACCAAACAAAACACAAAACTTTAGTTGCGTTCTGCAATCTTAACCTGAATTTGAATAATCAGCCTCATTAACGTTTCACGCAAACTACCTTATTCAGGTTTCCTCTTATTCGAAACACAGAAACACCACTGATAGCAATCAGACACCTAGAAGCACTCTTTATAAAGCAGACCTTAATTCCATCCAAAACTAAACTAATTTAAATTTCAGCAGAACTACTATGTGCATTAGCCTGTTCCTTATTCTGCCAAATCAGGTCACCACAGTGGTAGCATTCACTCAGACTTTCTCTTGGCTTATACTTGAAAAAACTCAATTTGTGCTAAATGGTAGGTAGGTATATTCTCAAATATTTTCAAGCTCACTTAAGAATTGCACCTCACAAATCACACCAATGGATGTTCAATATGCATTGTTCATATGTTTTAAAATTGAAAAAAGTAATAAAACTAAATGCTTGTAGTAAATTAGACAAGAAATGCAGTTACTCATACATATCTGGTAAGAGCTACTTTTTATTTCAACTGGGTAGACAAAAATGAATGTATTTCTCCATATATGCTACTTCAGAAAAATCCTCCCTATCAGAAAATATTCTATCTATGATGTCATTGTAATTTCACTACACTATTTCACAAGTGCAAAGTAATAAATTTCCAAACAAAACAATCTAAAAATTTGATGACATATTCCTTCATCTCTCAGCTAAAGCTATTAAGTGGTAACCAATTTACTATCAACATTCTTATTAACTTTTAGGATGCTTTGTCCTCCCATCATCTATACAGAGCACCTCAGAACATAAATGCACAAAGATTGACTCAGATTTGGCATCACTGGCAGGTGACGGGAAAATGGGCTAGCAAGGTTTTTTTTCCACACTAAATCTATTCTTAGTTGTCCTATCGAGGTAAAACTAACAACCCTATCTTAATCTATAATTTTCTACTGTGTCTACAATAAAGTTTGAGGAGAAGAAACCTAATATAACAGCCTTCAATTGTATTTGAAAGGGTTGTTTTAGCAACTGATTTGACTAATTAATGCCATTTACACACTAAGTTTGCTGAAGATTTTTCTTTAAGAATGGTTTATGTTGATTTAACTTTGAAACATTAGCGTAAGTTGGTCTTAAACTGAAACAAGAACGCCTAAAGAAGGCCTCGTTTAACTAAACTGAACCTACTTAATTTAATCACTACACTTCTGTTGTGGACACAAGGCTTTTGTGTTACCTCAGCCTCTTGAAAAGGTGTAGACTTCAAGGATACTGAGAGAAGAATGCTTGATGGACAATGCACCCAAAATGAACTGTAGTTTAGGTACACAAGGCTTTGTTTGATTATTCCCCCCCTAACAAGCTTGTCCTATACTAAGAGCTGTTAGGACAGTTATATTTGCATGACAAGGAAGAAGAGATTTTAACCAAGAATGTGTACACAGAAGTGTGTAGGGTAAGAAGAAATAGATACTCATTTTGCCACCACACTGAAATAAAACATAACTTCAGCAAGCCACAGCTGGATAGAATATTTTTTCCAAAATCTATGCACACACCACATGAGCACGCACACAGAGGATAAAAAAATAAAGGCATTACTCAGCAAAAAAATTACACCTGGCAAAAGGTATTTCATTTGACACAGTCTATGCCTAAGCAAAATAAACAAAAGACTACCTTTGTGAAAGCATATTTCACATACAAGCAATCTGCATAACCAGCTTTACTCCAGTAGCGCTTGCCTTTTTAAGTATAATAAAAGCATGTGGATGACAGTGCACACGGTCCTGTTAAAATGCCTTGGGAGAAAATCATAACTCAGTGAGGCTGGGCCCCACCTCACTTCCTTCACTGACAGGTGTCTGACAAACCTTGTGCCGAGGGCATGCAGCTGTGGCTTCCCCTCTCCTCCTGGGAGAGTTAACACTATCCTCACCACCCACTGGACAACCCATATGGCTTGTAAAAGAACTCTATAAACCTCGTTCCCATGTAATTTGTCTCTTAGGAGGTTTCTACTTTCTTAGCCTTTTGAATCTCAGTGTCTTGCTTCCAGGCTGATCTACACACTCCTTTCCAATCCCTTCAGACTTTTATAGTTGTGTATAATATGAAGGATGGCTTCATTAATCTATTGATTTCTCCTTTACTATTCTACTCCCTTTTATTTTCACATCCATATAAACAAACATCAAAGTGAGATTTTTCTCTCCTTTTTTTCCTATTTTATACCTCCCATCCCTCTGCCTATTCTCTCAGATTTTTCTCTTCTGCCTTTGATTCTTCCACTTTCTCCTCACCTTCCTTGCTTGGTAATCAGTAAAAACCATCTAGATTTCCTAACAGCGGAGGGGAACCTCCTTTCTTCATCCGGGAAACAGGACACTGATTTAAGTGTAAGGAGATGCAAAAAATGCAGCTGAGCACTTGCACAAGCTAGACACAGGCACAAATCCCAATTCTTTGCTATACCATATCACACCAATTAACAAAGTACATTCCTGCCTTATATGCCTCTTCTCTTTCACTTTCCAGGAGAGATTTTCAGAGGCAAGACAACCTTGGTATTCACCAGTACTCCACTTGACTTTGTATGAAAACTGAACATTTAAAGAAACCTAGGCAAAATTCTCACATTTTTCTTCAGAAGCATTAATTCATGAAATATGTAAAGTGTTTTCTGTGTGTCATGCCTGCCTCATTTGCCTTTGTTTCTAAAACTGACCTGCATCAGAAGAAGGGAAGAGGTAGCCAACTATAAAATGAAGCTACCTGGGACACACAGGCAAGAGCGACCTAAATTACAGATTGGTCCATTCCAACCAGCACTCTGCCTGAGCAGCTTCCAGGAAGGATGGGGCAGTTGAAACAACCCATAGCCCATGGCCAAGGGTAGGCAACTTGGCCACCATTGTCGAAAAGAAACGAAGTTTACTAACACAGACACTGGCCACTCCACAACAACTGACCTCAGTATTCAGGGACATTTCTAGGCCTACAGACACAGCTAAACAGATTCCCAAAGGATTTTACATATTTCTCCCCAAGTTTTCCTATTTTGCCACCTTATCTTATATTAATCCAACTCTAGAGGTTCTGTCACAGAGAGCTCAGAGATACCATGCTACCAATACCTTCCTGGTGTGGCTCAAAAATCCTTTCCATATTAATCTGTAGACTATCCCTTACAGCTGAAGCAACCAAAAAACTTCTGCAAGAAGATGAAAAGCTAGGAGAAGTTCCATTATCTCTTGAGTGATTCCACTTGTAAAGCACATATGCAAAATACAGTCCTTTTGCTAGAGGGAAAAATCCAAGTTCACTTTTGGCTCTCTCTGAACTCCACAGACGCCTCTGGTGTCAGCTGTGGTCGTGGGCGTTCAGTTTGATCCAGGGTTTGGCATCGAATTTCTATAGCTCTTCAGTACTAGTGTATTTTGATAAAGTATTTTCCATCGCCTTATTATGCTCTGACATACTCATTTAGCATTTTACATAATAAAACTCTCGTTTATTTTAATTTATTGCCAGAGTAAAGAACTCAAGAGTTTGGACTACTATTTGTTTAGTTGACCTGATCTCTTGCCATACATGGGCAAGGCACTCTACAGATAAGCACACCATGCCCTAACCAGGCCAAGGGGCTGGGCAGTAACAGATTTTCTTGATTTCATT
>VYZX01020432.1:0-11332 GCA_013401335.1 Brachypteracias leptosomus
CTAGGCGGAGGGGAAAGATGAGGGGGGTGGGGTGTCAAGATAATTGGCATCATGAGGCTCTCTGGAGTTAGTGGGGTGTATCTGAAGGGTTACACTATATAGTGTGTGTTTTGTACGGGTGTGTCTTGGGGCAGAGATAGGTGTAGACTCACAGGCTTCAAAGACATTCCTCTGAAGCTGTTTGCAGCACTGGTGTCCTTATCTCCCAACCATCTCCCAGCTGACTCGAGGTGCCTCTGGTCTCTTAAGAAGGTAGCAGCTTCTCTCAGTCATTGCTGACCATTTGTAACAGTACAGTAAGCACGGGAAATGCTGAACAGAACTGTTGAAAAGTAAATAATGGCTCATTAAAAGACTCCACTTTGAGTGGTACGCTGGCTAGATCTTTATTTCAAACAGCCCGTACAACTGGAAATTAAGAGCAACAGCAATTATGTGTGTGCATGTGTGTGACTGAGGCAGTGACAGCACCCAGTCACCTCAAACAAAGTCTGCCAATAAATAAAGGAGTGAAAAAAAACCCCAAATACAGTGCATACCTAAAGATCATCAGCACATAAGTGAGAAGAACACAGCCCAAGTAAAAGTATTTGCATATCCTCTAGCTGCTTTAACATTGCCTGTTCAAAGCTACCCAAACCCACTCTGCCCTGTGCAGGTTATCTCACAAGCACTGGGCTGTTGCAGCTGCACCCCAGGGACAAGGCAAGGGCTCACGTGCCGCTTCCCTCGGAGGGGCAGGAGGGCAGGATACACCCCGAGAACCAACGTTTGCCTTCCTGTGCACCCCAAAGCCTGGAACAGTGCAGCAGATGCTCCTGGATCACTGACACAGCCCCACCTCCTGCCCTGCTCCATGCCTGGGCAGCGTCGCTGCGTCTCCCCGGGTGCTACCAGGCCCCTGAGCTGGATTTTAAGGGGTACCTTATTTGCACGTAATTTGCCCAGCACACACCACTGAGTAACAGGCCAAGCCTATTCTTGTTACTGCTTTATCATTGGTTTCATCTGGACCATAGACATCCATCTATCAATAAATAAGAATCATTGGTTTAGCATGTACAGATTACAACGCCTCCCATTTTCAGCTGTTTATAAAAGGTCTTCAAGCTACCCCTGACACAAGCCTCAAGAAAATGACTTTCTTTTCCCTCAGCTCAGTAAGGTTTCAAGTAACAAATTGAAGCACTGCTTGGACAAGACACAGGGTTGGTTTGGAACCGTGTTTTTTGGCTACAGGGTCAAAATATTTCCACACTTCTACGCTTTGAGCGGAGGAAGTGTGTGACTGTGCCGTTCTCACCAGCGAGCAGCAGGAGAGGAACTGGACAGCACCTGCTGTTGGTTTCCTCTCCAGGTGACCGAAACAGTCCTTTTACAAAGCCTATCAACCTAATCCAGCTAAAACAAAAAGCAAAAACAGCACTCGAGTCAGAACCAAAGCCTGTGTGTATCGAGATTCACCACAAGAGTTCTCCTTATCCACAGCCACGTGCTCTAACAAGCCTCGTACAAACAAAGCCTTGACTTCCTTCTCCTACCGGCCAGGACAGAACGGTCTGAAACAACCCATGTCTTCCTCCAACTGAGTATTCATAAGGCACTAAAATTAAACAACAACCAAAACCTGCAGAAAACAACCCCCCAAAATCCAAATAAACAGACCCACAACAAGTAAAAACAGAACTTAAAGCTTGGCTATATAAAATAGCAGCAATTTCTTCAGTAGCCTATGAAGCCAAAACGTCAGTATTTTGGGGCAAAAACCCAATGCACTGTTGGCCAATTACAAATCACCTAAAACCTACATCCCAAATCAGTCCAAATCTGATAGGCACAAGTAAAAAGCATTTTCTTCACACCTCAATGCTCAGGTTTGAAGCTGAAGCCACTGTCAGGGAGCTGACCCGCCCTGCTGGGGCTGTGGCACAGTGTGACCCCAGTGGGTCGGTACCACAGGGCCAGAGGGTGGTGGTACCACCACTAAGTCACCAACTGGAGGCAAATGGTTTTAAGCTCATGATTAATTTGACAATGCTTTCAGCTTTGGCACCTATTTCTGAGCCCTCCCTACCAGGTTAAATAGCTCTAGTGTACAGCTGGTGGTACTCCAGTATCGTCATCCCAATTCCCCCATATTTTAATGATGCTTGGCAATAGGTGAACTCACCCATGTCACTACATTAGATACAAAGGCTAGCACTTGAGAGTTCTTAAAAACAATCACTTTGAGTTCAGAAAAACGGTTTTCAAACATACGAAGAAATACTTAACATAAATTTTTAAAGCAGGAATTCATACCTTTAAAACATCAACAAGAACGAGCTTATTTGGAGAGCAATAAAGCTTTTTTTTTTTTAAAGTATATATTGACTAGCTATAGGTAAATTCCTCTTTCCCTGATTGCTTGGTGAGCTCATTGAGGCTCAGTGCCTCGCAGCTTTGCAGATTTTGTCATACACTTCTGGAAAGGCATCCTTGCAATTCATTTCCTCCCTCAGCTTGTGGTATAAGGAACCATCAAACATATCCCAGAACTCCTCACGGGTCATGTAGCAATCTGCATACAGCATCTGGAAACTGGAGAGGGGAAAGAAAAAAAGAGAAGAGAGAGATTCAGTACTAATTGTGTCACAAGATTTGAAATTGTGTATTAAAAATAAATCAGAGGAAGTTATGACTAGTAAATATTCAAAACAAAAACCCAGACAAATATAATAAACATAAAAACAAGCAAACATAATTGCACACATGGATTATGCTGGGACACACAAGCAGTTATGTTTTCTGGGTTTATCATTACCATGGTTTCTTTTCCAAGAGGAAATAACATGTAAAGGTGAAAACAACAGAATACTGCCACAGACATTCTGGGAAGGGGAGTGTGGGAAAAGAATGTGATTAAAATAACTTCCTTTCAAAATATGGTTCAGGACATTTCTTTAGCCATCCATGTATTGATACTATCATTAGTTTTCCTACTACAAAGAGAAAAGGAGGAATTAAAAGGGGATAAAACAGTGGTTCACACTCAGCCAGATCTTCTGACAACTTGTATTCTCACAACTGGCATTCACAGCAGCACAGGTCTAGCAAGAACTTCAAGAGCTGCCCCAAATCAAGTCTAGCCCCTTGCACCAAAAACCACCTATAGCATAGATTCTCCCTGGCAAATCTTGTCTGGCTGCTTTCGAAAGCCTGCTTTCCTTTTTCTTCCACTCAAAACCTTTTAATTCCAGCTTCAAGTACTTTTTCTGCATGTTCTCTTATGGTCTGTGGAGGTACTTGTCATGGGGCCTCCTGTCAGCCTGCGTTACAAAACGCATTCATGGCAGATGTAGCAAGAGATTATTTGGGTTTTTAAGGGTTTTTTTTGAACTGACATTGAGAATATAAGAGGGAAGGCAAGAGCCTGCCAAATCAGACCAGGCCGAGAAGATAAATTTTTAGTGTAAATGAAGCACAGTGCAACAAAGGAGCATTTACAACAATAAATGAAATCCTTATTTAGCTGTGGCCTCTCCCGTGCGTTCACACTGTGTGCTCTGACATGCAGCTGGCATCAGAGCACAGCAGTAAAACACAAACTCTTATACAAGACCCCTGTTGTTGTGCGTGATTACAAAACTGCACAATTAAGCATTTATCCATTGTTCATTTCCCAGCATCAGGTAGAGAAGAGACAAAACCTTGTTGGTAAAGAGCTTTAAATTAAAAGCTTAACTCCAAGTTAATTAAATGAAAGCTTAAAATTAACTTTTGTTTGCTTTGTTCTCTGGCAGATCACCTGCTGCAGCTAAAGTCATTCACACTCTCCAAATGATCTTGAAGCAGGTTCACCACCCTCACTTGGCCACATGGGACATCATCACTGTTAGACTGAGAAGTAGGTCAAAACAGAAATATGGATAAATTATTCTGATGGTGTAAAAATACCATGTAGTCAGTTTTTGTTCCTGAGAACCAAGCCTGTCACTGCTTCTCCACTGACTCTGCTACAGCACATTAGGCTGGCACGAGTCTGTGCCAGATGGTGGGCACATCCCTCCCGCCCACTGCGGGATCGGGGCAGGGGAAAGGAAGCGATGGAAGCAGAAGGTGCGAGGGAGGGAAGGCTCCTGCCACCACGTAGGGGCTGGCACTGCTGTCCCCTCTGTGCTGGGACACGAGTGCAAGGACGGGGCAGAGCTGCACCAAGGTCTGCAGCCAGCAGAACAGCCCCGAGGGCAGGCAGGGATGCTGCCCAAACAGCCGGTGGGGTTCCTGGAGAGACTGCGGTGGCTTTGTCCCTGCAAGCCAGTGGCTGCCTCCCGAGGGCTGTGCCAGCCAGCCTTGCTGAGTGGTCACCAGCACCACTTCTGTGCTGGCTGTCCATAACCCAGTTGGTGTCCGGACCTGCTGAGGTCCTTCTGCACCCAGCTACATGGATTTTGTTGCAGTAGAGACTCTAATCCCAAAGCAGAAAGGATGCAGAGGCCACCTGAGGCTCCCAAACACGCTGCAAGAACTTCAGCCAGTGCGCTCGTCTGGTTGGTTTTGCAATCAAGTAAATGCAAGAGATTAAAAATCATAATGTCAAAATTAGTAATTAAAGTTAGTTTTAAGTTACTGTGGTGGCTAAATTATTGCTGTAGGATTAAATACCTGCGACTACACCATATGTTTGTGAATTCTACGGCATTATTACTATTCTAAGGAGTAGGATGGATCCTTACCCATGCACACTTCTTACAAACTTCTCCATTTGCCTCATGGAAGCTCTGGCTTCAAATTGTTTCCTTTTGGGCTCTCCATAAGCTCCAATATCCACGTAGAGTTCTGCTTCATTTCCTTTTGGGTGGACCATGCCAGGATTATTGGGCAATATGAAAGGACATAACCAAAGAGGGTACACCTGCAGAGGGGTGAAAATAATTTATCACTTATTTTTAACAAAACAATCCTTTAAGCCATCTCTTAATAAAGGTGATAATGAGTTTAGAGGACTTCTTCCCAATTTGGGATTGAAACTTGCACAGCTCCTACTCTCCAATTGTCTTGCTGTGGTTTTTAGCTGCACTTTCTAATGACTGTAACACAAACAGATGGGAGATGCTCAGAATATGTGCTGTGTCCTCCTAGAATTCCATCTCCTCCCCCTTAAATATTTAAAATAAACCAAACCAAAACAAACCCCACCCCTGATCTCAAAGCAACAACTGAAAACACATTCTGAGTAAAAAGAGTATTAAGAGTTTCCTTTTCCAGGTCAGTCCAAAATTGAAATTGCCATCTGTGCTTATTATACTAACTCAATTAAATTCAGAAATAAAAGCAAGGAAGGGAAATGAATTCCCACAGGTGGTGTTTAGTGAGACCAACAGTCATTTTAGGTGAAAGAAAAGTCAGTTCAAGTTTACAGAATGATAAAATCTTTTAGAAGTGTTGCCCTTCTATTGAAGTTTGAATCTCACTTTTTTTTTAAGGCTTTTTTTTTTTTTTCAGAAAGCTGTGTTCATTTCTTTGAAGACTCCCAAAGCACAGTTCTCCCCAGGATACAGTAATGACCTTTTACACAAACAGACTATTACGTCTTGAGATCAACAGTCACAGTTGTTATCACACACAGCCCAAGATCTGCTGTTCTAACAACATGTGTTCTTACATGAAGGTCAGCGTGGAAGGTCTGGATAGATTTTTCAAGGGCCTTCATTGGCACCAGCATGTCCTGCACAACGTGGTGTTGCTCGTACAGCTTTCGAATAGCTTCTCCTTGGGTGAGTTTTAATAAAGAGATTTTTGGAGGCACCATCCAGCCAAAGAGGTAACGGAAAATGGGGTTATTGCCAAAAGGAATGATATCCTTGGAAGGGAAAAGAAAAAAAATTCAACTTGAGAATGTGTAAGTGAACCAAAAGACAACAATTCAGAATCCTCGGAGCAGTATCAAGTCAGATTTTCAATAAATTTAGCTGCTGATACTTTTGCTAAACTACTGTAAGACAAATATGACCAAATAAGAGAGGGTTGAAGTGAACTTAGCTACACAGCCCTGCCCTGAGCCTCCTCTAGTTACAACAAATGATTTTCAGTCAGATAAATCACAAACATACTCAGCCCCAAATACTTTCAGAGAACACTAGGCTATTATCTTAAAACAGCTCAGGAAGGAGTGCATAAGAAGCTAAACTCACAGAACTCTTGCAAGAATAAACACACACAAGATCGGGTGCTAAAAGAATTTTAAAGGTATAAAAACTTCACTACTTCCTGCACAACCAGCTCCTGTTTAACTTCTGTGGGAGCTGAAAGGATCTGGTACCTCCCTCCAGAGATTCCACAGGTAGCCACAGGAATCTCTCAGAATGCCAAATAAAGTTTTGTGTAAATGCACATCACAACAAATAAATCTATGGAATTCAAAGTAATGACCTTACTGTATAATAGTATTCTGAGTTTAGAAAGGGCAAATTTTCATCATTTCATTCATGTTTTTTTCCACTGTCTGCCTTCAAAAATTGCTTAGCAGCTATAAAAGCTTAACACTTAAATATGTACTTAAGGTCTAAAATAAAAAAACCCACTAAAACAGAAATTGGGAGGTTATGATACAACACCTTATGTATCAGGAAGTGCCTTTGGATTTGTTTTGCCCAAATGCAGGACTCCTGAATCTGCCATAAACCTGTTTTTTTTCTGCCAGGAGAGACAGATGAGTTGCTAAGGGGAAGAGGCTCCATCGTACCTACACTGGGAATGTGCAGAGCACCTTCCTGCAGATGTTGTTTTGATTTTGTGACTGGTCTTACCTGGAGCTCCCAGAAGATACTGCGTGTGTGTCTGTGGTAGTAATGCCTTGCAGGAATGTACTCTATTCCAGTCCTGTCATCTTTCAGATACTTCTCCACGTGCTTAAAGAACCACGGCTTGTAGTAGTTGCCAATTCTGTTTATCTACAAGAAAACACACATTCATCAGCCAACACCAGCAAGGGGACAGTTACACCTTACTAGAGAACATGGAGTGTGTCCCCAGACTCTTTCACCATGAAAAATCAATGTCACACCCTCTGTGACATATTGCTTGAGGCTACCACGAGATCCAGGGAGCCTCCATCTCTCCACATGCAGGGCTCCTTCTTACCTTGCTGGCTATAAAGGGTTAATTTAAACAAGGCTTGCCTGTTACAAGCTAATCAAGAGACCATGAATGTGAGAGAGCTGGATTCCTGAAATACCCATCACCTAACCCACCACTAATTCAAAGTCTTATTGTGGCAGAGGAGAAGCATCCAGGCTGAGGGATGCAGTGAACAGCTCGTGTGTCCCTCCTGTAAATGTCCCTGGTGTGCTTTACTAATATTAACTGTGTTAAAAGCTTGCTGGGAAAAGAGTTGCTCTGAATAACTGCTGTTTAAAACAGCACTGCTCTGGGTGTGAGAAGAGACTTCACTTCCTCTTTAGATACTGCAGTGAAAAGGCTGCAGAGTAAATGATTTGCTAGAAGAATGAAATCAGTGGGTCATTTCTAAGTGACTGAAGAGCTCTGGAGCACCAACAAAGAGCTGTAATTTAACATATTCTGACAGACAGGTCTAACTTTTGCTCCTATGTTAAGAGATTGTTCTAATCTTATAATGATTCTGGTTTTATACTGGCATGTAGCACAGCTTCAGTTCTACTTTGGGGGTGTTTTTTTCCTTTGTAACTTCCCTTTAGTTACCTTGCTCTGCTCAGCTTCATCTGTCAGGACTCCTGTCATGATGACTGCCTCTTCCAAAGAGTACACAAGGCCTTCCACAAAACTGTTCTCCTTTTTCTCAGACTCTTCAGTAAACTTCTCACAGATCTTCTGCAGTCCCCTCACAGGCTTGTAGTGTATCTTGACATATTTCTTAGCAGGAATCATTTTTATTTCTGCTGCAACCAGGAAACCCAGAGTACCACAAGACCAAGGCACTGCATAAAATAGGTCTGAATTTTCAGTCTGCAAAAAGTATGTCACACTAAATCACAAACCCATACTGATACCTTGTCAACCACATTGTAAATGAGAGCAAAATAACATTTTGTCTTACTGGTGAGCATCTCACAAGGCTTCCATCAGCAAGAACAAGTTCATAGGCCACACAGGTGTGCTGGAAAAGTCCATAGATGTGGGATGAAGACTCAATGCCCGTTCCCATGATCAGGCCACCTTATCAAGAGAGCACAGAACAGATCAAATGAAACACACTCCAAAATGAAGGTGGTTTACAGGAGCAAAACCCCACTTTTAAGCTCTGGGCATGACTTCTAAGACAAAAAAAAAGAGGAAGTGCTTCTAGCATAAACACCACAACAGAATATAAGGTTCAACAAAGTATTTCCAGAACCTTTAAAATAATGCAACATATTGCTGCATAAAAAGCTCATGAGAAGGCAGCAAAAGCAGTGAGTCTCTTGCCATCACCCTGACCCTTACCTACGGTGAGATCATCAAGCTCTGGCACCACAGGGATAGTCCAGCCCATGGGGTTCAGGTGAGCAGTCAGCTGGCCCATGGTCACCAAAGGCTCCACACGAACAACCTAAAAAGCAAAAAACCCCAATTCCCCCCCACCAAAAACAAATTAAGTGTTCAGCATTAGGGATGACAAAATATGGTTAACTGGCTTGTACTTCCATCTGCTATCAGATGGAACTCAGAGACTTGCTTTCCTAAGAGCACTACTAAAAATAGTTGAAACTGTTTAGTGATTCCTCCTCTGCCTCAACATCTTGTTGCTCAGTCCCCAAAGCCATAAATCAATCTGGTCTTTTAGACTTCAGCACATAAAAGTGAAGCAATTCCATATGCTGTGTTTTTGGACAGAATGATCCAAGCACACGTTGCGAAACCTGAAATTTGGTGGGTCTACTACTACAAAAATCCTTTGTTCTTTATGGAAGCTAATCTGCCCTTCAGCTACAAACAGAGCAAAAAAAGCTGTAAACTTCATTATCACCCAACATGGTAGGAGCTGGAAGAGACCTCTGGAGATCATCTCATCCAACTCTCCTGCCAGAGCAGGGTCACCCAGAGCAGGTCACACAGGCATATATCCAGGTACATTTTGAAAGCCTCCAGAGAAGACTCCACAACCTCTCTGGGCCGCCTGTTCCAGGGCTCCATTGTCCTCAGAGTAAAGAAGTTTTTCCTTATGTTTAGATGGAACTTCCTGTGTTCCAAATTGTGTTGGTTGCCCCTTGTCCTGCCACTGGGCACCACTGAGAAAAGTCTGATCCCATCCTCTTGACACCCGCCCTTCAGATACTTAAAAGCATGAATAAGTTCCCCTCTCAACCTTCTCTTCTCCAGGCTAAACAGCCCCAGGTCTCCCAGCCTCTCCTTGTAAGAGAGAAGTTCCAGTCCCCTGATCATCCCTGTAGCCCTCCCTGGACTCTCTCCAGCAGATCCCTGTCTCTCTTGAACTGGGGAGCGCAGAACTGGACAGAATACTCCAGATGTGGCCTCAGCAGGACAGAGTAGAGAAGAACCTCCCTTGACCTGCTGGCCACACTCTTCTTAATGCACCCCAGGAGATCACTGGCCTCCTTGGCCACAAGGGCACATGGCTGGCTCCTGGTTAACTTATTGTCCACCAAGACTCCAAGGCCCTTCTCTGCGGAGCTGCTTTCCACCTGTACCAGTACATGGGGTTATTCCTCCCCAGGTGCAGGACCCTACACTTGTCTTTGTTCAACTTCTTTAGCTTCTTCTCCCCCCAGCTCTCCAGCCTGCCCAGGTCTCAGTTATCATGAAAGCTTTGTGATGAGTCTGTTACCTGTCTTTCACTGTCAATTTCCAGAACATCCATTAGGTTGATCATGATGTTCTTATGGATCTTCTTATACTTCCCCACACGAAGCGACACAGTCAGCCAGCCAGGTCGCCCAGTGCACATGTATCTTTTGCTGCCTTCATTCTTCCACTCCCGAACCTGCAAGAGAGAACAACTGAACTGATACTGTAAGGTGTACATGTCATCAATAATGTCTACCAGAAACATTTTTCCCTCTATGAAAAAATATTCAGGAATACTGTTACTCCTCTACATGCATGTTACCTACAAGCAATAAAGCCTGGATGTCTCTGTGGTGGAAGTTTCCCTGCAGACCTCTGAACTTCTAAATAAAATACCATCAGAGGAGTCTAGTTGTGTAGAGGAAGCATTTCTAATACCCCATAAGTTTTGGGGGTTTTTTGAAGATGGGGTTCAGAAAACAAGAAAGTTTTAAAAAGCGACAGGAAAACCTGTACTGCAAGGGAGGGATTATCACTGGCATAAATAATCTTAGTTCTGTGAAGGCTAAGGAAGCAATGCCTCCTCCTACACAAGCAAAATGAAGTGTTCTGAGCCTGCAAATGAAGGGGCAAAGAGAGGAAAGTTGAGAAGGAAAACGTGTAAGCCACAATTTTGCAAAGCCACAGAAACACTTGGAGAACAAACATAATTGCAGCATCTTCTTCAAAGCCCAACTGCTACTGATAAAAAACCAACCCCAAACTCCCAAAGAGTAACTCCGTGCACATCAATACCCACCTGTACCTGCAATGAATGTGAAAGACGTGACAGAATTACCACAGAGAGCACAGAAACATTGATGACACCAACGTTTCTGGGTGCGAGAAAAGTTTTGTCTCCCTTTCAATCACCTCTCGGCACTAAGAAAGCTGAGAAGCTGGATTAGAAGACGGTATTACCCCAACCACTCAAAGTCCAACGTGCCCATGTTGCACAACCCGTGTGAGGGCACAGAGAGGCTCCCAGCCCAGCTCGCAGGGTGTGAGGGCAGCAGCCGCATGGCCACATCTGGGCTCTCTAGCTGTTGACACAACTTCGGCAGGAGTTTCAGACCGAAGATAAAAGCACCTCCCATGGACAGAAGCACCGGTTGACGTTTATTTGTCTGCCACACCCGCATCCAAGGCTGGAGAGCGTCTCTGCAGAGGCCTCCGGGTGAGGGTGGTGCCTCTACCTTGTGCGGAGGCACAAGGGATGGGGCCGGGGGGGGCCAAGCTCTCCCCTTGCCGAGCCGGGAATGGGGTGCGGGGTGAGGGGGGGGAGGTCTCACCTGCGCCTGGATGTGCCGGACGCGCTGTGCGTGCTGTCTCGGGGCGCTGTGCAGGCGCCGGACGGCCCAGGCGCGCAGCTGGTAATAGACGTCGAAGAGGATGGAGAGCGGCAGGAGGAAGAGGCAGACGAAGACCCAGCGATGGTGCACCAGCACGGCCTCCAGCCCGCGGTGCCGGACCCACAGCAGCAGCAGCAGGAGCCCCGCTCCCAGCGACCACACCGGCGACATGGCGCCCGCCCGCCCGCGCTCCCCTC
>VYZX01020432.1:11369-85436 GCA_013401335.1 Brachypteracias leptosomus
CCCCGCTGCGGGGGGTCCCCGGCCTTGGGGCGGCGGGGCCGGAGGGACCGGGGACAGGTGCCGGGAGCAGGGTCAGACCCCGGTCAGGGCTGGGAGGGAGCCCACGAGGCAGGGTCAGACCCCCGGCCACAGTTGGGAGGGCGTCCTGGAGCAGGGTCAGACCCCGGCCAGTGCTGGGATGGGGCCTCAGACAAGGTGAGACCTTAGGCCAGGGTTGGGAGGGGGCCTGGAGCAGAATCAGACCCCCGGCCAGGGTTGGGAGGGAGCCCAAGAGGCAGGGTGAGACCCCGGCCAAGGCTAGGATGGGGCCTCAGGCAGGGTGAGACCCCGGCCAAGGCTGGGAGGTGGCCCAGGTTGGGGTCAGACCCCCAGCCAGGGCTGAGGGTGTTATGAGGCAGGGATTATGAGTTGGGGGACAGCCTGAGGAAGAGGGGACACCCCAGTCAGGGCTGAGAGTGGTATGGGGCTGGGGGCAGGCCCTTGGCAGCTCTGTGGTGGAGGTGCTGTAGTGACTAGTGTCCCTCGGGCAGGGCGCTCTCCCTGATGCCTTTGGGTTAGGGGGCAGGAGCAAAACACCTCTGTATGCCTCTCTTGTGTGCCTTTATGGTGGTGTTTTAGGTGCCAGCGAACCTGGCAGTGCAGGTGTCTCCTATAGAAAGTCAAAAGTGCTGTGCAGTCCACTTTCTAGAAGGAAGAAGATACCCACCTCCAAAGCACAGCTTACACTAAAACCCTGGCAGAAAATTCCTCTCCACGGTGGAACAGCAGGAAGGAAGACGTATACAATCTGTGAGGAAGATAAGGCTTTCTTCTAAAGCGAAAGTCCATTCTGTCCCTCAAGAGTGTGCTGTTAGGACAGGGGTAGAGGTACTCCAGGAGATGCTGATGCCATGTAGTGCTGTCAGGGACCCCGCAGTGTCAGAGGACCCTGCTGCAGCACCACAGGGTTCACAGAGGAACATGGTGTCAAGATGTTTGCTGAGAACACTGCCACGGTGTTGTAGAACGTGTCAGATGGTGCTTCTTCCTCATTGTCAGCAGGACAAATACCTTTCCTTTAGCTGCCACAGGAGATACTTGGGAGCACCAGACTGGGAGAGATGGCTCCATCAAGGTTCAGAGCTCAGCTATGGCAGCCACACCTTCTAGTCTCCTTCAGGCAACTCGAAGGCTTTGTTTGGAACCCCGTTCATTTCTTTGTCCCACTGCTTTTATCAAAAGACTGGTCTGAAACACCTCTGATACTGGAAAACGGTCTCCTGATTTCCAGCCTAAATTTATTCATGGCCAAACCGTGTTTGTTGCACTTGTACCTGTTCTACCCGCTAGCTCTGCCTTCCATCCCAGCTGATGTTATCAGCCCTTGTTTACCAATTTCTCTGCTAACTGAAATTATGCATGGAAAAGAAGTTTCCCATGCCCTGAGGTTATTTTAACCTCTCTGAGGGAGCTAAATAATTATTCTGGGTCTGAGTGTGATCAAGTGCTGGGTTGATTGGGTAACAGCAGCTTTTATTCATAAGGGGATATTTATACCTCTGGTGTAAATACTGTTTTCAGATTGTTTTATGAAGACCCATTAAAAGTGTTTATAATGTTTTCCAGGTTCTGCTCTTGTTTTTGTAAGGTCTTAGGCAGCAAGGAAGGAGTAGGTGAGCTCAAAGATTGTGATGTGAAACTGGGCTTTAAAAAAGAGTGAATCACCATTAAGATTAGGGCAAAATTGCCTCCTTATCTAGAAAATACAGGAATCAGAAGGAGGTGAGGGAAGGGGAGGCAGATGTGGCATTTTTCAATTTTGATTATTTTAGATGTGAGCAAAACGTCACCCCCAAGGAAAACATCATCTGCAAATTTGGTTTGAAAAGCCAAGGTTCCCCCGCTGTCTTCAATAAGACTAAAGTCCTTGGCCTCTTCAATTAAATTATCATTTTAAGTGTGTTTAAGCTGTTAGTGCTTCTTAAAAAAGCAGCCCCCTTCCTCTCCCCCCTCCCGCTCCTGCCATCCCGCCCGCCCACTCGCGCTGTTCTGGGCACGCTGTGCAGTACAAACCCTTCTGCTGTCACTCAGGAGAACAGGCTGGGGAACTGAGCTCACTGAAGGGTTGGACTGGGTTTTATATCTTTTTTTTTCCCCTCCCCGGATCAGCTCTCTGGTGGAGTTCACCCCACACGTGTTTGTGTAGGTGGGGACAGGGAGCAGAGCAGGGGTCTCTCACTGACTGTGATGGAGCTACTCATCTCCTACACGCCTCCTTCTCATCTCCTGCACATCTCCTACTCATATCCTGCACATCTCCTGCATATCTCCTACTCATCTCCTTCCCATCTCCTGCACATCTCCATGGTGAGAGCTCATCACAGGTCACCCTGACGAGACTCTGCAGGATTCTGTTTGCAGGACTTAGTCATGAGCCTGCAAAGGCTTTTGGGCGAAGAAAGAATGGAAAGATGCAGCTGTTTGTCTAAGGAGACAGCTAAAAGGGACACAGAGTCATAGAATCACAGACTGGTTTGAGTTGGAAGGGACCTTTAAGGCCATCGAGTCCAACCCCTCTGCAGTGAGTAGGGACATCTGCAACTAGAGCAGGTTGCTCAGAGCCCTGTCCAACCTCACCTGGAAGGTTTCCAGGAATGGGGCAGCAACCACCTCTCTGGGCAACCTGTGCCAGGGTCTCACCACCATCATTGTAAAAAAATTTCTTCTTTATATCTAGTCTAAATCCCTCTTCTTTTAGTTTAAAACCGTCAGCCCTTGTCCTGTCACAACAGGACCTGCTAAAAAGTCTGTCCCCATCTTTCTTACAGACCCCCCTTTACTTACTGAAAGACCACAATAAGGTCTCCCTGGAGCCTTCTCTTCTCCAGGCTGAACAAGCCCAACTCTCTCAGCCTGTCCTCACAGCAGAGGTGATAATTACAGAGCATTCCAGCTGCAGACAAAAGTAGGCTGGAAACTTCTGTCTCCACACGAAAAGCATCAAGAGGCGTTCAGTGGAACCAAAGGAAGGCATTGAAAAGCCTCAGAAAGCCCCTTTTTCCACGCGAGCTCTGGTGGCCCTGGCACTGACTGCCACAGAGCTGCTGTGGGGTGGTNCCGTTCATTTCTTTGTCCCACTGCTTTTATCAAAAGACTGGTCTGAAACACCTCTGATACTGGAAAACGGTCTCCTGATTTCCAGCCTAAATTTATTCATGGCCAAACCGTGTTTGTTGCACTTGTACCTGTTCTACCCGCTAGCTCTGCCTTCCATCCCAGCTGATGTTATCAGCCCTTGTTTACCAATTTCTCTGCTAACTGAAATTATGCATGGAAAAGAAGTTTCCCATGCCCTGAGGTTATTTTAACCTCTCTGAGGGAGCTAAATAATTATTCTGGGTCTGAGTGTGATCAAGTGCTGGGTTGATTGGGTAACAGCAGCTTTTATTCATAAGGGGATATTTATACCTCTGGTGTAAATACTGTTTTCAGATTGTTTTATGAAGACCCATTAAAAGTGTTTATAATGTTTTCCAGGTTCTGCTCTTGTTTTTGTAAGGTCTTAGGCAGCAAGGAAGGAGTAGGTGAGCTCAAAGATTGTGATGTGAAACTGGGCTTTAAAAAAGAGTGAATCACCATTAAGATTAGGGCAAAATTGCCTCCTTATCTAGAAAATACAGGAATCAGAAGGAGGTGAGGGAAGGGGAGGCAGATGTGGCATTTTTCAATTTTGATTATTTTAGATGTGAGCAAAACGTCACCCCCAAGGAAAACATCATCTGCAAATTTGGTTTGAAAAGCCAAGGTTCCCCCGCTGTCTTCAATAAGACTAAAGTCCTTGGCCTCTTCAATTAAATTATCATTTTAAGTGTGTTTAAGCTGTTAGTGCTTCTTAAAAAAGCAGCCCCCTTCCTCTCCCCCCTCCCGCTCCTGCCATCCCGCCCGCCCACTCGCGCTGTTCTGGGCACGCTGTGCAGTACAAACCCTTCTGCTGTCACTCAGGAGAACAGGCTGGGGAACTGAGCTCACTGAAGGGTTGGACTGGGTTTTATATCTTTTTTTTTCCCCTCCCCGGATCAGCTCTCTGGTGGAGTTCACCCCACACGTGTTTGTGTAGGTGGGGACAGGGAGCAGAGCAGGGGTCTCTCACTGACTGTGATGGAGCTACTCATCTCCTACACGCCTCCTTCTCATCTCCTGCACATCTCCTACTCATATCCTGCACATCTCCTGCATATCTCCTACTCATCTCCTTCCCATCTCCTGCACATCTCCATGGTGAGAGCTCATCACAGGTCACCCTGACGAGACTCTGCAGGATTCTGTTTGCAGGACTTAGTCATGAGCCTGCAAAGGCTTTTGGGCGAAGAAAGAATGGAAAGATGCAGCTGTTTGTCTAAGGAGACAGCTAAAAGGGACACAGAGTCATAGAATCACAGACTGGTTTGAGTTGGAAGGGACCTTTAAGGCCATCGAGTCCAACCCCTCTGCAGTGAGTAGGGACATCTGCAACTAGAGCAGGTTGCTCAGAGCCCTGTCCAACCTCACCTGGAAGGTTTCCAGGAATGGGGCAGCAACCACCTCTCTGGGCAACCTGTGCCAGGGTCTCACCACCATCATTGTAAAAAAATTTCTTCTTTATATCTAGTCTAAATCCCTCTTCTTTTAGTTTAAAACCGTCAGCCCTTGTCCTGTCACAACAGGACCTGCTAAAAAGTCTGTCCCCATCTTTCTTACAGACCCCCCTTTACTTACTGAAAGACCACAATAAGGTCTCCCTGGAGCCTTCTCTTCTCCAGGCTGAACAAGCCCAACTCTCTCAGCCTGTCCTCACAGCAGAGGTGATAATTACAGAGCATTCCAGCTGCAGACAAAAGTAGGCTGGAAACTTCTGTCTCCACACGAAAAGCATCAAGAGGCGTTCAGTGGAACCAAAGGAAGGCATTGAAAAGCCTCAGAAAGCCCCTTTTTCCACGCGAGCTCTGGTGGCCCTGGCACTGACTGCCACAGAGCTGCTGTGGGGTGGTGCCAGGACACCGAAGGGACGGGGGGTTTAATAATAAGAGTTATGAAAACTAATCAAGAAGTTTGGGAAGCCTGCAAACCTTCTAAATTCAACAAACAAAGCAGCCCCCGGTGACGAGGGGGCTGGAGGACATTTTCCTCCTCACCTGCCTGCAGGTTTCCTCTTGGCATAGAACTGGTGCTGTCAAACAGTATGTGGTTTCAGAGGGTTGGAGGGAGGTGGTGTTGGAACTGCTGGGTGAGAAGCTCCCTCTGCTGAGGAAACCTGAGTATGTTCAGTTGCCTTGAAGGAAAAGTCTGTTGGGGGCCGTGGGCTGGAGTGGGGTCTTCTCTGTGACACTGGCTGGTTGACACGTGTTGGTCTGGACATGGGCTGAGTGAATCTGAAGAACTTTCATACATCAGTAATTGAAGAAAACTGTCAAATTTCAGCTTGAAGGAAGATGTACAGGGGAATATCATCAGCTGTTCTATAGCCTGAGGATATCAGAACAACTGCTGGAATATTCCAGGGGGATGACACATGCTCATGTGTTACCTCTGAACAGAAAAAGTCACTTTGTGGCACAGCAAGGTTTGGAGCCAGCCTGGTCTGAGGAGTGCTCCCTGCCTTTCTCTTCAGAAAGTGCCAGGCAGGAGAAGCACATACCCCACCCGACACCCGACAGCCACATCCTGGGACTGGGGGGTGCACTTCCATAGGGAAGCATGGCCAAAAACTGCTCAGCCCTCCTGATGGTGTAAACCTAAACAGAAATTAGCTGCTATGATGGTCCTACCTGTCTGAAGAGCAGGGACTGGAGTGGCTCCGTGTGACCTTTCTTCAGCTGGATGGGCATTTGCGAGGCCCAGGAGATTTCAAAAGACAGCAGAGGCATTTCTGCTGGTGTTTGGTTCCTCAAACCCTCCTGCTATGCCTTAGAAAACCTCTTTAGAGGGTGCATGGGAAGAATGTGGTTTACCTTGTGTTGCTCAACTGCCCGACTTCCAGTTGGTGTTTTTTGAAAGGTATTTATCAATAGAATGTCCATTATCCAGCACCTGCTTCTCAGGCTTCACAGATATTTCATGTGAGGGAGCAGAGATGTATGATGACTGCAGGAAAAGGGCAGAGGGTTTAGTAGAACGGCTTTAGCTGTGGTGTCTGTTGGAAAATCAATCACAAAGGGACAATGGTGTTATCTGCCCAGGAGGACAAGCAGGCGAACAAAGAAGGAGCTGAAGGATGCCTGAAACACTGCTTAGGAATTTAGTTAAGCCCTCTGATAACTCTTAGGGTCTCTAATGAGGTGGCTAGCCTTGAAGCTGTCAGTTTGGGAACTTTTAATCAGGAATTGGCCGTCCTTGAAGAAGAAACATCCTGGAAAACATGTAAATCATAAAGACTTTGAGATTATATTGGTTTGATGTAGTTTTGTAGTGTCAGCTAAACAACAGTTAATGCTATCCTTAAGTGAATGAGCTTCATTAGAATACTAAAAATCACTCCCATAGGTCAAAAAAACCCTTGCCCGGGTGAAGACCCTTCCCCTGAGCATGTGTAGTAGTGCAAGTATGGAGTCAGCAATATTATAATCATATGTAAATTACTCACCAATCATCATCAAGAAGGCAGGCATGCAAATTACTGACTTTGTGAGTTCTGTGTGTAAATATAGCACAGAGAGTTTCGGTTGATGTGCTTCATTTGTGGGAAACCACTGAGCACCCCAGCTTGTGCAACTCTGAAATAAATAATCCATGTCTCTCCTGAGTGTGTAGAATTGGGTTTGCTGTACACTGGGTGAAGAATCTGTTTTTTGGACAACAAGGGGGTTAAAGTTACTTTAGAAGCTGCTGGTAGCTCTCGGGGAAGGTGAAACACCATCTGAAGGCTTAGGCAAGGATCTTTAGGATGATCAGCCTATTTTAGGTGTAGGTGGACCTGATCTAATGTGGAGGGACTTATTTAACATCTGTGATGGGGAAGAGTGGCTGTGGCCCAGCCTGTTCAGCACTCTTAGTCCTCAGGGTGGCTTTGCTCACTCTTCCTTGTCCTCCCAAGGCTGCAGTTGTCCTGTTTGCACTGGGAAGGGCTTCATCAAGGGAAGGAATAGCTCTGGTACCTCAAGGCAGGACAAGGACCTGAGGATGCCTGGGTTGTACCCCATGTGCTTGCATACTGGTCACATATTGTGGCCTCATTCCTCCAGTAGTAAGTTATTGTAGATGGCTGGTGGGACCTCAGTCATCATCTTGGGAGGAAGCAGATGTAGGGTGTGAAATGAAATCTGGAATATTAGCACTGTCAGAAGAGGGTCCATCCCTCAGTGTCCGTGCACTGCATCAGGAGGCAAGGTCAGCTGCCGGTCAGCACGTCCACAGAGCCACCAAAAAAAAAGCCCCACACCACAGAACATGCGAGAGCTTTCGTGAATGCTCCCCGACGTGTGTGAAATCCAGCTTTACAACTGCCTGTGAAAAGACACACTGTCTGGGGTTTATAAAAAGAATCACTTGTCAAAACAGAGCGCTGGGCTGGGAGAGGAATTCAGCCCTCCCTTCATTGTCACTGGGGCCAGTGTCCTCAGCAGCAAAAATGGAGTGGCTGTGGCAAGGTAGTGGGCATGATGGGCTGGTTACTGAAGGACCTGGGGTTCCAGCACTGAAACTACAAGCTGAGGATATCTCATTCTTCATGAGTGAGCCCATGGGCAACCATCAGTTGGCTTCATGGCCTTGCTGGGCATGAGGTTGTCTGAGAGGGAGAGGGAGAGAGAAGTTAGAGAAGTAGTGGTGGTTCTGTCTCCTGCCATCAGTGAGATCCTGGAGACACCGACTGTGCTGGGCATCAGAAAGGAGCTGCAGTCACTGAAAGGCAATAAATATTTCATTTCAGACTCATGATATAATGGACACACGTAGCAGTGGCCTCCAAGATGCTCAGGTGAGCTTTGTCATGAAGGCAGTTGTGAGCCACGGCTGGTGATGAACATCTCCAGGGTACCCTTTCCCATCACTTGCCTCCAGCCCTCTCTTGCCTGGAGTGGCCAATGCTGTGGGAACATGCAAGAAACATTTGGGATCAACACGGTGGTGAAGTCTTGCCAATGTCACCAGAGGACAACACTAGAAGTTATTTTTCTGTAGGGGCCACATTTTTCTCTTGTTTCAGCTCCCAGCAAGTGTGTTTAGCCTCTTGGTACCAGATGTACTTGTAGGCCCTTTTCCTCCAAATAAAGCGAAGACTTTTGCTGCCTTGGCCATCGCCATCCTCTCTGTCTGCTGCTGTCACTCCATCACCTGTCTGCTTTCATTTATTTCAACATCTTAAAAATTTCATGGGCCCTCGCTCCCAGATGATGTAAACTGATAAAACTCCAGGCTGTGCTCCAAAAACATCAGTGTAACCGGAGGATCTAGCCCCTTGGGTTTGCTTACCTATGCCAAAGGAAAATAGAAAAAGCAAAAAAGGAAAAGAATGGCTGAAAAAAAAAAGTTTAAGATGTTGGTTATATAAGATTATATAGCTATTATAGTTACCTAGCATATCCTTTTCATAAGCGAAGCAATACAGCCAGATAAGTTAATAATTAAGGGTGACAAAAATACACCATTGTTCCAATAATAAGGAACTGCATTAGTCTTATAGAAGATAAATGGAGGCGTGTTTAATATAGTTCAGTGCCGTGCTGATAGACTACAAATGCCTCTTTTTCACTAGAAAACTCAGTATAAAATCAGGTCAAAAGCTGGTTGCTGGTATCTGTTAAGCCATTTAACTTCCCCCTGAGTTGCTCGCCTCCTTTTGACAGCAGATGTGCCTTGGTGGCAATCCATGTTGGGAAGTGACTCCCACGTGTGTGGAGCTGAGCAGAAGGAAGCTGGAGGCTCTGAGAAGAGGTTCCTGCCCCTTCCCATCAAGAGCTCCTGCATGTGGGTCATCTCATGGAGATAGAGAACCATTTCAGACTGGGGGCTGAATCAATAGACTGGTCCTCACCCCTGCAAATAAGGGATTGGCAAAGGGGTCTGCATGGGGAGGGGACGAGGGTGTGATTGCTGTCTCCTTTAATACAAGAGGTTCCTGTGAAATTCAGTTTGGCAGCCTTGATTACAGCAATGCCTAGTGAAACGAGACAGCAATTTCAGTCCCTCTTGACACAATCAAAACCCAATTTTTTCATACCTCCAACAAGCGTGGAAATGTGGTGGCTGCAAAACTGTGCTAATGGGGAGCAGTGGCCTTTCTGCACCCATGCACAGGAATCCTGTGACTCCCAAAATAGATCTGGGAATGGGGAAATGCACAGATCTTGTCTCCAGCTCATGTTTAAACCTAAGAATGCTTCTCAAGCCTCATGTGCTAAGCTGGAGACTCATACAACTGCTTTCAGTCTCCTTCTTCTGCCCTCTTCGTCCTCCATGAGGACTGTTTTTTAACAAAATACTTAAGAAAAGCATTAGGAGATCAGCCAGCAAGAAATCATTGTCATCCCAGGGTGGTTAATTACCACTATCTCTAATATCAGCCAAGAGCCTGTAATAAGCTCGGAACTTTTATTGCACTGAGATGTCCCTTCACATCCTCTCTAACACAGATTATAGGGCTTGGGAGAGATCTCCCTGTGCTGGAGGTGTCACCGTGACTCACCAAGGGAGGAGAGCATCATCCCTCTGCGAGGCAAAGAGTCACCTGCCAACAAGGGTTGACAGTTTTCTGGCACAGGAGTATTTACACCCCCAGTGAAGTGTAACTACACTCCTTCCAATGAGATGAGTAGACAGACTAGCTCCTCGCTGAGGAAAGGACATTCTGGGGAGAAAGATTAACTCTCTGAGTTCCAGATGACCTCATAGGCAGGTTGAGCAGGGAAGGCTGTGATCTTCATCAGCTCTCTATCTCAGGGGTGCTACATACAGCTGCTTTCTCTGAGGTCCTACCACAGTCTAGGATGCTGATGGTAAGTCACCTGGATATGGGAGATAAAGACCTTTTTCTTTAGTCTGAAGGTAAGTAATTTAGACAATGTCTTCCATCTGTCTCTTCACATGCATCTTATAAATGTCTGTTACTCACGTTTGCATCTTTCTCTTTCTCCCTGTTTTTCTCTGACACATCAAGGGAAGAGATAGGAGCAACCTGCTCCTACACCTTCAGAGGAGAGATCTTCTGCTACTGCTGTTTCTTGCAGGCGTAAATCAGGGGAACATGTTTGGAGTCATCTCCACAGAGCCTCAAACTACAGAGCTGACCAGAGTGTGAGCCAAATTCACCATTGCCAGAGCCATGGCACTGCCCTTGGCTTTGCTGGAGACAAGTGTTGATGTCCTCAGCCAGCCTGGGTCTGACACTTTTAGTGCTGTGACAGAGAAGTCACAGCCCTTTATTTCCCAAACTCACCTCCTGTCTTTTTTTTTTGCAGATTTTTGAAATTGTCTCCAGTTACCTAGAAACTTGGGTAAGAAGATGTAAATGTTCCAGGTTAAAAGCGAGGCAAGGAGCACAGGCAGAGAGAGCAGCTTTTACTAGGTCAGCAGACAACTTTGCAGACAAGCTTTGAAGAAAGCAGACACGCTTTTGGGCACAGCAGGACAGCCAGAGCAACACCACTGCTGCTGGAAAGGAGTGACATTTGCTGTTTGAAACAGGGACCACACGGCATAGAATCATAGAATAATAGAATGGTCTGGGTTGGAAGGGACCTTCCAAGGTCATCTAGTCCAACCCCCCTGCAGCCAGCAGGAACATCTCTAACTAGGTCAAGTTGCTCAGAGCCCCATCAAGCCTGGCCTTGAATGTGTCCAGGGATGGGTCCTTCACTCTGGGTAACTTGTTTCCCAGTGTTCCACCACCCTCATAGTAAAGAACTTAATGAAGAGAACCAAGCTAAACACCACCCATCGCCTAAACTGGTGTAGGTAACAGCACCTCTCCCACCGCCTAGAACCCTCAGATGTTGCCCCAAGTGCTCTGACCTGCAGAAGGGTTTTTGTGCCTGGAAGTGCTTTTGGGTCTGTTCCAGCTATACATCCCTTGGGCTAATAAAAGGTGCTTCCTCTCCTTTCAACCATACCTTGTGTATCTCCTCAGGCTGTCACGCTTACAACTAAAGTTTTGCAAGGTTTTTTGGTAGCATAATATCCATCAGCAACCTCCCAGCACCTATGTGAGCAAGTGCCTGTGGGCAGCCCAGTGCCAAGCCAGGCACTGAGATAATGCAGAGGGCACTTGGAAGGGGAATCAGCTATGGAGCATGTTGGACACAGAGCTTCCTTGTGGCTCCACACATGGTGGCAACTAGAGGACCTAGATGGCTGCTCCTTCCTTTTTCAAAAAAATCATAATTAATGCTGCTCTTCCCATCCTTTTTCTAAAACATCATAATTAATGCTGCTTTTAAGTTTCTCTTTTGCATTTCTGTGCAGAAAAGGAAAAAAAGCCCATTACCTCATTACCTACTCCCTGAAGACTGCTTAATAGCTGAGTGCAGCAGAGACATGAAGACTGCACAGGGTCTCGGGGATGTCAGGGTGGCTGTAGCTCATCCCACGTGTAATGCTGAGGTTGCTGGAAAGCAAATTTAACCAGTTTTATCTTTGATTATAAGTGCTTGCTACTTTTTTGAACATCAGCATTTGGAATCGAGGATATTCAGGAATCACAGAATCACAGAACGTTAGGGGTTGGAAGGGACCTCAAAAGATCATCTAGTCCAACCCCCCCACCAGAGCAGGATCACCTAGATCAGGTCACACATGAACACGTCCAGGTGGGTTTTGAATGTCTCAGAGAAGGAGCTTCAGCCTCAGCTATTCAATGTGTGGATTAAAGCCAGGGCAGATCTGCGGTAGCTTCCTCTGCTCAGGTGTGATAGATGCACTCACCACGGGCATCCAGCTTGACTGAGGAGCCTGTGGGCTTGAGAATCAATGTTTCTTCACTGTGAGCCAAAGGCAGCTCATGCTTTAGCAGAGCCTCAACATCTGCAGCATGTAAAACAGGCTGGGTGGTGGGTTATGCAAGTGTTAGCACAGGTTGTGCCTCTTCCTAGAGGAAGCAGCTCAGATCTGAAGTGAGCAGAGCACATGGGGCCTCCCTAAGGCAGAAATCTCCAGGAGCTCTAGGGAAGTTTTGCCTGACTAAAGATTGATCAGGATTTAACTCTTTCCTCCCACCACCCCTTTTTAAGGTGAATTTTAAAGCCTTTGCAGATTTTGGTGCTCCTAGGAAGTTCTTAGTGTCTCCATTTGTAGCACAGGAAACCCACAACTTTATCATTTATCTAAACAACAGCCTCAATGGGAGGTGCCATGTCATCCACCTGGTGCTCCTGCACTAACACAAGCCCTGAATGAAGAGCAGAAGGAATCAGAGATCATTGCTCCTCCATAAAGCTCTCTGTGGGTGAGAGCATCTGTATTTCTCCCTTTCCAGGACGTCCCACCACAGCCACGTTCCTCAGCGTGGCGCAGCTTTACAAACCACTGGTTAGGACACTGTTAAGGTCAGGTTATTGCACATTTAAGCTTTAAATCACTCAGAGGTTTTGGGCCCAGAGGCTTGCTAGATGGTGGACATAGCTAGTGCAGAAACCACTTCAGAAACTGATACTAAACTAGTGATTGAGCTGCATGTGGTTTATACACCTCTTGCTCTTCTGTTATAATTCAAATCCAGTAAAAGCCATTGGAACTAAATAATGTGGTATATTATGTACAAAAGGGGATTCTGGAGTCAGTAAAGTCTCAGTTTCTCTATATGAAACTAAAAAGTTTTTCTATATGAAACTATAGCTGTCCCCAGAAAGAGTAGTTCTTGGTGAACCTGTCCAAACCAGACAATCACCACTTTGAGGTGATGGGGTTGATCATCTTTCCCATCCAAATACTAGACTTCTCCTGCTGGAGACCAAAGAGTGAGTAGTCCCAGACCCTCCAGCTGTCCATGTAGCAGAACCACTAAAGAGAGATGCATGGCAGGCTGCAGGTTCAACCCCAAATAAGCCTAATGACACTGGTGAACATTGCATCACTTGAAGACGTAGGACAAATGCTTTCAGTGCCTAGATTCACTGACAGGATTAGGTAGGAATGCCTGAGCCAGTATATCAACTAACTCAACTAATTAGACGTCTTAAGAAGATGCAAATTAAGGCAAAGATAAACAGCAGGAGGTTTCTCCCCTGTGTTTACAAGTGCTGGGTACAGGAACTCCTTCCCATCTGCACATCTTCATGGCTTCAGTGCCAGCTGGACAGGTCACTAGACAGGTGACAGATGCTCTCTATTAACCCCTCTCTGTTCCCAAAGGGGAAGAAAAAGGGAATAAGGAAGAGAGACTTACAGATTGGAAAACAAAACTGAAACAGCTTTAATAAAAATAATAATAAAATGGAATATATACAAATATGTACAAAGTTAATATTGAACCCATGATGGCAGTTACATCACCATCACCACTGATGCTGTAGAGCTTTGGCAAAGTCCCAGACTGGACTCAGTGGCAGGTGGAAACCAGATTCAGGAGCTGAATTCAGGAACACGATTGGGGTTGAAGGCAGAATGGACAGAGTCCTCCTTGGATGCTGGCCGTTGAAGAAGAGAACTTGACCCTCATGATCCCTCAGCTTTATACATATGACATATATGGGGTGGGATATATGTCCTGTCCACTCCTCTCCACAAATGTGGTCTTTTACTTTCTCACCCCCGAAGTGGTTCACAAGATTTAGCAATGACCTTGATCTGCACAGGAGAAAGTATAAGCAAGAGTTTCTGCACCCCAGTCCTTGGTAGTAACTAAACATCAAGCAGCATCACTGCTAGAAGCAGACACTGTCTGCAAAAATCTGCTGTTAACTTCAGAAAGTGCAGTAGTGAGAAGACTGAGCTGGAAAGTAAAATCACTGAACAGAATGAGTTCTGTTCTAGCTCAAACCAGGGCAATGCAGAGACACATCCCCTAGAGCCTCATCAGTGGCTCTTTAGTGGCTCCACCATGGTTGGCAGCACCCTGCCAAGAGGTGCTTGCTGGGGCAGCTGGGCATGGGGAGAGGTGCCAAATCATGGATGGAGACCTGATCCAGGGTGCCAACACTCCCATCCCAGGTATGAGAGCCCTGGCAGGGAGCCTGGGCTCCCCTTCTCTGCACTTGGTGCCCTGGTGCACCCAAATTCACTCTTGACTTGGGTGTTCTGGTATCAAACACCTTGTCGTGATGGGGCAGAACGTGCGTGCAGAACACACACGCACGAGGTATTGAAAAAGCAAACTTATTTAGCCTAATTATACAGTGGAACACACTCTTTTACATGTGATTTGCTGCAGCAGCAAAATGTGGTGAAGGGTGAATCAAAAAGCAGCACTTTTCCGTGCCAGCAGCAGCATCCTTACCTGGGGGAGGCAATTACTGGAACAATCTCGCTCCGTTCCTCCTTTGTTCCTGTTCTTGCAGGGGCTGGGACTGTTTTTTATATCTTCTTGTTTTCTCCACTGCGGTCTCACCGTGCATGGGATGTTTTGCAGATTTTGCACAGATATTCTGTCTCTATCCTAGAGAAGCCCCGTGATGTGTTGCAGCACCTCGTACACCAGCAGGAAGGTTCTCAAGAGAGGGAAGATGAAGCTTGGCCAAGGTTCTGCTAAGCAGACAGAGGTGCTGGCACTCTTCTGTGATGGACACACCCAGCACTCACAGCTTCTGCCCTGTTGTGAAATGTTTGCTGTGGGTTTGTGGCTGTCTGTAGATCAGCTCTCTGGAGAAGATGGGAGATCCCAGGTGGTTATGGGGCTGGAGGACCAAAGGGCCAGAGCAATGTGCTGGCACAGAGCAACCTCACTCTGCAGCCCTGTGCTAGGAAGAGCGCACAGAGCCATGTACAAATGCTGCCTTGTGCTTCAGAAGCCATTTGACAGTCACATTTCCATTAAATACAATATCTGAGCAGGTAAGGAGGAGGAGAAGACATCTCATTGTCCTTTAATAGAGGAGCTGATGATTCACAGTGCTGGCATCAGTGATGGATGGCAATGATGTGAGCGCTCAGCACTGTTGTATCTGCAACAGAGGAATCCAGATGTTCACTCCTGGGATCCCTGGGGCCAAACTCTGTCCTGCCAAGGAGTGAGGACTGTAGTGTTTGGAGGACAGCCTGGGGTTTGTTGTCAGGGATTGCACCCTGGGGTTTGAGGATCTTGCTTCATCCCAGCCCTGGGGGTGAGGCCACGCTAGGATGCTGTCCTCAGGGACTCCTGCCCTGTGTCCTTTGTGCTGGAGACCCAACCAGCTACAGGGCCAGCCCCGTGTGAGCCAGCCCTCCTTGTGCCTCGGTTTACCATGTGTAAGACTCCTCAGTGCCTGCAGGTAAGAGGGGCTGCACATTCGCACACCTCCAGCTGGGCTGAGTGGCTACCAAGCAGATATGAAGCAGATATGGGTTCCACAGCAGGGCTTTGCATCAGTCCCTGCAGCCTGTGCAGATAAACCCTGAGCTGTTTTCGTGCCAGCAAGGTGAGGAGCTGCAGGAACAGCAGCCCAGGCTTCAGCTCCAGTGAAAATGCATGCATAGAAATGGCTGCATCTGTCAGCAGTGCTCGGCTGTAGCTCAAGGGCACCACAAGGGATCTGTGAGAGTGCCCAGCAATAGCACAGCGTGGACTGACAGCCGTTAATGGAATCCATCTCCACCTCTGTGATGAGGAATTGTGCCTGAATCCAGGTGCCAGTTATAGGGACCATCCTGAACCTCAGAGCAGAGCACCCTCAGCTTGTCCAGGTATCCTTGTGAGTGAATCACAGAATCACAAAACGGTTTGGGTTAGAAGGGACCTTTAAAGGTCATCTAGTCCAACCCAGTCTGCACTGAGCAGGGACATCTGCAACTAGAGCATGTTGCTCAGAGCTCCGGCCAACCTCACCTGGAAGGTTTCCAGGGATGGGGCAACAACCACCTCTCTGGGAAACCTGGGCCAGTGTTTCACCACCCTGTGTAAAAAAATTCTTCCTTCTATCTCTTCTGAATCTCCCTCTTTTAGCTTAAAACCATCACCCCTTGTCCTGTCACAACAGGACCTGCTGAAAAGTCTGTCCCCATCTTTCTTATAGGCCCCATTAATTAATGAAAGGTCCCTATAAGGTCTCCCTGGAGCCTTCCCTTCTCCAGGCTGAACAACCACTGCAGGCTGAACAAGCCTGTCCTCACATCAGAGGGGTTCCAGCCCCCTGGATATTTTTGTGGCCTTTTCTGGACCTGCTCCAACAGCTCCACATCTTTCTTGTGCTGAGGGTAAAAAGTGCCACAGGGCANGGGCCGGGCTCCGCTGGAGCCGCCGGAGCGGGGCTGGCGGCGGCGGGTGAGTACGGCGGCGGGACCGGGGTGAAGGGGACACGGACGCAGCCCCCCTCCCCACTTCTTGTCGCTTTACCAGAGGGGAGAGGTGGCGGGGGCACCGGCCGCGGCGGCGGGGACGGAGCGGGGCACCGGGTGGCAGCCGCTTCTTTGGAGGGGATGGAGGGTTCGAGCATTGCTGCCGTCGGGGAGGCCGGAGAGGTGACTGGTCTTACTGGGAGCACTGGGACTGGGAGGACAGAGCGCTCCCCGCCATCCCAACCTGCCTTCGGGAGGCTGAGAACACCAGAGCTTCTCGGGTGTTCTTTCAGAAGCATCATCGTTACTATGGTTTGGATGGATACCAAACCCCTACCTAATAATACTAATATTAATAATGCTAATAATACTAATCAGAACTTCAGATAAAGGCAGGAAGGAATCTCCCTAATGACAGGCTTGCACCTTGGCACGTCTCTCCCCTTGGCATGTCTGTGTGTGGTTAAAGGTCTCCAGCCTGAAAGGTGTGGAGGGACTGGGTGTGGAGGTGGATTTCTGCTCGATGGCGGTGGGAGAGATTCAAAACTCTTCTCGGTTCTTGTGTAGCTGGAAAAGAGTGTTTTTCTGAGTAATGCTTAGTAGACCCTGTGAATCACCATCTGCATAACTTTATATGAGGGATGCTATTCTCAGCATCTTACGGGAACTATGTAAACTATTAACATTTGTATCTGTTTGTACATGCAACATGTGGATCTGCTTCCCTGGAAAGGCTTTCCCAGGGCAGGTCAAAGGAGGAGACAGGGCAGAACAAAATGTCAGGGTGGCTCGATGGGTGGAGATGGGTGTTTGGGAGCCCCTCTGTGGAAACCTCCACTGGAAATGCTCATGGAGAGACCTGATGTGCGGGATGCTGAATGCCCTGGGAGCAGAGCCGGGAGCAGGGACTTGGGTCACACTTCACTTCCCTCCCCTGCTCCTTTGGCCTCTTCTTCCAGCGGTTGGTGTGCTGAGAAAAGCATCGTGGGTCTTTTAAAGAGGATCAGGATCCCTGCCAGCCCGGGATGGGGTTTGGCAAGGGGACAGTACGATGGGAATGTCACCCAGCATGGAGGAGCCACCTCCACACACGCTCTGCAGCAGCACGTGCTGGGGAGGCTGGAGGAGCTTTTAGTGTCGCTCCCTGCTCTGTGCTGGTTTTGTCAAGAGAGAAGAGTTATTCTCTTGAGCTGTCAATCTGTCACCTCCCAGAGGTTCTCCGCCTTCCCTTCACATCCACCTCCCCCTCGCTGCTACTGCTCCCAGATGTGTGCAGCAACAAGGGCTGCAAAATTCCCTGTGCCCAGGTGGGAGAATCACAGCATCTCCCAAACCTCACCAGGGGAATCAGAGAATCTCCCAGTCCTCCCCAAAGGAATAGCAGCGTCTCCTAAACCTCACCAAAAGAATAGCAGCATCTCCCAGTCCTCACCAAAGGAATAGCAGCATCTCCCAATCCTCCCCAAGAGAATAGCAACATCTCCCAGTCCTCCCTAAGGGAGTAGCAGCATCTCCCAATCCTCCCCAAGGGAGTAGCAGCATCTCCCAAACCTCACCAGGCTGACCCCAAAATGTTGACTGCAGGAGCTGAACATTTCAACTCTTGGTGCTGTTTCAATCCAGGCTTTCAGTGCAGAGCAACTTCTGGTTTCTATGCATTTGGATTGAGAGTTTTGCTGTAGGGTTTTTGGGTTGCAGGTTGTTTGGTTGTTTGGTTTTTTTAAAATAATATTGGCTGAAAACCTTCCAGAAAAATGTGATGCTCTCAAAAGGAGCTGGATTCATGGGTCAGTGGGGTCCTTGTGCTCTCCTGAGCATCTACTGCTGCAAGGCAACATAAGCCCAGCTTGCCTGCTGTGTCCTTCTCATGTTCAGTGGTGAGTTGGAGGACGATGATCCCTAGTAACATCTAATAGCATCTATAACCAGTCTCTAACAGCCCTTTCTCTGTCTCAGCTCAACCAAGCCCCTCCCATTCAGGAGGGAGCATCTAAACATGTCCCCTTGTTATGGGGGAAAGCTCTGCCACTTCTCAGCCCAGAAACACCACCTCCTTCTCAGTGGGTGACTGTGGCTGCTGGTGGAGACCACCAGCCACCATCAGCCTGGGCAGCAACTGGGGCTCATGACCGTGGGAGAAGAGCCAGAGCATGTTGTTGGGGCTCTCAGCCCTGCAGCTTTCCTAAATCTCATTTCTCATCGAATTTCTTCATTAAACATAGATTAGATCAGATGGTGTTTCTTTCACTACGAAGTAATTTGGCTTTCCATTTGTTGAGCCCATCTGATAAATAATGGCTTGAAATAATGTCATTCCACCTGCCCCTGATCACACCGAGTATGGACTGGACTTTGGGTCCCTCCTTAGCTCTGGCTTGGCACCTCCTGATCTCAGGGTACAAAGTGAGCCCTATCTGGAGGAATGGAGACCAAAGCCACCAGATTATCTTCTTTTTACTGACATAGAGGCAGAGTGATGGAAGCAGAGGTAGGGGCTGAGTGTGGGTCACCCAGCTCTCCATCAACCTCTCTGCTTGAGCCCTATCTCAGTCCTGGACAGCCCCCAGTGTGCAGGCTCTCCACTGGCACTGCCACCACAAGAAGCTCTTGCAGAGAAGTCATCCAAGACTGAATCTGTAAGAGGGTGCTGGTCCTTCATTCCCATGTAGTCGAAAGCTTTTTGTCCATGAAAAAGTGGGAGCTGAACCTGCATCTTCTTGCTGGGCAGTGAGCAAGGCCAGGGGGGACATGGTGGGACCTCTCTGCTGCCTCAGCTGCAGGTGCTGCTTGGTTAGTTGGAGGCTGGGATCCCCAAGCCCAGAGAGCACATCCTTGTTTGCTGGAGAGAGCAAGAGGAAATGAAAGCCCCAGAGATCAGAAACCAACTCTCCCTCCCCTGATTTCCCTGCTCCAGGGAAGGGTGGTTGCTCTCAGAGTGTGATGTTTAGCTCAGAAGTGCCACCCAGCAGAAACACACATCACTGCCTCACCTCTTTGATTGTCAAACCAACCCCAAACCGCCCTGGTAGGGATGGTGAAGGTGGTGGTAACACCTGCAGGATCAATTGTGCCAGGGAGCTGAGGAGGTGTGAGCTGGAACTCACCCAGGGGAGCAAGATTAGATGTGCAAAAGCTCGTTTGGATGAAGATTGAGCAGATTCTTCCAGCATCAGGATATTTACTCCACCTTCAAAATAAACTGAAGTCCCTCTGTGGTTCTGGAGTGTCTTGAAATGGGACATCAGAGCTGGGTCAGTAAGAGTGTCATAGATCTCAGTGGTCTGTTGTCTCAGCCCCCCTGACCAGCACAGCAGAAACACCTACTTCAGCAGTAGGTCACACCCTCTCCAAGGCTTTAGCTTGTATCCAGCACATTCCTGACTTTTAATGGAGATACGGATGGATTCCTGCTCCCATCCTTGCCATAAGCTTGGTCATGGTGGGGTGTTCAGCTATTGCAGGCTCCATCAGTGACAGGAGGGCTCACTCAGGTCTCCACTCGCTCAGTGCTTCAGAAGCCATCCCTAGGTGAGGTCTCCTGGGTTGCCAGCACCTGAGGGGTGTTTTTGCCTGTGAGGTACCAGCCCTGTGACTTTCAGAGATGGTACTTGGCTCTTTTCCCTGAGAAAGCAGGAGGCAGCAGAGCCCTGAATGCCCTGGGCTGTGAGCTTTCCAGCAGCGATGCCAGACACCTCCTGTGGGACTGATCTACCTCCAGCTTCAGAGGAGAAAACATGTACACTAATAATTTGAAAGTGATGACATCTTAAATTATGTGTCTCTCCTTAACCTCTTCCATAAGCCTTTCTTTGATCAGCAACCCAGCTGGAGATCCTCCAAGCTTGGGAGGAAGACTGAGATCAAACCCTAAGACAAGAGCAAGTCCCCTCTGTAGCTCCCCTGGCTGGGGTCTCCATCCTGCCTCCATGGGAGTCCTGCATTGTTTTGTGAAGATGAGGGTGTTTGTACAAGGCTGTTGGGAAGTTTATGGGTCCAAACTGGCAGGTGATTTTGCTCTGCCCAAGAACTTCCCATCTGAGATGGTGGAAATGCCCCTTCTGATGGTTGATAATAAGTAGCTAAGGAGAGCGCAACCCCCAGAGAGGTCCTAGCTCAGTAGTTTTCTCCTCTGGCAGGTCTTCCATAACCTTAGAATCATAGAATGTTTCAGGCTGGAAGGGACCTCTAGAGGTCATCTAGTCCAACATCCCTACACAAGTAGGGACATCTCTACCTAGGGCAGGCTGCTCAGAGCCCCATCAAGCCTGACCTTGAAGGACTCCAGGGATGGGGCCTCCACCCCCTCTCTGGGCAGCCCATTCCACTGATCTATCACCCTCATGTTAAAGAACTTTTTTCTAATATCCAGTCTAAATCTCTCCTTTCCTAGCTTAAAACCATTACTCCTGGTCCTGTCGTTAAAAACCCTTTTGAATAGACCTTCCCCTGCCTTCCTGTAGCCCCCTTCAGGTACTGGAAGGTCACTGTAAGGTCCACTGGAGGCTTCTCTTCTCCAGGCTGAACAGCCCCAACTCTCTCAGCCTGTCTTCATATGAGAGATGCTCCATTCCCCTGATCATTTTGGTGGCCCTCCTCTGGACACGCTCCAATATGTCCACATCCTCCTTGTGCTGGGGGTTCCAGAACTGGACTCAGTGCTCCAGGTGAGGTCTCACCAGGGACCTGTTCAAACTTGATCCCTTTCTTGTCTTGCAGGACGTGGGATCTCTGATGCCTTGTCTCACTCCTCTCCTCTCCTAAACCCTCCTCCTGAAGGATGGCAGCTGCTTCTTTCCGCTACGGCCTGACCATCACGGGGGCCGTGCTGCTGGTGACGGGCACGCTGTGCTTTGCCTGGTGGAGCGATGGGGAGGTGGGCACCCCGGCCAGCACTGGGGCTCGTCTCCTGCCTCCCCGGGAAGCCGAGGCAGTGCCCAGCTCCTCCTCCAGTGCCCTGCTCCGCTCCGTCAGCTTCTTCTGCTGTGGCATCGGCGGCATCCTCCTCCTCTTCGGGCTCCTCTGGTCGGTGAAGGCCAACGCCAGGGTGGTGTCCCGTCGTTACCAGTACCACTTCCCCAGGGACCTGCAGTACTTCACCGCAGAGCCTCTGGAGAAGTGGAATTGCAGGTGGGTGCCACATCCCCGTGCGGTGCTTGGGTGGGAAGATGTCAAGGGTGGTTTGACTGTCCTGGAGTGCTCTCAGGTTTGCTCACTGAGAGCTCAGCTGAGCAGTAACACAGCTGCTGCTCACACCCTGTTCCATGCTCTCCTGCTCTCTAAGCAGATGCTCTTGCTCATTAGTGTCAACCTCCACCCGAGTCCTGCTCCCTCCCCTCCATGCAGGCACCTCCGTGCCCAATCTGGCTGCTCCCACAGCCGTCTCTCCCCTGCAGGGCCATCACTGGCCATGGCAAACATCTCCTTAGCAGAGCCACTGAGCAGAAGACCACATTGATTTTCTGGCAGAGCGCCTGGATTCAGGGGTCATCCAGACCTCCAGCTCTGCAGGTCTGCAGCGCTCTGTAAGGATGAGGGGGGTTGTGCTGTCTTGAATGGAAGCAAAATCTATGTTAAAAGGAGTTAAAAGTGAAAAAGAAGGAAAATAATCCTCAATTTGGGATTGGGATGGGATTAGAGGCAGAGAGTCCTTCTCTAAAGCCCATTTTGGGGTGTGGAAAGACCCCTCGCCCTGCCCTGGACACTGCTGCTCCTTCTCAAGTCCCCAGACTCTTCCTGTGAGCATGAGATTTATTCTCACTCCTTGATTTAAAAGTTTTTTGATCAAAAGGGTTATTTTCCAGAGGCTGCCGAGCCAGCCAGCCTTTCCTAGTTTTATGGGGTCACAGCAAAGATCTTGGCTCCAGCATAAATCAGGCCCTGGGGAAAAGCAGCACTGAAAGAAACTCTTAAGAACATAAAACTATAAAAATTTAGTTAGAGCGAGAAGCACATTCCTGGTTCTCTGGGGGTTTCGATGCCTGTCTGAATATCTGGGGATGAGCTTGGGAGCCAGTCTGGGTAGTCTGGGGAGGCTTCTCCGCTCATGGAGGGTTTTTCTGTGTGCCCATGAGGAATGTGCACTTCCCAGAGCTCCCAGCTCCCATGCTGGGTGGGAAGGATGTGCCCTGGCCCTGCTGGCATTGAGGCAGCTCCTCCAGCCCCAGCTGTGCTGCCACAGCAGAGCATCCTGTGCTGGGAGAAATCCCCCTCCCCACAGTTCCAAGGCAGGTTCCCTTGTAGCTGAGGCTGTTTGGCAAAAGCCACGGCACGGATGTCCAGGGTGGTAGGTCTGGGACAGGGAGCTACCAAGTTTGGGATGGAGACATCCCTGTGGAGCAGCACATCTTATCCTTTGGACCAGCTCTGCCTCTCTGATGGCCACATCCTCACCAAGCATGCAGCACTGATGAGGACCCACCTGGAGTACTGTGTCCAGTTCTGGGTGCTCCAGTTCAAGAAATACAGGGAGCTACTGGAGAGAGCCCAGAGCAGAGCCACAAAGATGATGAAGGGAGTGGAGCATCTCCCTTATGAGGAAAGGCTGAGGGAGCTGGGTGTCTTTAGCCTGGAGAAAAGGAGACTGAGGGGTGACCTCATTAATGTCTATAAACATGTAAAGGGCAAATGTCGGGAGGATGGAGCCAGGCTCTTCTCAGTGACATCCACTGATAGGACAAGGCAATGGGTACAAGCTGGAGCACAGGAGGTTTCAGGTGAACATAAGGAAAAACTTTTTCACAGTGAGGGTGAGACACTGAAACAGGCTGCCCAGGGAGGTTGTGGAGTCTCCTTCTCTGGAGACATTCAAAACCCACCTGGACGTGTTCCTGTGTGACCTGATCTAGGTGACCCTGCTCTGGCAGGGGGGTTGGACTAGATGATCTTTTGAGGTCCCTTCCAATCCCTAACGTTCTCTGATTCTGTGATTTGTCTATGAAAGCAAGTGGATGGTGAGTTGCTTTCAAAGCTTCCCTGTCCTTGGAGCTGCACCATTGCACAGGGGGCTGAGCAAGGCCATGGGCAGGGCAAAGGTTGGGCAGAGGTTTTCCCTGTACACAATCCCATGTTTGCTCAGCAAAGAGCTGCTGGAAGTGGCACCAGGCTTAGCTGGTGTGTGGAGGGCTGTGAAGGGATACAGAGGTGGGGTGTGACCGCATTGAACTGGGATGCCAGGCTCTGTCCTGGCTCCCCATGTCAACCTGCTCACTCGTCTGCTGGCAGCCTCTGTGCTTGGGATGGTGACTTTGTGGTTAGGTAGATGATGAGGATGCTCTCCTGCCCACGGGAAGCAGTGTGGTGCAGAATGAGGGCAGATATCTCGAGATCCAGCAGCTCTGCTGCTTTGCAGTCATTCACACCCACACTTGTAGCCCCTAATGCTGGAGGTGACAGGTCTTTGAGGATGTCTTGGCAGGCTGCCCTTCCTCTTCTTGGGTGAGGGGTTCATAAACTCAGTGGGAACTGGGTAATGTTGCATGTTGCAAGGTCTGATAGATGGTGCCCTTCCTCCTGCATGGTTTCCCACCCTCCTGGTGCAAAGAAGTGGCTGACGTGATCTTCTCTTGACCCTGGGCATGCAAAGCCTGCCCATGTGCTGTCCCCAGAACACACTTGTCCATCATGCTCAGGGATGCTCCAGCTGATGGGGTTGATGGGATGCTGCAGCTGATGGGTGCTGGGATGGCTCTGGTTGACAGGGCACAGGGATGCTCCAGTGCTGGGGTGCTCTGGTTGTTGGGTGCTGGGGTGCTCCAGTTGATGAGGCATTGGGATGTTGCAGTTGATGGGGCACTGGGACAGCTCTGGCTGATGGGACACAGGGATGCTCCAGTGCTGGGTGCTCCAGTTGTTGGGTGCTGGGATGCTCCAGTTGACGGGATGTGCTGCTGGGTTTCTTCTTCTTCCCTCACAGCACCTGGGACGCCAGCGCCATCCCCACCTACGAAGAAGCCCTGACCTGCAGACCTGCCCATGGCACCCCAGCCTACATCCAGCCTCGGGGGAGGAAGGAGGAGCTCACACCACCCCTGTACCACTACCTGGAGGAGGACGAGGGCTGGCAGGACGGCCACCGGCGCAGCTCCTCCGACAGCGCCTTGTTCCGCCCCAGCCCGTCCTGGCTGGAGACCCAGCACCCCGAGGAGCCGCAGGCGACGCCTCCCCCCAGCTATGAAAACATCAGTGTCCGGGGGGTCTAGCTGAAAGCAGCACAGGGCTGGGACTCTGCGGGGGTCTGCCCAGTCCCTCAGCTTCAAACCGAGCCCCTTCCTTTGCCAGGGTGAAGGAGCAAAGAGGGGGAAGGGTCTGTCTGGCTTTCCAAGAGATCAGCCCAGGGCTATCAGGGCTGTGGGTCCTGTGTGTGATATGTTCAGAGCACTGGGGGGAATTGGCATGTTTGAAAGCCTCCATATTTTTAATAAAGCCATTTCTGATTGAAGATGCTTTGTATTCCCTGCTCTGACCCCCCTGGGGAGCTCATATCAGGCCAGGGGCTGCCCACTCAAAGCAAGAGCTGTATAATGAAAACTACAGCAAAGAATGAAGAATCTGGCCAGAGAAAAACCAGCTCCATGCTGCCTTGTTTGTTCCTCTGCCTTTTCAATGCCCCTCCCAGCTGCATCTCCATCCCTTCCACCTTGCTTTCCCCATCCTGACTTCCCATGCTTAACTTCATTTGCTTTAGAGATGTTCAGTGGCCCGGGCATGTGTTCAGGGCATCCAAGTGCACTTGGCATTTCGAGCAGCATTCTATAAAAAGACACCCTGAGTGGCAGAACCCCCTCCCTGCCCACCACGGCTGGGTTTGCTGCCTTGCCCAGAGGAAAGGCCAACTGCACTGGGGGCTGCTGCTGCTGGTTGCTCCATCCCACTGAAATAAGGTGGTCCTGGAGCTGCTGAGTGGCTGTGGAGCCACAGCCAAATCTCAAATATTATCTGTAATAGAATGAATTATTTTCCATAAGCCAGGTGTATGTGCTTCCACATGGGCAGGCAAGCAGGGGAACAAACCAAAGGTTAAATTAAAGGCACTGCTAATGTCTGGCTGTTGGGAAGGGGATAACTTTTAGCACCTCAGCTCCATCTTCAGCAAATGCAGGGTAAATGGATGCTCTGTCCTCGCTCCCCTGGGTGAACCAACACTGCTCCATCCTTCCCTGGCTTTAGCAACCATTTCACAGCCCAGTTGCTGCCCCGCTGAGGCAGACCCATCAATGGTTTCCCAGCATCCACCCAAAGTGAGATGGGGGCTGTTTCCACCCTTCTGGCCTCCAAAAAGACCCTGGAGAACTCCCTCTTCCCCTGCTGCAGCCCTTGAAAACCTTGTGTGCCATGGCATCTCCCTTACTCTGGGGCTCTGCCAGCTCTTATTTATGGCCAAGTCCAGCTCCAGCCCCTAGGGCTGGGAAAGTCCCACTGGGACCAGCAGTTCTCCAGGCCCCAGTCCCTGTTGCCATGCCCCCCTGTCCCCTCCTTGTCCCTTTCCCAGGTGTCGGGTCCAGCCGGCTGCCCGCAGGGAAGGTTACCCGGACACGTGCCGGGCGGCTCCACTGGAGTGTGAACGGTGGGTCAGTGTTTGCATTCATTACACACCCGTTCAAAACTGGCTGGCTCAGCCCTGGGCAGGACCAGGCTCAACGTGAGACTGATCCTCAGCCCCTGGCAGCCTCCAGAGAAAGAAGCCACTCCTTGCTTTACCCTGGAGGTGTGCTCAGCGGGCAGCAGCAACGGGTAAAAGAGCTTCCCAGCATCTCTCCTCCCCTCCCTCTCCCACCTGGTGCCCATGGCCGAGGAGAAGACCTTTCGCTATGGGTTCATCATGCTGGGTTTCTTCCTGGTGATGACGGGGATGTTCATCATGAGCGTGGAAAAACCCCAGATCTACATCACCTTCTGTGCCCTCGGCGTCCTGCTTGTCGCTGTGGGCATCACCTGGAGCATGTGCCAGTGCTACCCGAAGGTAGGGTCTGTCCCACCACTGTGTGCTTCTGGGGGCTCAAGGGCTTAGCTGGGTTTGGGGGGCTTTGGGTGCTGTGGAGGTGTAGTGTCGGGCTGTGCCTCAGTTTCCCCAACCATGGGGTGGGATAGCAGCAGATCCTGGGGGAAAGCTGCCTGGGGCTGGAGGGAAAAGTGTTGGTTTGGGAGGCTCACTCCCTGCTACACCTCCCTGCTTATGTCTGCCCACCCCACCCCCCTGTCCCCCCATACCTCCTCAAGCCTGGGGCTTTGCTTCCAAGCAGGCAGAGGAGAAAAAGTCTAAGGAAACCAGCCTGTGTCTATCTCTCCCACGCAAAACTCCCCCAAACCAGCCCCCTCCCCATACCCGTGGGGGCTGGGGGCTCAGTGGCTCCCAGGACTTCAAAGAAGAGGCTGTTGTGGCCATGGAGGTCCAGAGGGGCCTGACCACCCCCCCCAAGACACAGCCCTCACTCACTGGTCTCCTTGGCAGAGGGCAGTGCCAGCACAGTCCTTGCTATGGGAAACAGAGCTGGCAGCAAAGGGTTTTTTCCAAGGAGAGGGTGGCTGTGGAGCTGGTCTGAGTGCTGTTGGGTGGCCTGTCAACAGCTTGGCTGACCCCCAAAATATGGGGCAGTGCAGAAGACCCCAGAACCTGGGACCAGCTGGGGCCCCTGGGACTGACTGTGTCCCCTGGGACTGGGGTGAAGCTGATCCCAGCTCCTCCCAAAGCCGAGCTCAGCCGTGGCTAGGAGGGAGATGTGGCTTTGTTCCTGTGCTGGCTCAAGGACAGGGCACCCTTGGTGTTGTCACAGGCCGCCGACCTCCCCCGTGGGCCCTGGGACTGCCCCTGGGCTCAGGGACACACATGACCCCACCAGGGACAAGGAGCTGAGAGCAGGGAGTGCTGGGTTCTTTCCATCCCTTATTGATTTTCCCCTCAATAAACCCATTTCCAAGCAAAGACACCCAAAAGTGTCGGGAAAAGACCCAAACCCCAGCTCTTGAAGGAACCATTTTACCATCACCAAGGGGTGGGGGTCCCCATGATGCATCCCCCAGGATCTGTGTTTCTTCCCCCCCCCCAGTTAACGTTCATCCCTGTGGATCTGGAGGCTGAGAGGTTCCTGGACCACAAACCCACCCTGCTGCTGGAGAGGAACACCCGGTAGGTCCCAGCACCCACTTCCCTTCAGAAACCTGTATGTTCATCTCACCTAGGTGTTCCTACTCTGGCAGGGGGATTGAACTAGATGGTCCCTTGAGGTCCTTTCCAATCCCTGACATTCTGTGATTCTGTGATCTGTACACAGGGTTATCTGTGTGCCCCCGTGGACAAGGGCAGTGGCCGAGCACACTGGCACTGGGGACAACTACACCTATCTCAGCAAAAAATGACAAGCAGGGGCCAGGGTGGGGGAGGCAAGGGCTGGTTGAGCCCTCCAGGGCGATGCTGGAGGGTTCAAAGCATCCATCCGTGTTCCTGAGGACATCCCCTTGCTAGGACCTGCTGGCTCTGATGCTGGCATGAGCAGTGATGTGGCCTCAGTGGCTTCTAAAGCACTTGATGGAGTCCTGCCTGCATGTCCACGAGCATCTCCTGGCTCCATGGGGGTCCAGGTCCTGCTCAGCACCATGTTCCTCCTTCACTCCCAGCTTGCAGGAGCCTTGCCCCAAGCAAGAGGCCACCAGCACCTACGAGAAAAGCCTGCCGTCCTACGAGCAGATCCAGAAGCAGGGGGTGGGCTCAGCCCTGCTCCCACCCACAGCCCAGCCCAGACCCCGCAGCTGCTCCCAGCCGGCCATGCAGGCGACAGCAGAGGTGCACCGGGAGCTGGGCAGCGCTGGAGACCCCCCTCCAGAGCCAGTGCTCCATCTGGAAATGGCAGCAGGCAGCTGGTACGTGATGCCTCTGGGGTCGGGGTGGGATGCAGGGTGAAACCTGAGGGTTCAGACCCCCAGTGTGGGGGGGAGAGAGGAAACAGAGGGGTCTTTGCTGCTTGCACAGCACCAACCCCCTGGACCCCCAGCCCTGCTGTAGCCTGGGTGGTGTCTCAGCCCATGGGGAGCCTCAGTACCAAATTATTCACCAGGAGGAAGTCCGGATTGACTTTGGTTCTAATTCACATGTTGCTTTTATTTCACCTTATTAATACAAACAATGTCCCTCATCAGAATTATTCCCAAGTTCCTGGCCAGACTTTTGATAGAAACGAGATGCTCAGTACATGCCCCTCAAACCAGATGTCATGTATAATGCCCATGCATTGGTTTGGGAGATCCCAAAGCACTTTGCAGGTAATGGGGATCACCATGCAGCCCCAGACCATAGGGCTTGGGCACCCCGTCTGCCAAAGCAGAGCTACAGCTGGGATGGGGTACTCTGCCTCTCCCCGGGGTGCAGGCACAGCCTCTGAGGGCAGCTGCTGCTCCATCCCATGGGCAGGAGAAGGAGCCTGGCAGATTGTCCCCATATGGCAGGCACCAGGGTGTGAGATAGGGCCCCAGCCACCCAGCAAGGGGACTGGTGGTGCTGGGATGCTGGCTGAGCAACGCCAACCCCAGTGCTGGGTCCAGCAGCCGCCAGCTCCAGGGGAACCCCAGCTCCCACCCAGCTGTGTTTGGGGTAACACCCACCCTACCCCACTGCCTGTCTTTGGTGTAACCCCCTGTTCCTGCAGCCCACTCGGGCTGGCCCCAGGGGCCGCCCCGCTGGCAGCCCTCCTGGAGGACATGGACACATCATCTCTGGAGGGTTCCATGCCCGGCAGCCCGACGCCACGGGGCAGACCCCCACCATCTGCTGCCTGCTCCAGCTGCATCCCGACCAGCTCGGCAGAGAGGGGACAGCATCCCAGCCCTCCTGGCAAAGGCTCCGGGGAGGAGGATGACCTCTACTATGGGCTCCAAGAGGGGCCAGACGCTCTGCTCGAGGATAGCGAGCACCTTTTTGAGCCTGAAAACTGATTTCTGGAGAGAATGGCCACTTGGCATGGACTCATCTCCTGGAGGGGATGCAGATGTCGCAGCCTGGAAGAAAGGGGCTGGAAACTCAGAGCCTGCAGCACAGAGGAGGGATATTTGATGGGTGGACTGTTCAGTGGATGAGGAACTGGTTGGATGGTCCTCCGTGCCACGCTGCACCCCTCGTGCCCACCCAGCCTCACAGGAGGCTGCCAACCCCCCCAGCCCGAGGACACTGCTACCTCCTGCATTCCTGCAGCAGAGGGGACAAGTCCCCCCTCACCACAGCCCTTTGGGTGGACACAGATGAGTGTGAATGTTGGGCTGGGCAGGACCTGATCTAAACATGGTTAGGAAGGGGTATTGGCTTTGCTGCTCAAAACAGGGTCAGCATCCAGGTAGGTAAAGATGTGTTCACCCCAGGCAGGCTTTACGTGGCAGAGATGTCCGCAAAGCCTTTTTCTTGCTTCTCAAAGCCACCTTGGAATTAAAATTAGATCTTGAGACTCCTGCAGCAGGCAGCCTTCATGTCTCCAAGCTGGCAGAGGGGTGATGGTGGGGACAGACTGTGCTGACCCCCATCTCCTGTATGTGGATCAGCTTCCAGTGCTGGTGGAGGCAGAGAGAGGGACTTGACTGATTTGAAACCCTACTGATGGCTGTGGCTTCCCAAAGGCTGCTTGAGGTGGTGGCTTTGGGCAACCTTTTCTCTCTCCACTGGGTGGGTACCAACAGCCATAGTGCTGTGGGTGGCTTTGTGCCATCCCCAAACTGTCTTTGAATAATAAGCGCTTGTTTCAAGTCACGTTGATGGAGCTAAGCCTGGTTTGTCACCACAACAGGGACAACAGCCTCTTTGCAGAATGCAGAAATGGCAGCACGGGTGGGAGCTGCAACCTCTGCCTGCCCTTGGGCTGCTCAGGGCTGAGCCTCCTGGGGCAGCTGGGTTTGGATCCAAGCATCAGCAGATACAATAGTGTGGGGATGCCGAGTCCCTCACCGTGTTTTGGGACAGCTGGGCTGGGTGCTGTGTGTGCCCAGCATGGCCCCAGGAGGCTTGGAGCACCTGTCTACTGGCAGAGCAGCTCTTCAGCAAATTATGTGGGTTGACAAGCTCAAAAGTGGGGCAAAGCCAGCACCTGATGGGGATGGAGTGTGGGAGCCCTGGAAATTATGTTCCCCGTGCTCTCCTGCCATCCAGGGAGCACTTTGCTGGCATAATGCTGCACGGTGAAAACAGCAGCTCTACCTGGGGGCTTCATGCCCCCATGACACACCCCTCCTGGTGTCACTGTGCCCTTTGCTCACCTTCATGTCCCCACAGCAGGAAGAGGAGAAGGGTGGTGAAGGCAGAGGGCAGGCACCACCTGTGCGCTGGGGGTGTTTATGGCCAACAGTGCCGTCAGGAGGGTGGGGAACCAAGGTGCTGGTGTTTGCTAAATATTGCCAGTGGGTTGTGAGCAGCCGACCAAGAGGAAGCGTTATCCAACTGTTTATACTTGTTTGTCTCCTACTTGTCCTTCCTGGTGGCTGTGGGGACACTGTTTGGATGGGGCCACGTCTCACTGGGTTCTGGAGGGTCCCCTGAGGTAGGACATCACTCTGTGTCACTGGCTTGTATCGAGTGTAGGAGTCTTGTAGAGACCCAAAAGTACCCAACAACATCCTTCCCTCTAGACTGGGGAGGTATGGATTTGATGGGTGGACTATTCGGTGGATGAGGAGCTGGTTGGATGGTTGCATCCAGAGGATAGTGGTCAATGGCTTGATGTCCAGATGGAGATCCATGACAAGTAGTTTTCCTCAAGGGTCCTTACTGGGACCAATGCTGTTTAATATCTTCATCAGTGACATACAGTGGGATTCAGTGCACCCTCATGCAGATGACACCAAGCAAGCTGAGTGGTGCAGCCAACACTCCTGAGGTGTCCCGGAGGGACCTGCCCAAGCCTGAGAAGTGGGACTGTGTGAACCTCATGAGCTTCAACAAAGCCAAGTGCAAGGTCCGGCACACGGGTTGGGGCAACCACGGTATCAATGTAGGGTGGAGGATGATAGAATGTGAAAAAAACCTGGATATTAGAAAGAAGTTCTTTAATCTGAGGGTGATAGATCAGTGGAATGGGCTGCCCAGAGAGGTGGTGGAGGCCCCATCCCTGGAGTCCTTCAAGGTCAAGCAACCTGCCCTAGGCAGAGATGTCCCTATTTGTGTAGGGAGGTTGGACCAGATGATGTCTAGAGGTCCCTTCCAGCCTAAAACATTCTATGATGGGGTTGAGCAGCCTTACGGAGAAGGGGTTAACCCGTTGGGGTCAAACATTACAGGAACGGGACTTTCCCGCGCGGCACGAGGAGGGGCGCAACGCGCACGCGAGGTGGCGCGGCGGCGCGCGGGCTTGGAGGCTCTCGGGGACACGCGTTTCCCAGCGCACCAGTGGTGTAGTGGTATCATGCAAGATTCCCATTCTTGCGACCCGGGTTCGATTCCCGGCTGGTGCAAATCGCGATAGACTCGATATGTCGCAGCTAAATAAACAAAATAGCAGCAAGCTGCGCTTTGGAAGTGGGAGCGCTTTTCCTTTTGGAGACATTCAAAACCCATGCCGGAGGGACCCGCGGCCCAGCATCACCCTGCCCACTGTCAGCACCGCAGCTCTATTGGGCTTGGAGGGCAGGGGGGACTGGGGAGCCCTCTCCTCCTTCGAGTCTTCTCTGGAGACATTCAAAACCCGCCTGGACGTGTTCCTGTGTAACCTCATCTAGGTGTTCCTGCTCCGGCAGGAGGATTGGACTGGATGATCTTTTGAGGTCCCTTCCAATCCCTGACATTCTGTGATTCTGTGATTCTGTGATTCTCTGTTGCCTTTTTGGCTCTTCTCCTTCCTCCACCCTAAACAGGACATTCCCAATCCCCCTTCACACATACACAGGGTATGGGTAGGGTGAGGCTGCTCTCAGAAGCGTCAGGAATCGCTGACCTATGTGCCACAATGGGACTGGATCTCTTCTCTACAAGATTGGAGCTCTTGGCTATTTCTGAAAAAAAAAAAAAAAGAACTTTCTGCAGATAGCCACTCATTCCAGAATGCTCCAGGGCTGGGTGTCTCTCTCACTCCCCACGCAGGGGCTGGGGTTGGGTATTCATGCTAAGACCTCCCCATGTTGCTCAGCACAGAATCCTAGAATTAATGAGGTTGGAAAAGACCTTTAAGATCAATGAGTCCAACATGGGGGTACATGTGGGGCTAGGGGGGCTTTTGCCACCCCCTCTTCTGTGGGTCTCTCCATCCTTTGAGGTCTCATTAAAAATAAAATATATAAATCCATATAAAACATGGATTCTCCTATGAGGGCAGGCTGAGAGAGTTGGGGCTGTTCAGCCTGGAGAAGGCTCTAGGGAGACCTTATAGGGGCCTTGCAGCACTTAAAGGGGGCCGAGAAGAAAGATGGGGACAGGCTTTATAGCAGGGCCTGTTGTGACAGGATGAGGGGCGATGGTTTTAAACTAAAAAATGGAGATTTGGACTAGATATGAGGAAGAAATTGCTTTACAATGAGGGTGGTAAGACCCTGGCCCAGGTTGCCCAGAGAGGTGGTCGATGCCCCATCCCTGGAATCATTCCAGGTGAGGTTGGCCGGGGCTCTGAGCAACCTGCTCTAGTTGTAGATGTCCCTGCTCACTGCAGGGGGGTTGGACTAGATGACCTTTAAAGGTCCCTTCCCACCCAACATAGAAGCTCTGAGGAGCTTACAAACAGCCTGTCAAACTACATCCCAATTTCCCTGGGAAGCAGGGAGCAGGGAAGGGGTTTGCCGCAGGTGCCCGGGGATGTCGGGGCAGGGTGGGAGCCCAGGAGCCCGGCGCTGCGGAGGGGAGAGGCGGAGAGCAGGGGTGAGAGCCACGGGAAAGCACCAACCGCATCCCGGAAAAATGGCATTTGCACTGTGTGACGACTCTGTAGGAAATGCCTAAACAGGATTAGAGGCTTTCATGGAAATTTATCTCTGAAGTAAGCCAGTAAGAGGCACATAAAAGCGTTCAGCCTTTTCTGAAAATAGTCCTTGAGCGTCTGTGCTTTGCTCGCAGAGCTCGCAGCGATGCGCGGGCACCCCGGGGGGGATTCTGCTCTGGCTGCCGAGCCGAGCCCGGTGCGGGCAGCGCCGCCCGCTGCCCCCGTCTCCCCGCTCCCCCACGATGTGCCGCTCCTCGGGGAGCCTGCAGCCCCACCGCCCCCACTGCGGCTCCGTTAATGGTTAACCCGCCCGGGTGGGCCGATGGGGCCGGCGGCGGTGGCGTGATCCCCCCGCCCCGCCGCGCCGGGCAAAGCCGCGTCCGCCGCTGCCGCTCCGGAGACTCCGCGGGTGCGCTGCGGGTCCCCGGCTCCGCGGGTGCGCTGCGGAGAGTCCGCGGGTGCGCTCCGGCTTCTCAGCATCGCGGGTGCTCTCCGGGGACTCCGCGGGTGTCCTCCAGCTCCTCGGCTCCGCTGCGGCTCCTTGGCGAGTGCACACCGGGTCCTCGGCTCCGCGGGTGCGCTCCGGGGACTCCGTGGGTGTCCTCCAGCTTCCCAGCTCCGCTGGTGCGCTCCGGCTCCCCGGCGCTGCTGCCGCGCAGCAGCTCTTCCGCGGGTGCGCACCGGCTCCCCGGCTCCGCGGGTGCTCAGCGGCTACTCCGCGGGTAATCTCCGGCTCTTCGGCTCCGCGGACCCTCAGCGGCTCCTCCGCGGGCGCGTAGCAGCCTCGTGGCCTGGGCAGCGCCGGTGCTGAGGGGGGGTCTCGGCGGCTCCGAGCATCTCCGCGCTCCCCGTCGGGGTCCGGGCGCGCACCATGGCCCCGCGGGCGCTGGCGCTGGTGCTGGCGCTGGTGCTGGCGCGGACGACGGCGGAGCTGGCGGAGGAGCTGGTGCTGGCCCTGGGGGCTGCCGAGGAGGAGGCAGCTGCCATCGGGGATGCCCCGTTGGGACCCGCTGCCTTCCATCGTGCTGCCAAGGTGAGAAGCGTGGGGAGGCCGGGGTGGCCATGAATGTGTGTGCGTGTTCCCAAGCCCGGTGCGTGTGTCCCCGCAGGTGTCGTGGCGGCTGCCCGGGCGCTACGTGGTGGTGCTGCGGGAGGAGGTCGGCGAGGCCGAGGTGCGAGGTACGGCGCGGAAGCTGCAGGCCCGGGCGGCTCGGCGGGGATACCTGACCGAGCTGCTGCATGTCTTCCACCTCCTGCCCGCCTTCCTGGTGAAGATGAGCAGCGATGTTCTGGACTTGGTATGGAGAGCAGGAGATGGGTCTCAGAGTGGTGGTGGGTCAGAAGGGGTGGGCAGTGGGGGGTTACCCCAGCCCTGAGGGGAACAGGAGTTTTGCCACCACGCTGGGCACTGTGTCTCCTTCCTGAAGGCGCTGAAGCTGCCACACGTGGAGTATGTCGAGGAGGACGCCTACGTCTTTGCCCAGACCATCCCCTGGAACCTGGGCAGGATTGTGACACCACAGCCCGTCTTGGGTGCCTACAGCCCTCCCAGTAAGTGCTGGGGTGCAGGAGGGGGACTGCAGGGGTTTGGACAAGGGCTAGTGACCCTATCCCCGCTCCTGATCTTGGGGGGAACAGGGATATCCCCCTGCCCTGTGGTACTGTGGGTCTGTAGCTGCATTTTGAGAGCATCCCAGATGGCCTGAGCTGACTGTAGCAGTGGTTGCCTTTCCCCCCGGCTGTGTTCCTGGTAGATAAAGGTGACTCCGTGGAGATTTACCTGCTGGACACCAGTGTGCAGAGCACCCACAGGGAGATTGAGGGCAAGGTGCTTGTGACTGACTTTGAGAACGTCCCTGAGGAGGATGGTACCCGCTTCCACAGGCAGGTGAGCACAGCCTGGCAAGAGCATCCTGCTGCATCCACCAAACCCTGGTCAGGCTTGTGGAGTGTCCCAGGGCAAGAGGCACACTTGGCTCATGATAAATGCCAGGCAGGACATACAGCAGTGGGAGCTGTGGTCCTGGGGGCTGCTGGGATCTTCAACATAGTTTATTTGGGGCTGTGGCTGAATGGGGCAGGGCGCCTTTCTGGGGACAGCAGGCTGGGGGGCATGAATGCATGTCAAGGTGTTGTTGCAAGAGGAAAATCAAGGTCTACTTCACACGCAGGGCCAGGACATTGCCTGCACCCTGCAATGGGTGCCAGAGCTGCCTTGCATGGCATTATTGCTGCTTACATAGAGGAGCCCAGTGCTAGCACAGCCCCAGGGAAGGCTGTCTCATCCCCTGTCCTTCCTGCCAGCTTTTCTTCTGCACAGGATGATTTTTTTATCTTCCCCTCACCCTGAAATATTTTTAAGGATTTATTCTGCGGTGGAATTTAGCTGGTGCAGGGCACAAGGTGTGAATTGGGGTGGGGAGGATGCTGTGGGGCTGCAAACCTGCAGGTGTGAAACAGTGGTGTCTGTGCCAGGCCAGCAAGTGTGACAGCCATGGGACACACATGGCTGGGGTGCTGAGTGGGCGCGATGCCGGCATAGCCACGGGTGCCAACGTCCACAGCCTCCGTGTGCTGAACTGCCAGGGAAAGGGCACCATCAGCGGGACTCTCATCGGTGAGTGACCCCATGCCCCAGAGAGAAGCACCCTCGCTCCTCATCCCTGTCCTGCGAGAGTGTCCTGTCCCTTGTCTCATCCCTCCCCAGGCCTGGAATTCATAAAGACCACGCTGAAGGCTCAGCCCGACGTGCCGCTGGTGGTGCTGCTGCCCTTTGCTGGTGCCCACAGCCATGTGCTGAATGCCGGCTGTCGGCAGATGGCACAGATGGGGGTGGTGATGGTCGCAGCTGCTGGTAACTACAAGGATGATGCCTGCCTGTACTCACCATCATCTGAGCCGGAGGTATGAGCTTTGTGGTCTTCCCTGAGGTGTGAGAACATGTGGGGACATGCTGCCACCTCCCCAGGCTCAGCCGCTCCAGTACCAAGTCAGCTGAGCAGGCTGCTCACAGCCTGCCCACACCACCCTCCATCACTGCTCTTCAGGTCATCACGGTGGGTGCCACCAACAAGGAGGACCAGCCCGCCTCCATTGGCACCCTGGGCACCAACTTTGGCCGCTGTGTGGACCTGTTTGCCCCGGGTGATGACATCATTGGTGCCTCCAGTGACTGCAGCACCTGCTTCACGGCGCAGAGCGGGACGTCGCAGGCGGCCGCGCATGTGGCAGGCGAGCTGGGCTCTGGGGTGGTGGGCAGGGCTGGCCCTCTGCTTGCTGCTGCTGGGCTTGTGTCCCTCAGGTGCAGGGCATCAGGGATGTCCGTGCTGGGGACGTTTTTGCCTGTCATGGTTTTGGGATGTTTGGGTGCTGTAGCCCGCACCCTCCTGCATCCCGTGGGTGTGGATGATAGGCCGCAGCGATTCTGCTCGTGTCTCTCTGGAGTTGGGTTGCTCAGGGGAGTTGTGTGTAGGAGGCTGTGCAGCCCTGGTTCTCACTGCAGCCTCCTGGGCTCTGTGCAGGCATTGCTGCCATGCTGCTCAGTGCTGAGCCCCGTCTCGGCCTCGCCGAGCTCCGCCAGCGCCTCCTGCACTTTGCCACCAAGAACGTCATGGACATGGCGTGGTTCCCCAAGGAGCAGCGGCTCCAGACGCCCAACAGCGTGGCCGGGCTGCCTGCCCGGCTGGACACAGGTAAAGACCTCTGCTGCCTGCTGGGTGCCTGGCAGAGCTCTGCTCTTACCAGGGAGAGAGGTGCCCGGGTGCAAGCATGGCACATTGGTGGGGCATGTCCCTCCCTGAGCTGTGCTGGGCACAGCAGAGCCTGAGTGTGGCTGTTGGCACAGAGGGTAAGTGGAAGACCTGCCAGCCCTCATTGGGTCCATGCCATGGGCTCTGGGTGCTGCAGCGGGTGCCCACCCATCTGACACCACACCCTCTGTTGCAGAGGAGCAGCTGCAGTGCCGCTCGGTGTGGTCGGGGCGCTCGGGCCTCACCCGTCATGCCACGGCCGTGGCTCGCTGCGCCCGTGCCGAGGAGATGCTCGGATGCTCCAGCTTCTCCCGCAGCGGCAGGCGGCTGGGCGAGCACATGGAGGTGAGCAGGGTGTATGGAGACAGCAGCACTGCTGGCTTGGGAAGGGTGTCCCCAGCCCCCTGGTGATGCTGTGCTGCCCTGGCTGCAGGAGAAGGACGGGCAGAAGCAGTGTGTGGCCCACAACGCTTTCCGGGGCCAGGGTGTCTACGCCATCGCCAGATGCTGCACGTGGCCCAGGGCCCAGTGCCAGATCAACGCCAGCTCCTCAGCGGCCAAGGGGGCCGGCTGCTCCCTGCAGGACCATGTGCTGACTGGTAACACCCCACACGGCGGGTTACAGAGCCTTGAGCCCTGGTGGCCAAGGGTGTTTCTTCCAGAAAAACTCTGGGACCTGGGGGTAAAAGGGTGGGTGCGAGCGCTGGAGTGATAGAGGAGGACATGTGCTGGTTGGACTTGATGATCAAGGTTGGATTTGATGATCCTAGAGGTCTTTTCCAACCTAAATGATTCTGTGCTATGGGAAGGCTCAGGGCTCAGCAGAGACATCCCTTAGCACCTGTGTATGTGCTGGGATGCTCCTGAAGCCACCCCATCCCAACAGCCCCTCTCTCCTTGGCAGGGTGCAGTTTCCACTCCCCTGCCATGGTGCTGGGTGATGGTGGCAGACCCGTCCCAGGGCTGGGGAGTGGGTCCAGCCGTTGTTTCAGCAGGATGGAGGTGATGGCACACGCCTTGTGCTGCCCTGCTGCCAGCCTCGAGTGCCGGGTGAAGGAGCACGTGTCCCCGCGTGATGTGGAGAAGGTAGGGACAGGTCATGGTCTGCCACCAAGGTGTTGTCCTCACCTCTGCTCATCCCTCTGGTATCCTGATGGGAGGTCAAGTTGGTTTTAGCATCTCATTGTGGCCACCCCAACACCAGCCCTCACTGGTGTTCCCAGTCACCCACCTGCAATGGGACACCTGCCCCAGCCAGGGTCCAGCAGCCCCAGGGCTGCATCACCCTGATCCCTGGGTGCTGACCTGTGGAGGGTGACCTCTTCTCCCCCGTTAGGTGACGGTGTCCTGTGAGGACGGCTGGACGCTGACAGACTGCAACGCCCACTCCCAGAGCCCTGGCACCATGGGTGCCTACGCTGTGGATGACACCTGTGTGGCTGCCAGCGTCCCGGGCAGCAGCGTGCCCACCGCCATCGCCATCTGCTGCCGGAGCCACCAGTAGGCACGGGCTGAGCTGGAGACGTGGCTGCCCTGGCCTGGTGTGCCCGGTGGAGCATGGATAGGGGCCTTGCTGGACCTCCATGTCCCCAGCTCAGCACCTTCCTGGGGCTGAGCTGCTGCTCCCAGCATGGCCCATGCTCCAACACGTGGCTGCTGATGATCTCCACGCTCGGGCTGCTGTGATGGTGGGGTACAAGCTGTCACCCTCTTGCACATAGCAGGGCTGAGATCCACCAGGGCTCTGCAGGAGCTCTCCAAGTGTGCAGCCAGAGCCCTGTCCCATCACAGGATTCATCCCAGCATCCCTGCCCTGCCCTGCACCAGGTCCCTCTATAAAACCCCCAACCATATGAGCCATCTTCAGGCTGGTTGATCCTGTTGTCACCCAGCAAATGACAAAACCACACAGAAAAAAACCAGTGTGGTGAGAATTGCTCCTTTCTTTCCTGGTTAGTTGCTCATTAGAGGCTGCTTAGCACCTGGAAAATCCTAGTTTAGCCATTTTGGGGCAGTTTTCTAATTGCCTACTCATGTACCTAAGAGAATTCTGTACTTTTTAGTCAAGTGTAGGGGTTGTAGTTTAAAGAGTCTAATTAGATTTTAATCTGCATTGCTGCAGTCAGCTACTGCTTTGTGAGTGAGGTTTTTTTTTTGTTGTTAAGTCAAAGTTAATGATCTCTTTGTGTTATGTGGTGCTTTAACAGCTTCTCTTTCAGGTCTTCCCAAGACACAAAGAACTTGGCTGCAATTTCCTTTTCTAAAAAAAAAAAAAAAAGAAGAAAAAGCTTCCATAGGACCTTGGTTTTTACATTTGTACCTTAAATATTTATTTGGAATTTTATAAATAAATATTTTATAAATGTCTTTTGGAAATAAAATTCATAGACCAGTGCTCAGTAGATATGATCCATTGTCTGGCTTCATGGGGACACCAGTTTGGAAAGGGGAGCTGCTCCTCCAAAGGAGCTCTGCTCTGTTAGTGAGCCAGCCACAGGTCACCACTGAGGGCTCTGGTCCCTGCCTCTGCAGAAGGTGGCCCTGGATGACTGTTGGCATCACCAGAGGTCACCACAGACTGTGTGGGCACCCTCCCCTTGCCTGCAGCTGGCCTGGAACTGAGCCCAGGGGCTGAGTCTTGTTGTCCCACACACATGTAAGAACAGAAGTTTGTTTTTAAAACAGTGGTGGAGGGCAAGAGCTTCCAGTTATGGAAACAAACCAACATCCAGCTTTGGGGAACACACCCTTGTGCTTTTGCCTGCTGTTGAGTAACACCAGGCTTCACTTGAGAACCACCAAAGCCCCAGAAAGAAGATAAACCATAGATGCTCAGAGGCAGCAGAGAAAGGCTGAGAAGTTCCAGAAGCCACCAAAACCAGGTCTCACTTTTTTCCAGTGATTAGCACTCTTCTGGTACTACAATATATAATTTGTGTGATTACCTGAGGATGGATGAATAAATAAAGCTTGATGCCACAAGCACCAGGTTAACCTATCAAGTGTCAGCTATTCTGGGTTGGGTTTGCCCATCGAAATGCCCCTTGGATCTGTTGCTCCAGGTTTAATGGGCAAGAGAAGACAGAGACCCAGTAGCAAGCACCACATTGAAAGCTTTAAGATATTTCTAATTTGTTAATGATGGCAAAAGCCAAATCCTAATCTAAACATGTAATTACATAATGTGTATAATTACAGCCCATAATTTTATCAGCTATAACCTGAATTTTGCACAGAGAGGGCGGAAAGAAAAAGGGCTCCTCAGCAGCTTTGACAGAGCCAGTGATTTTTCAGCAGACTTACTGGGCTGGAACCTCTCAAAACAGGCTCCAGGTATTTCACCTCTGCTGAATTCCGTGTGAGAGGGAAGCTCCTGCTGCCAGCTGCCCCACCAGCTCCCAGCAGCAGCTGTGAGCATGTTCCACACACCCCAAGCCTGACACAGCTTTCATGGCTCAGTTCAAGCCTGCCTAAGTCTGGTGGAAGAAAACAGTACTAGAAGATTAGCCCTTGTGCAGCATCTTCTAGATGGGCAGGTGGGAAAGCCCCTCTCCTTCAGGAGGAAGCAGTGTTGACCCCAGGTCCCATCAGCACTTTGCCATACCCAGCCCATGCTCCTGGACTGGCACTGCCCGTGGAGAGCACAGGCTGGGGCATGCTTGAGAGATCAAGGTCTTTGTCCTCAGAGCAGAGGATAAAGGCACCTGTGAGGAAGGCAGAGGTGGGGCAGCAGCCCTGGCTGTAGCTCCTAGTTCTGCTAATGAAGAGGGGGAATCCAGGCACCATGGCACTGCTGCCTGCCCAGCCTTCCATGCCAACAGAGGCTGCATTAACTCGAGTCCAGATCGCCTGCAAATCTTGCTCTCTGAGCACAAAAGCTGGTCTAATCCCTGACTGCAAGTGTAGCCAGGGTCAATCATCCTGCTGAGGGGGTCAGGGGAAGAACCTGCACGCAGACATAAATCTGACAGCACATCAGAACATGCCACATGGACACGCAGCTCCAGGGGCCCTTCAGCTGCTTCCACTCGCTCTGGAGAGGAGCCAAACTGACAATCAGAGCCACCTCTCACAGCTTATCATCTGGCCTAAGAAGTTTCAAGATAAGAGGATCAACAAGACAAGAGCAGAGCAGTCTAAAGATTACACTAGTTTTCTGTGAAAGGAATAACTTTATTCCATTGACCAGGAATCCCAAGACTGTTCATCAAGACTGCCTATTTTTCCAGTGCCAAATGTCTACGTAGTAATTGGACAGTATCTCCTCGAATGCTCACAGGCAGGCTGCAGTTGCTCCTCACCAAACATTTTGTAAGCTGTATAAAAACATTTTCATCCAAAAAAGATTGGCAGTAAAAATTACAACATAGAAATGCATCACAATTTACACAAAAACTAGTTTTTTTGTTGAACTCTATTTCCCAAAAAAATAATCTTCAGCAGGTTCAAATGACAGCAGCTGGAAACAAAAATAATTGACCGAGTATCATCTTATTGCAAATTATAACCACTGACTTTGTACAAGCGTGAGCAGAACCATGAAAAAGTTCGTATTGGTTTCAAGTATCCAGTGGTGATGAGCCATCCTGATGCAATTCTCCTGGCAATGCTGCTCTGGGTACTGGAGGACGACGTTGTTTCCATAGGAAATAACAGGAACCTGAAGTGACAAGTGGTGCCAACCCATAGGAACACGACCAGCTTCTCCTGCCACCATCACCGCTGTGTACCGGCTTCTCGGGGTGATCCACGACCCACTAACCAAGGATTAGGGACAGGGGGGAAGGAAGAAGGGGTGGCTGTAAGAAATGGATTTCTTCCAGATTATATTTAAAACATCACCTTCAAAATGTCCCAGCACATTATCAGAAACATTTATAAAATGCTGACTCTGCCATGTGTCTGTGAAGACCTGGTTTGGAAGAGAAATCCAGGACAGGGCTGCCCTTCCTCCCTCGCACGGGTAACTTCTGACCCACAATAAGTTACAAAGCTGTACAGCTGAGCTCCCCTCTGATGGTTCCTCCCAAACAGTGAAATGACTGATTTCAAGATTAGTGCACAAGTGAGAAGCTGCTGCTGCTTCTTGTTTCGGCAACAGAATGTGAAAATTAAAAAAAAAAAAAAAGAAAAGAAAAAAAAGGCACTTTTTGGCTGGTTGTGCCTTTAACTTGGCAAATTTAGCTGTTGTGGAGGTACCCAGGCACTCCTTAAGATGTCCCCCATTTCTGTGCATGTTTATATAATTTCTTTTTTTTTTTAAAGTAAGGCAGAATCCATAAATAAAGGCAAAAAGCAGTGCAGAAAAATGTGACAAACGCAAAAATGTACAAAAGATGAAGAGTTGGTTGGCACAAAAGAAGCTTGTATCCAGAGCCAGAAATCACTGACATGGAAAACAAAACTGTGCTCAAATCATCCCAACTGGTTTCCAGTTGGTTTAGGAGCAAATCAAAAGAGCTGTGGTATTTTAAATGTTGCCTGGTCAAGTGAAAATACAAAGCCAATTCTTTTTTTTCCCCCCGTGTTAAAATTGCTATAAAATCTGCACAACAGTGTCCCCAACTCATTCAAGGGATTTTTCATCATATACAACCAATACCAACTTTCTCAGTAATTTCAAAGCATAAGCAAGTGATTGCAGATCACATGATTGAGACTACATTTTATTCAATATGTCTCCAAAGGTTAAAAAAATTTAATGAGTAAAACTGCAACAGAATTCCATCTTAAAGTGCTTTTTTTCCTTTAAACTACTCATTAACTTTTTTTTTTTTTAAGCCCACCAACATCCTTTAATAATGAACACTTGCATACCTGGAGAACAAAGCTTTTCTTTTATGGCCCTTCCCAATTGCCTGTGGTTTTTTTGGAAGGGTACCAGGAAAGATGACCCATTCCAGAGCTCCTGGATTGAACCCTTCTGTAAGGAATCACTCTCCTTACAGAGCAATCTTGCTGATCCTTCTCATAAAGAGCTTTACAAATTAGCAGGGAGACATATTAAATACAGAAGTCTTTATGTAAACCCATTCTTTAACTAATATTTTACAATGAAATGTAAGTCATCACACATCTTTACAGAAATTTGAATATTCCTATTCAATATTATCAGAAAGATTAAAAATTTGCCCTCCATACATAAGGGCAGTCTGTTTGTTGTTTCTTTTTTTTTTTTTCCTGTATAAAAACCAAAAGAATTTTTTTTTTGCAGCATCACAGAAAAGCAACAGTTTTACATTCACTCATTTAATGTTCACATAAAAATTCAACCACTAGCGTTTGTGAATTTGATAAAATCTTCTTGACAAGCTGCTTTCGGTGTCTGGACTGTCATAAGCTACTGCAGGTGAAGATGCAGTTTTCTAGAGCATTTATTGATCTGAAGCCTTCCTGGCTAAAAAAATGCTCTTAGCTTTTGAGGAAACCACCTCCTCCTGCTTTGCCTCCGATCCTCTAAAGCCACTTCTCTTCCAGACTCTAACAGCATAAGCAACAGGACTCCAGTTTCAGTAGGTACCAGGCATTGAATGTTTGAGTTGTTCTGGTGGTCACAGGTATCCTTTAGGGGTCAACATCATCAAGGTCACTTTTAGGCTCACCGATCATCATGGGAGACTCTGAGCCCTTTCAACACACACAAGGGATGGGGAGAGAAAGATACAGCACGTTACTTGTGCAAGGTGCACAACCAGTGTCTCTACACTCAGGGAGGGCTCTGACAGAGCCCCAGAACAAGCTCTCTAACAAAACACCACGACAGAAGGTGAACATGCCTTTATTTTCTTCTTACCTGCTGCAGGTGCCTCTCTCCATTCTCGTTGGCTGGGCTACTTTCTGACCCGTTACTGCTTCCAGACTGATCTTTCTCATTCAGCAAGGCTGTGGCATAGGCCAGCGTGTCCTGAGTTGGAAACAGTCCAAGAGAGTGTCAGGGGCCATGGTGATATCTTCATTTCATCATTTTTTTAAATTAAATGGTTTTTTTAAAGCTGATTCTGAGACAATAGAGCTGCTGTACTGAGATAGCCGAGTCACCACAGGTAATTGTGAGGTATTGACTAACATCACTCAAGAGTTAGTTTTTTCAGATACAGCCACAGGGGCTGGGCTTCTAAAGGAAGAAGAGTCTTAAGTGCACTGGCATATCCTAAAGTTGCCAAAACCAAAGATGCTAACTGGAGAGGAAAAAAGGCAATAACCCCAATTGAATGTTGTCTCCCCAGACTGACACGTACCTGTGCTGAAATCGTGCGCTGGAAGGTTTTTGCAGTTGATGTTTCATTGGATACGTTACTCTGTGGAGCCCAATAATGTTCAGACATCTGCAGAAAATGCCAAGAAAGCCAGAAAATTGCCATGTGAGTTTTATATGTATAAAGTGTCATCCACTTCTGATGTTATAAGTGTGGAACAAGCTTCCACTGCCAAACAGCTGGAGATCTGGAGCAGACAAGCATGTGCTTTTAATACAGCCACAACAGTCAGAGGCTACTGACCCTCAGCTGGAAACTGGCAACCAACTGCCTTTATCTGGCCACTGCACATGTGTGCAAGTCACTGGAGGCCAGCTGAAGAGTGGTGGATTCAGTACAAAGTCAAACTGGGAACAGCAGCACCCTCCAAGACCTGTCAGAGAAGAGTGGCAACAAGTTGTGCCAGCTGCACTGACTCTGCTTCTAGTGCTCAGCACTGAACTAGTTCATGCATCCAACATCTGCCTGGCAGCAGCTCCCAGGACAGAAAGGCAGCCTGGAGATGGGATGATATCCTGTTGGACACAGCACTGGGAGACCAAGCATGGCCTTGCTTGACTGTAGGCAAACCTGGCCAGTTCTGCTGAGCTTTATGTTTCCAGAGTGACCTGGGGTATTTATTAAAGATGCATTGGCCAACCCATGTTAAGTTTAAAGGGAAGAACAAAATCTACACGTGTGGGAGGAAAAAGCTCTATCAACAGCTATGTTTTGTGCAAAGCTGCAATGATTCTGGGAGGAATCCACTCATTTATGCATGCTCTTGCATCAACACACAGGCAAAGGAAAACTGCTTTTTTAAAAGCAGTGAAACAGTCTAAGATGAAGACAGTGGCACTGACAGCTTCCCATGTGGCAAGGAATAATTATTACAACCATTCACCCTTGGCTTTATTCACTGCACACACATTTTTGCCTGAAACACGAGGCCTACTGAAGTTCTTGCATGCATCAGATTCAGCTGCATCCAAACTGTGCTTGTAAGAAATGAAGTTTTGTCTTTAGAGTGATCTCAGAGAGCCTTATAAAGGATAGAGATTTCATAATTCTCATTGTAAACAAATCGACAGTTTCTCCATAAAGTTACAGCCAAGTTACCTTCTTCTGTAGCCACTGCACAGCCCAACTCCAGTGGTGGGAATTCTCCTTGAAATAATCTTTTGCAGTAGGGCACCTTGGAAATGGAAATGATAGTTGTTAGTCACTAATAAGGCACGCTGGCAAGCTTAAAAAAATCCCAAACCTTCTCTCCTTGCACTGCTGCCCTCTGCATGCTACATTATTGCTGCAAACTGACTTAACCTGCACAGCAGCCTTGTTATTAACTGAATTAGCTAGAGCAATAGTGCCTAGTAAAGTTGACATGAAGTAGTCTACCACAGATTCACACATTGCAGAACTATGCTTTATGGGGACATATGCCAAGTTCTAAACAGAGTTTTGGAATGATAATATTTCCAAAACCTGGGACAGTTTCCTTACACTCACTGGGAGGTTTGGCTGATAGACCTGAAGGCTGTGGAGCCTTTCAGCAAGATTTGGATAGACTGGAGAGCTGGGCAAAGAGGAACCTAATGAGGTTCAACAAGAATAAGTGCAGAGTCCTGAACCTGGGAAGGAGAAATAAAATGCACCAATACAGGTTAGGAGGTGATCTGCTGGAGAGCAGCTCCATGGAGAAGGATCTTGGAGTCCTGGTGGACAACAAGTTATCCATGGGGCAGCAACATGCCCTTGTGGCCAAGAAAGCCAATGGTATCTTAGGATGCATTAAGAGTGTGTCCAGGAGATCAAGGGAGATTCTCCTCCCCCTCTACTCTGCCCTAGTGAGACCTCACCTGGAGTAATTGCATCCAGTTCTGGGCTCCCCAATTCAAGAGGGACAGAGATCTACTTGAGAGAGTCTAATGGAGGGCTATGAGGATGATTAAGGGACTGGAACACCTGCCTTATGAAGAAAGGCTGAGAGACCTGGGGGTTTTTAGTCTGGAGAGAAGACTGAGGGTGTATATAATTAATGTGTATAAATATATGAGGGCTGGGTGTCAAGAAGAAAGGGACAACCTCTTTTCACTTGTGCCCTGGGATAGGACACAGGGCAACGGATGCAAGCTAGAGCACAGGGAGTTCCACCTCAAGATGAGGAAGAACTTCTTACTGTAAGGGTTACAGAGCACTGGAACAGGCTGCCCAGGGAGGTTGTGGAGTCTCCTTCTCTGGAGACTTTTAAGACCCGTCTGTATGTGTTCCTGTGTGACCTGCCCTACATTCTATGGTCCTGCTCTGGCAGGGTGGTTGGAGTCAATGATCTCCAGAGATCCCTTCCAACCCCATTCTGTGATTCTGTGATCTTGGTCTCAACACCAGGCTCCTGCTCTACAGAATGATGCTGAATTTTGCCTTTATGAACAGCAATGAGTGGCTGTTACATGAGAAATCCATCCCACATACTAATCAAGACTCCACTTCATACTGACACACGTCCTATCAACATCTTTGAGCACTACTTATATCGGAGTACTAAAAGATAAAGCTGATCAAAAGCAGAAAGAGCAGCAGCCTCAACAGTCACAGAGGGGCCTAAGGTGAGGATGAGGTTAAGCTCCAAAACCTGGATTACTCACTTCTGAGCCAAAGTAACAAGGAACTTGACACACTGGTAACAACGGCTGCTGTCCACGTGGTTGCTGTGGTGCATCAAGGCTGTGGGGAGAAACACATGGACTGAAAACCAATTCAGATTTCTGTGTACCAGTCTGAAACACAACAAAGATGAAGCTAAAGTTTTAACTTAGGTGGTAAAAGTTATTTCTACAGATGTCAGCATGAGTATTTGTGTTAAACATGCTGCTGTAGTGCTGGCAGTTTTGAGTACTTCCATGACTCTATTGGATTAAAAATAGATCAAAGTGAAAAATAAGTAATTCTTTCAAATGTGGTACCTGAATTTTAAACAGTCCTCTCCTAATGCAGTTATTCTCCCCCTATAATCCACTCTGTTAGATAATCGCTATGGTTACATCTATCTGAAGGAAAAAACCCCAATATTTGAAACCCCCAGAAATGGACCAGATCACCAGCTTCCACCTGAATCAAAATTTGCAAAGCTAGAAGAATGTTTAAAGCCTCTTCACACAAACAAGCATAGCAGAACTCAACAGCCATGAAGCTCTTCATGGGAGACTTGGGCACAACCCCAGGCCATTCCTGCCAGGGAGTTTTCTATACTGTGAATTCCCACATCTTTCAAGAAAATTCTTTGACTGAGAAGAAGCAGGAAAATTTCCTCAGAGCTGCCACAATCAGATTTACTTCTCAAAAGTTGCTCTGTCCACAGCAGTCAAAGAACATTGTAGTAAAAACCTCTAAAGTTAGCAAATAATTGCTAGGGAGCTGCAAATTGCCAGTTTTTCTACTAAGCACAGCAGATGATTAAAATCACAGCACTGATGTGCTGCAAATTATACACACACACCCTACTGAGGGCCACAGAAAACTATTATTTGCTGTTTTCCTTTCTTGGAGTAAAACTAACCAACATGTTGGAGAGGTCATGGCCCACGTGCAGTGAGACTGGACACTGCTTAGGGCTGGTGTGAGGAAATTCCAAGGTAAAACTACAACTTTCACTCCCCAAACTTGCAGTTCTCGAAGCCTTCAACATAAAAATCCAACTGAATAATTGCACTGCTCCTCTAGAGGACAGAAGGTCATGCAATGCCCAAGTTACAGAATAGAATTGGTCCACGTGGGACCAATTTACCCAGAAATGAAATAACCACTTATCTATTCCCCTACACTGCTGCATTTTACCTCTCCTCTGTCTTAAATGGGAACTACTAAACAGAAGAGCACTGAAGTATGAGAGAGAAATAATGAACAGAGCTAATTACTCCTCCTCACTAAAACAGAATCCAAAATAACTTAAGGTGAAAGCCATAACCTGAAGCAGCTCCTCATCCAACCAGCTGTGAAAGAGATGCTCAAGCTGCACTAAGTGGTCAGAGGTGCTCTTTGAGCACCATGTGGCTACCCCACACGTCTCCTGCACACAAAGCCTCTTCTCCTGATTTGTATGAAGTAAATTCTCATCACTTCTGGGACTTTTCTGTTGCTTTTGAATGCTTTAGTAACTTCACTTAAGTTTCTGTATCAAAATGGAGAGAGAACACTTTGTATGAGCAGCAATAAATAAATGGGAGCCCCCTGTCAGACCACGAGGCAATTCTGCAGTCAGCAGTATTTGCATCCTTCCATGCTGAACCAGTTTCTTTTTATGGTAATTAGGATGCTGACAAAACAAAAAGATTGGCCATTTCTTGAGATAAGTAGGAAATTAAAATTAATTTAAGGTTACAGGATTCATAGAGCTTCTCTGTTATGTTAATTCAAGGTACTTCCCCCTGCCTTATGTATATGCCTTCACCTGTTTCTTTTTTAAAAAGCATAGCTCTCTTGCCACCCTTCATCTCAATTTTTGTAGTACTCTGCTCTGAGTTCACTGATGGCTGTTGGAGATAATTAATTTTTCCCAGTTAAACTCCTTCCCAGTTTGCTGCTGTTATAATATTATAATGCTTATTTTGGATTTTCTTAGAGTGTTTTTTGGGGTGGTCATGGCTAAATCAAATGTGCCAGGTTGTTTTTCTCTGTGTAGTAAACAGTTCAGAAGGATTAGAAACTAGGAGATGATATGAACCATCATCAACATGAGGGTCACTAGGAGACAGGAATGTTCACCCACTGGCTTACTTGCCTATTAATCCATTTTCAGTTTCAAAGGCAAATTTGATGCGTTCTACTTGTAATGGGTCTTCAATAACCTGTTAGGAAAGAAAAAGATCTATGTAAGTTGTGTGTCCTACCTTTATCTATTCTACAGAATATCTTTGATCATCTCAACATGAAAGATGTAAGACTTGAAGTTCATACACCACTGGATTACCAAGACAGTAATTTAAAAAGCAATAAAAACTCCAAACTGAAGGGTTAAAAGATAGGTGGAGATAGAAATTACCAAGGGAGTCCTGACTTTTTTTCATTACGCATTGACACAAAATCTATCCTGTAAGAGTCTTCACCCTTCACCTACCAGTATCTCATGGAGTAACTGGAATATGTTTTTCAGTTCATGAGGTGGAGCAGTTTCCAGCTGAGTCTGCATGAAAGAAACAAAGTTACTCAGATAGTAAAATATGTTGATGATGCAAAGAGTTACAATACATCTTTATAGATCTTTACAATTTGTTATTTTAAACAGTAAAAGCCTAAAAAAATCCCCCAAACTCACCAACACCCCCCCCCAAACCCAACAAACTGCACTGATTGTTCTGCAGATCCCAGTTCCAGTAAGACACAGTATGACCCAAGCCTAGAAGAAACACTTCTGCAAAAAGCTTGTGTTGATTATCTCCCTACCTTGATGAAGTGTAGCACAGTGAAGGAGAAGTGCTCATTACAGAAGCAGCAGTACACCACCATCTCAATGAGGACTGACAGAGACCCAGTCAGCTCTCGTAACGCGTACATCACCTGGGGGAAAAGTGAAAATCATCTCAGACACAGCCACAGGATTATTTTTAAGTACTGAAGTTTGTTCTAAAATGTTAAGTCTTCTCCAGGAAGGATGCAGCTTTTTCTCCCAGCAGCTGCATGCCCCAGTGAGCTGACCCCCCCTCCATTCAGCTCCTGCTGCCACCTCCATGGCTCTGCTCAAGCACGATCCATTAAGTTGGAGGAATTCAAGTCAGCACCTTCAGCTGACACAGTAACTGACTGAGAAATGTGCTCAGCTGCCTTTGCTAATGTCATAAACTCTCTCACTAGACCCCTCAAGTTTAGGGATATGCTAGAATAAGAAGGGGTCAAGAAGAAACCAAAGGTGCCTTCTTGTTTTGGCTCAAAATAATAACCCACACACTCCCCCAGCTGGCTGCTTTTTAATATTCAGTGTTCTTCATGTCAGGATGCTTCAAACAAATCACATCAGACCAGGTTTTTGGCTCAAGCAGGGCAGAAATTAGAACAGGTACCTCCATTAAGTAGGGTTTTCCCTCAGACAGGAATAACAAGGCTTCCACTTCTTCATGGAGGGTCAAAAGGGGACCTGAAGCAGTGATGCTTAGAGGTGGGCGCTGCTTAAAGAGACCAGGAGCTATAACAGCAAATACAAAAACAATCCACTAAGAAATTAGTTTGTTCTACACACCTTGAAGACATTGCTGCTCATCTGGCAGCACGTAATCTCTAATGACATTCATCTCAACTAGCTTACAGCTCACAGGGTATTATTACAGGTAAAAATCTCCTGCATACTGAGGTGGCTTTTAATGACAACACAGGCAAATGAGCTGCAAGAAAGTCAAAGCAAAATATTCATATTTACTATCAGTACTTAAAGCTTTAGTTTCACTCCCAATCACCGTTCACCACATCAGAACATTTACCATTCTTCTTTTACTTTATGATTTTTGACTGCCTCCAACTTCAGAAACTTTCAATCCTAGCCAGAAATCGACTTATTCTTTTAAAAAGAGAACTTTAAACTCCTCCTTCAGGAAACTTTCAGAAACTGAAAATCTCAACTTACTCCTTTATTATCTTTATTTGGATATTTCTGCCTCTTGTAAGAAATATCTAGGAGGCAATTTCATTGCTGGTTGCTCAGTAGCTAAACACCCCACTTCAGAGCAGCAAAAGGTACAACTCCTCTAAGCAAAAAACAGGCTGTGAGTCTGTTCCAACAATAACACAGCTTGATTCACTCACATGAGGAAAGACCTTTTAAGCACATGGGAGAGAGGGGAAGGCACAATAATGTTAATATTAAGATTTCCCTCTCTCCTCTGAGTGCCTGTATTACCTGTTTGCCACAGCCTCTTGGTACACTTACAGTAAAATAAAAAGTAGTTGAGCATATGGATCAAAACTAGAGGGGGGTAGATTCAGATGAGACATTAGGAAGAAGTTCTTCCCCATGAGGGGGGGGAGACACTGGCACAGGTTGTCCAGAGAGGTGGTGAAAGTCCCATCCCTGGACATTTTTAAGGTCAGGCTGGATGGGGCACTGAGCAACCTGCTGTAGTGGGAGGTGTCCCTGCCCATGGCAGGGGGGTTGGAACTAGATGATCTTTAAGGTCCCCTCCAATTCTATGATTCTATATGCTAACCATTACTGCCTTAAATTCAAAGTTACTGTCTTTTCCTCACTGATACTAAGTTACTCCCAGTCAAAGTAACCCAAATATAAAGGCAAAACCACAATTCTTACCAACATTCCTTTGTGAGGAGACGTCAGAGTGCAAAACAAGTAGTGCTACAGTGTTGTGAAGATACCCAAACTCACGTGCTTGTGCTGAACTCCACCTGCGATTCTGCTTGAGCCAAAGGAGAGATTTCATTAACTGTTGATTGGTTGATTTAGTCACCTTCTAAGTTAAAATAAAACAATGTCTTCAAAAGTCCACCACCATGTTCTAATAGTTTGAAGTTGGTGAAAATGTTGTTATTATCAAAACCCAACACTCACTTCTGCCAAAAAGGCTATTTCCATGCTGATTACACACAGGGAGACTGAGACTTGTGTGAAGTTTATGGAATAATCCAGGGATTAGTCTACCCTGCCACATGGAAAGTACTTATCCATAATTTAAGCATCATAAAAACCATGGGGATGGACAAGCTACAGCACAACACATGCTATGGAAACATTACCTGGTTACTCTGCCGGTTGGGGCCAAGAAGAAAGTTGATCATGTGCCTCAAAGCTGAGTGCCTGAGGAGCAGACTGCCAGCCCTTATACCCTGCTGTGGGGACAACAGAAAAAGTTACATCCCTGTGCACATAGAGAATTCCTGCCCTAGGGAACAAAAAGTAAAATGCATAGGCTAAATACTGCGCTTTCCACTCTAAAAAAAAAAGGCACACAGATAAGGTACACCTCTAAAAAGCTGTCTTGTTATATAGAGCACATTATATAAACCAGAGTAGAACCAGCATATGGAGAAAAAAAGGAAAAAAGAATAGAGGAATAGATAGAAACCATAGTGGGGTGAACAGAGAAGTCCATTCTGCTTCCTAAAGACAGAAATCCTGAACACTGGATTTTAAGAACAGCCAAGGACACCCCTCAAAATAGAAATCCAAAACTCAGGCTCTGGAAGTGACATCTTCAATTGCTACACTTTGCTGCTATGTTTTCGTGTGATGTTATCCTAATCCAGTGTTTAAAGACATTTACCTTTCAAATAAAGAAAAAACCAAAACCTGAATAACTCTAATAAAAGTTCTGGAAGAGTTTAACTGTGTTGTAAACCTTCTATGAATACTGATGATCAGCTGCTTTACTATTGTCCTTTAGTTTTAAAATAGCATAAAAACCCCCAAAGTTTCTTACCTTCTGTACAAAGTTATTGAAGAGCAGAAAGTACTGAGCACAGTTTTTACAGTTTTCAGGTACATCTTTATCCAGTAGAGCAAGTAGCACCTCCAATAATTGATGTAGACTTTTTAACTGTGGAAAAAAAAATTAATTTGGATGTAAAGAGATGTCTCCTTAAAAGCTTTTCATATCAGAGTGTAGGTATGGTTAAAATGGTATGTGTGGTCAGATACACTTGCTGTGATGAGTATCAGTAGCTAACACAGGATTGCAACTTTCCTATTTTTAACTCTCCTGAAGAAATGCTGCATGTATTCAATAGGAAAGTAATGAAAGCACTGGCATGGAGGTTGACTTGCTTCAAGAGGTGGAACTCAGCAGTTTGCAATAGTTTTAAAGCGATTCAACTGACTCCTCAGACTGAACTGATGTTCAAATGTTCCAGTCATTACAGTAACAAACCAAACCAGATCAGAAGTTGTCACTCAAGGTCTCATGATGATGTACTATCACACTCAACTGTGCCAAAAGAACTGTTAGTGTTTAGTCTGCAGCAAAGCACACTAATTTATTACATCTCAGTTAACAGACAGCAACTAACAGACAAGTAGAAATAATCAAAAATAATTAAACTATATTGTAAATGTTCATCTCCTTACTACTGCATTCAGCTTGTAGGACTCCACAGTAATCTTTCCTCAAAGCTTTAAATATGAGAAACTTTCTTCACAGAAGCCTACACAACAGTAGTGCCTTCCATCCATGACACTGGAGGAAAAAGAACTGACTCCAGAAACTGGATAGGAAAAAACATTCCATTGCATCAAGTATTAAAATTGGATATTAAAAGAAAAAATTTCAGGCTAAACAAGGCTTGGGCATTTAAAAGTGCCCAAGCCCCAACAGACAACCTACAGGAACATGCTAGAACACAAAGAACATTTTTGTCTGAGTTCTCTTAATACAAATGGTTGCAAATGCAGAGGTTGTCCAGGGAAGCTGTGGATGCTCCATCCCTGGAGATGTTCAAGGCCAGGTTGGATGGGGCTTTGAGCAACCTGGTCTAGTGGGAGGTGCCCCTGCCCATGCATGAGGCTTGGAACTAGATGATCTTTCAGGTTCCTTCCAACCCAAACCATTCTATGATACGATTTGGTTCAGGTATCCCAGGAGAAATAGGTAAATCTCAAACATTCTACAAATGATTCCTTTTCACAAATTTCCAGATGAGTTTTCCTAGAATATCAAGATCAGCAACATGTAACAACACTGCATTTCCTAAACTTACTTGCCAAGATTTTCTAATAGAAAAACAACAATACTTCTGGCCTCTCTCTGGAACAAGGTAACACAGTTACTACTGCTACATGCTTCTGACTGAGTGAGGAAGGAGAATTAATTAAAAATTAAGCTGATTTTTGGAATCAGAGTAAGTGAACAAATCTTAAGGAAACACTGTTTCCAAACTATTAAAGGAATATGTGATCGTGTTTATAAAACAAACTGAAATGAGGCAAAATTGTTTATAATTAACACTCAATTTAAATTTTGAGAATTATAGCAACGTGTTACCTCCTAGGGTAGGAGCAGACAAGCATTAAGCTATTCAAGAAATGAAGAGCTACAAACATGATCAAGAGGAGAGCCTTTCACAAATCACCCAGCACTGTCTGCAAGAGCCACCAGGTAGAGCCAACCCCCAGGATCACTGGTGAGGTGACACTAACCTTCTCCTGATAGAGCAAGGCACTGTCGAGGGTTTTTTCAAGGATAGTGGCTACAGCAACTCGCACCTCTCTTACACTGCATTCCAGCAGGAAAGTCCTGGAAGATAAAAGGTGAAGCTGCAGAGAGAACTGGAATCAACATGTAAACACAGTTGCCATGATTAAGGCACAGAATCACAGTGTGGTGTCTATTTTAAAAAGGGGAACAGTTCAAATACTTCTTGAATTGTACTTCTGTGGATAAGTTTTAACTTAATTTTCCTGCACTCCTGCTTATCAGTAGTGAGATCTATAATATTAATTTATTTATATTTATTCATTCAAGTTACAAAAAGCTAAAACTAATAGCTGTCATAGGATTCTGCTTTCAATGCAACTTCAAAGATTAAATTTTCCTTACATGAATATCTGTCCAATTACACCAGATCTCCAATAATTTCTCTTAGCTTTTTTCAAAACACCTATTAGCTCATCTTGAGCTTGGCAAGGAAAATTCTTATCAGTTTACCTGTGATCTTTGCCAGCTAAGTATGTAACTTACCTTATCCCAAACACGTTCACCACGTTCTCCTTTCCCACCACTTGCAGGAGTCACTACACAAAACTTAAACCCACTCCAAGGCACTTTACTGAGTTAAACATCTGCATCCTCCTTAACATATGCTGCACTACTTTATTAGATTTTCAGAATTACTCAGAAAGCTGCACAATCAGGAGAAATACTAGAAATAAAAGCCTAAATGATTATCTAGAGTGTCTGTTTACAGAATGTGCACCAGCAGCTGATTGGGAATACATCAGTATAGGCCAGATCACGTTATTATGAAGCTTTATCCATACATGAGACACAAACCAACTAATTAGGTGAAAATGACCAGTACTTACTTTACAAGCTCCCGGCCCTCTGGCCCAACAAAATATTCAACTAACCACTGACAAGCATCAGTACTTTTGGAGAGCAGTGCATCTATGGTGGCAATCCATTCTTCTGTGTCAGCCCTTAACAGAACAGGGACAACTGTCAGTAACGGAAGAGAAGAAACACCTCCAAAACCTCAGCCACACGGTTTGCCAAATAGAATTTTTACTTTAATTGCATATACATTAGATAGTTTAAGACAAAAACACTTAAGAGAACTATTTTGGAACAACCTGCTGTCATGAAACCCATAAAAATCTCTCCATGCCCACTCCACTACCACTAAAATGGACAACTGGGGGAAGCAGCAAACTGTCAGGTTATACAGGACTCTCCTTTCTCTCTCCAATCCCTTTGTGATGGGGTTCCAATGGAAAGTAAGAATGTATTGCTACACCTGTGGATGTCTACACTATCTCCAGTATTTCCAGGTGCTGTAGGTAGCACAAGCCTGAAGAGCTCAGAATGTGTTGTTAATGAGGCCTTACCTGAGTTTCTTCTTGGTACGGAGATAGGTTTGAAAGAGGAACTGGACTGCCAGCTGTAAGCTCACCTTTGCCATGCATGGATAATAAGGATGTTTCACCTTAGTCTGAAAGAAATGTCAAATTTACTCCAGAGCAGGAGTATGCCTGCAGCACACACACTGTCTTTAACACACATCAACATGTTTTATTCAAGTAATTTACTTCATTTGGAAAAAAATAAACCAAAGCATTTTTCTGTGCTAACAACAGTCTCCAGTGCTGACTATGCTAGTTAACAAATATGCTAAAAAAGGAACAAACTGGCTGTAAGACCCACTAGATCTGTGGATTTAATAAATTTACTAAGTTCTGGTTTGTTTATTATTCCATCTAGAAAAAACTTGATTAGTAAACTGTATTTCCAATGAAAGCCTATCAGTTTAAAGGTGACAAACACAAACTTTTGGATCTGCCATACAGAGAGGATTGCTGTGCCTCTAGAGCTCAGTTTTGAGAGGGGGCTAAAGAAATTTGATAGACACAATAATACTTTGTAACACTAGAGTGGCTTAATAATTGTTGTGCATGTTAAGGAGTCGAGCTGATAAATGTCTCCTCACTATTGCATAAACTTAAACAAGGTTATTTCATATATTTTACTGTGGCAGAACAATGTTTCTCCCACTACTGGAACAGGAGGCTGGAGTCTGCTTTGAGACAGATGTTATCAGCATGAAAAAATATTGGAGATAATTAGTTGCTCAGCTGGAAAAGCAAAATCATGTCAACCCTTCCCTTCTAATTTTCCTGGTTGTGACCCAAACAGATTCTGTGGCCCCTTCTACCCAACAGATTCTGAAAACTCAAAGATTAAAGTTTAGTAACTTACAGCATTCAGTGAAGCTAATGACAGAACAAAACTGAAGTAGTCACTACTGTACACATCTCTGTTCTTCATGAATTTCAAGTTTTCATCTCTCACCATCTGTAAACATAAAAGGAGGCAAAAAAAATTAAAATCTTGTCAAAGTACATTTCTCTAGCACCTTTTATGTGCTATGAATACATTTGGTATTTAAAAACCAGTGTCAGATCTATTCTGTTCACACTCCAAAACACTACTTCAGCAGAGGGGAAAATACACATAGGAGGCTTACAAGACTTGTAGAAAACCAGTGATTTTCTTCCAAAAGTACTACACAACAGATGAGGGATTTGAATCAATTGGCCATTAAGGGAAAAGAAAAAGGAAGAAGTTGCTGATAAGTTCTATTTTTTTTCCTTGCTTTTAATAAAATGCCAAGAGAACATTCTTCAAAGCTGAAGGACTTGTTTAGCCAATTTACATGTCCAGAGCAAGGAGCTGGGGTATAATTACAAGCTGCAGACAGAATAAGGTACTTAAAAGCCAAGTCCACCTTTTCTCAAATGAGATTTTGCTGAAAGACTCAATAAATTGGAGCCAAGTTCAGTTTATTGGAATACAACAACCCTGGACACAAGAATGCCTAAAGGGACTGCTAGTGCCTGACACAGCCCAAGTGCAGATCAGCAGGATGGTGTGTTCAGAAAGCCAAATACCTGCAAGGTCATACCCTCAGAGCTGTAGACTGCAGACTGAGATGTTTCTCTTACGACAGCTAAGCCATACCCAGGGTTCTACCATCCTCTTGCTACTCTGCTAATGCCATCACACCGGCATTTTCTGTCCTGACAGCAAAGTTGCCTTCAACATCCATGTTTTCCCCTTTGAGAACATATTCAGTATTACATAAAAGCTAACTGCCATGAACAGAACTGAAGCTGGTTTTGGTTTCTGTTTTTTCTCCCCTTCTATATTCTTGTGAACTCAAGAACTTGGTAATTTGCTATAGGACAAGAGGAAACTGCCTCAAGTTGTGCCAGGAGAGGTTTACATTGGACATGAGGAACAATGGTGGAACATTGGTGGAACACTGGAACAGGTTGTCCAGAGCGGTAGTGGAGGTTCCATCCCTGGTGATGTTCAACACCAGGCTTGATGCAGCTCTGAGCAACCTGATCTAGTTAGAGATGTCCCTGCTGACTGCAGGGTGGTTGGACTAGATGACCGTGGAAGGTCCCTTCCAACCCAAACCATTCCATGATTCTATGATCTCCCTTACTCCTTGAGTGTACTTGAAATGAAGCATCTTCCCTTCTTGCATGCTGACTGCTGCCATATCTCATGTTTGACTAATTTACCAGCAGTTTCTTCAAAGCAAAGGAATGATGGGCCAATGTTGTGGGAAGGGACAGTAAAACTTACAATAACCTACCACTCTTAGCAACTTCATGTCAGATCCATAATTATTTTTCAGCTTTGCTTTCAAGAAGGAAATTAAAGGCAACCTTCAAAGTTACTGTGTTCCTCTTATTATGTGCTTAAATTTCAGATGAGTGGGATTTAGGTGCCACTTGGAGTGCTCTACCTGGTATATCCGCACAGGCATCTTCTCCACAAAAAGTCCCTTTTTCTCTCCTTTTCGAACCAGCTTAGTCAGGATGGAGAGACGGTCGCTGTTGGGCCTGTGGGGTCGAGGTGATGACTGGGGTGAGATTTCTGGTGAAGATGGAGCAGATCTGAAAAACATACAAGCTCAAGGTGAATAATGAAATCCTGTGACCAACCTACAGTTCAAGTTTAATATGCCAGTACAGCCAAATTCAGATGACAGTCTAAATACTTCTTGAGGCTGTCAGTCAGCTTGAACTTCTTACTGCATGTCACTATTGCACTAAGAAGTTAAAGCATGGAAGAGCAAAATATAAAAGCAATAAAAGACTATTCACTAAGCAGCTTAAAAATCAAAGCAAAACAACAGAAGAGTCAAAATACTCCTTTGTTGAATAGGAATGAATCATTTCCTAGTCCTGGAGATAGGGTCTAGGTATCAACATAAGAGAACATGCTGCTAGCTCTCTTGTTCCTCTGGCCAACACCAAACTCAGCAACATCCCCTCAGCATAACTTCATCTTTTCATCTCTTATTTATCTTTTTGCTCTTCTCCATCGCAAATCAGCCAAAGAGGAACACAGCACTGAGAAAGAGAGCTCAGCAAGCTGTCCCCAACAAGAAGCTCCCCCAACTGGCCCCAACAGGAACTCTCTTCAAACTGATCAGCTTCTTGTTTCCTCTCTCAAACTTTTTGGTTCCTGTTAATATAGCTCTAGCCTCATCCATCACCCCAACCATGATCACCTGGGGGATGGTCAGGCCTCACACAGGTGGGCCAGGTTCTGTCTGTGGGGCCTGAAACCACTTGGGGAACAAGACACACTGTTGGGTTGTGACTCATCCATAGGTCAACTCCAACTCGTGGCCCACAGCCCAGGCCCCAGCACTTCAGAGAAACCTTTAGAGACACAGGAGGAACTTACAAGGAGAGGTCCTCAGCTTCCTGACGCACAACACTCACTCGACTCTTCTTTGGTAAGACTGGAGAGTTCTGATCAGACACTCTCTGGTAGAACAGCATGTAGGCATTCCAGTAGCGCCGGCGCACGTCGGGGTAAGGGTTAGCTGGTGGCAGAAAAGGCATCTGATGAAGACCCTTGAAGGTTTAGTACCTTCTTCATTTCTGTAGGGAAGTGAAACTGGGTGTGCAAATAAAATACACTGTGGCAGTATAAAGTCATGTGTCAGATCAAACCATCAGCCTATGTTAGCAAATAATGAAAACCTAAATTCTAAAGTATTTTTGCAAGAAGCATATGTATTTTAAAAATATAATTATCAGTTATAAAACAAGGGAATATTGGTGGAAATGTATTTGTAATTAAATTTTTCAATGCTTTGAGAAATTAACTATATGATTCCACACCATGTTCTAAGCACAGTCATTTTCACTAGCCTAAAATACAACCTGTTTTGTGGTTGGTTTGGGTTTTTTTAAAAACTATTTTAAGAAGGTGCCATTTTCCTTTTGAATCCCCTCTGCTACTAAGTCTACAAAGCACTGAACAACATAGAATATTGTTCAATTAATATTAGGTAGTATAAAAACTGTAACGTCATTCAGTAAATAGAAGACTTCAGGAAAAAACTGCTTCAGAAGGTTTATTAGACCAAGTAACTCCAAGTAGATATAATGGACTGAGTTCTACCTCTACTGAGAGCCAGTATGAAATACAAAGCTGCTGTAAATCAATCTGTACTTCTGCTTACATTGATCATAGACTTTGGGTCTATACTCGCCACCAAAACATTCATACTCCAAGGTTTCATCAGTTAAATCAAATTCTTCAACAACGGTGTCATTAAATTTATACCACTTCCCTTTTCCACATCCCCTGTGATCAAAACAGAACAGAAACAACAGGAACAAAGTTACATCTTCACATCTAGTGAAAAAGCAAACCACCCTGAATACCTTAGAAACAACAGCCCTGAACTCACCTTTGGTTTGGCAGTAAAAAAAAAAGCTTAGTTCAATGTCAAAGTTACATTTACAAAAAAATGAGCTTGATTAAAAGTATGTGAAGCACATCACCTGCCACTGAGTGTCATGGGGAGGCCTCACACTGAGATACAAGGTATATAAGAATTGCTGAGACTTTTATAATGTGCTGCCCCATTTTATTGTGTTATTGTGTTAACACTCAAAAGAAAGGGAAGAGTTCTTCCAATAGAGCTCTGAATGGCTCACTCTACGTTCTCAAAAGAAGTCATTGTTAGACTGCTCTCAACCCACCCCCACAATTCTTTTGTCCATTACCTCCTGTCCTTTATAAAGGAGTAGTAGTGTCCTGCATGTGCCTGGCCACTGTGAACAATCACACCAACAAGCTCATAGTTCTCTGTAGGGGCAACTTTCTTCCTCGGGGAGCCTCCGCCTCCTTGATCTGCGTTTCTACCATTGTCCCCCACTTCCGAGGAGGAGTCCTGGCGAGCCATCCCTGACACAGTGTAAGGCTCCATGTTCAGCATCCAGGGAAACTGTTTGGAGAGATATTCAGATTAACCAAGAGATTATATTGTATATGTGCTTAGTGTAACATGAGATTTGTATTAGTACTTCCCACATTGGGAATACTAAAGGAAAACATGGTACTTCAACTTGTTATCCTTATGACACAGAAGTTAAATGAAATGTCTTTATGGAGGGTTTTCCTCTTGCTTTCTGAAAGGACCATGAAAAGGCTGCAGACAAGGAAAGTTCTAAGGAAAAATACTTATTGTGTTGTAAGATTGTTGTTTAGACTGGATATTAGAGAAAAATTCTTTAACATGAGGGTGATAGATCAGTGGAATGGGCTGCCCAGAGAGGGGGTGGAGGCCCCATCCCTGGAGTCCTTCAAGGTCAGGTCTGATGGGGCTCTGAGCAGCCTGACCCAGGTAGAGATGTCCCTACTTGTGTAGGGAGGTTGGACCAGATGACCTCTAGAGGTCCCTTCCAGCCTGAAACATTCTATGATTCTAAGTGTACCACATACTCAAAATCCCTGTAATCAAAATGTGGGGAAAAGGAAGAATGAATAGGAAGAGTGAGAGTCCACTCCATGAAGCTGTGGGGGTAGGGAGTGTGGCACACAGAAAAGTTTTCTTACCCTTATTTGTTCATCATATTTAATAGAACGTCCACTCTCCCAATCAAAGCCAAATCTCATCAGGTGAATCACCAGCAGGCTAGGTAGGACCTTAATGCACGTGCGCTTCACTGTAGTTCTCTTAAAAAGAAAAAAAAAGAATATCACCTCTATCTATATACCTCAAGCATTCTGCAGTATTCTTCTAGAGGTGCACAGTTCTAGTCCTCACAAGCTGATGTACAATACAGGCACCAGAGGCAGGATGACCCCAGGATCACTGTATTATGTACAGATAGGGCACTACTACAGGTAACACAGAGTTTGTGCAGTGGGCTGGTATGTTACAGAATATTTTACCATCCTGCCATCCTTCAATGTTCAGTGTATATGAGTTACAGGGAATGAAGACTGCTGTCTGCATGGATTAATGGAGTTAACCTTCTGATCATGTCTTCAATGTAGAAAGAGTAAGAGGTATCTAAGCATGGCTCCTCTGACCATGTAATGCTTATGAAAATATTCTGATATTCTTTCACACACATTAAAAACCAATACCTTTTCTTTGCACTTTTCACAGTAGTATGCATTGCTTCCTTCCAGAACTTCTCCTCTAACAAACTGATCCAAAGATATTTCCAAGCTTTGGCATGAAGTCACACCTAGGTTGAGAGCCATGAAGGCTTCCTCGCGCTCATACCTAAATTTGAGAAGAAAAAACAGTCAAGGCACTGACAGTAGAACCTTTTCAACCTGCCTCAACAAGACATATGTTTAGGTAAGAATATTGCATTTACCCCTTAGCTATCAACAGCTGTGGTGTCACAAAGGCTCATGTCTCCATCTTCCTGAGCTATTTTGACCTACATATTTTAATAGTTATGGGAACACATAACTTTGGTAACTAATGTGCTAAATTTAACAGTACCTGTGAGGACAATCCTTGCAGATCTTCTGATCCGAGAAGATGCCTTGAAAAGTATTCTTAAATATTTGGTCTCTTCCAATTTTCTGTTGAAGATGTAAAGTTAGACATCAGGTGGATATATTGCAAAGTGAAAGACCAAGAAAGCGATAGGAATTTTAAACTTTTATATATTATCTAGATTGTAAGATAAGCCAAATGGCTCTCTGCCTTCTCTTCTGAAGAACAAAGGAGAAAGAGAGAGAGAAAAAGGTACCAAGGAGAGGCATATAAACAAAGAAAAAAAATCCCCGAGGTTTTACCTTGAGGTATTCATCCATTTGATCTATAAGACTGGTGAAGAACTCATAAGCATCCTGTTGCTCTCTGACATAAAGTTCCTTATTCCACATCTTGAAAATCTATACAAAGAATAAATATATATTAAAAGGCTGCTGTTGCACATACACATCACTAAAAAAAGTGATTTTTAAAAAGAAATTTGTTATTTGTACATGTTTTTGAAGTAGAACTTACTTTAGAAATTCTGCACTGAGAAAAAGCTGAATAAATGATTTCTTGTTAAGTAAGAAAGTTATATATTGTAAACAGAAAGATGTAATACCTTCCAAAAGTTCTCAGGTACATAATACTGTAACTTGCTTTCCATCAAATGACCAAAAAGAGACTGAACTTGATAGAACACATTGTCATCTGGATTGTCTGTATCATCATCAATGGAAAGCAAGGCCTGGAAGGAAACAAATAACCTTCTTAAATTAGTTCTTGGAAAAATCATTACTCTAAGTTGTTACGACAGAGTGAAACAACTTGTAATTTATATAGTTATTGTGTGTATATATTTATGCACACATACAGAGTTTTATTTTTATTTCAAACAATTCACAAATGGAGCTAAGATGAACTTGCAGTTCAGGTGACAGTGATTCCAAGAAGAGGACTTTACTGGATGTGGAACCAATTACCTCTGGGAGCCCAGGCTGCATATAGAGCTGCTGGAAGACTGCATTCATGTAACAAGTAGCACCACCATTCTTCAGTCCCACAAATCCTGAAATGGAGCGACTATCCACGGGGGGAAGATACTGGAATGACAGTTTTTTGTCCCAGTAAGTTATAAAAAGCTTCAGATTCCAACAACATACTATAGCAGTTTTTACAATAATCATTTTTACATGAGCTGTTAAGAGCAATTTAAAGGAAAACCAGGAACATCAATTCTGAAAAGATCACAAGAGCACTACATTTGGTCATTTGTATTTAACACACTGCACAGAACTGTTAACCACCTAAAATGTATGTAAATAAAACTGGTAACATTTAGGAAATACTTCTTTCTTATCCGGGTAATAACTGACAGGCTCACTGGAGTATTTGCTTCTGAAGAAGATCAATGGGTTTGCACTGACTCTTATCTGCTTTTTGCCATTTTAAGTTGAAGTCTGTGGAAGTTTCACGAATGGAGTAGTGAAGTAGATCATACACAGTACTCCAAATCACACTCATACAAATCAAAAAAGGCTTCTTGCTTACATCAAACTCCTTGGTAAGTGCAGGGTCACACTGGTGATGCATAGAAAGCAGCTCTTTTGTGATAAGCTGGAGGTTGGAAGGTGAGCTATCAGCCAGCATCACTAACACTTCATACGCTGCTAACCGGCTATCTGCTGTGCTGCACCTACAAAGAAAACCACATTTGACATCTACTTTATAGATGACTCAGTTATTTCTAATTCCAGAAAGCCATATTACTCAGAATAAGTGACAATTAATGCTCAAAAGGAACACTTTAAATGCTAAAACACTCCTGAGAGGTGCAGAGTGCTATTTTTTTTCTTTCCTGGGGAAGGGGAACAGGGAAGAATCAAATCAGAAGAGCAGCAGCAGGAACACTCCTTTAAATAAGCCTCCCTTAATGACATGGAGACACTTGTTAACATTCAGTATGAAGGAAAAGTAGGTGCCCTAAAAAGAAAACACAGAATGGATTGTGTGTCTGAGGACAAACAGTCTCTATCACTCTAACACTGATGGGGACATAATGACTTATTTACAGGAGACAAGTTTTGAAAGAGCTAGACCAGATAACTTACTGGCTACAAGAGATGACCTTAGACCTAAGCTGCATTAGACCAGTACGAAACACCCTTACTTAACTCTTTTCAGTGGCTCAAACACACTCACCCTTTTCTAAAGGCCAAAGAAAAGGCTTTATTTACTTCAAGCAAACAGCAGAGCAGGCTTGAGATGAACTGCAATGGGACAAAGCTGGAGCAAAGCACTAAGGTACAGCAAGTCCCATTCAGCTCAGGGTGTTTGAAGGGGAAAAAGAAAACAGTGGAACTTCTGAGATTCTCATTTCCAAGAGGTTTGAAAAGTTGATTTCCTGCTCATGCTCCAATTTAGCCAACTTCCCAAGTGATGATGAGTTAAAGGAGTACTCTGGACTCCTGAAACCAGCACTCTGCTGTGCTTGCAGTTCATCATCCATCTAGCAAACCAAGTACAGACTTTGGAATTACAGAAAAGCAAAGATTTTGGGCCACACAAAAACTGATAAAAACGTTATTCAGCCAGCTATGTAGGAAATGTAGAGAGTTAGAGAAATGCTCCAATATTGGTACTAAATCCTAGTATCTGTAGCCCCAGTGTGACAGTTGCATTCATGAGATCTAGGACAAAATTCAACATAAACAAAACCCATTTTTTACTTTGGATGGAAGTCTTGCTGACTGATTGCAGCACTGCCTGCTGGAGAATGACTGTTGAGAATAATCCTGGATGCTCGGAAGAGGAAATCATCCAACAATGGCTTAATCAAAGATGAACCTGTAACACAGTAACCCATAGCTACTGTTAAATACCTATATTAACACTGCAAATGTCAAAAGGTGTTCTAAAGCAGGAAAAAAATCACTGAATAGCACCATATCAATAAAAAGCATATCCAAATATTTTATCAAATGTTAAAGGTACAGAGGTACTGCCAGAATTACTCCTCCTAGCTCTGTAATCACTTCTACAGATGTGTTATAATGTTTTCATGTGTACTGATCAAATGACTTGTTAGTGCTATGAGGAATTCACACAGATCTACTTATTTTAGAGTAGAAAGGAATGAATACTTACCAACCATTTCCTTCTCTGCCCCACAAAGTGAAAGGAGAGTCTTGATGAGCCTCAGGTGTCCTGCCAACAGGATGTTGTCAGCTTCACTGGTCTCACACTCAGCTGTGCGGTTGGGGTCAAAGTTGTCTAGCCAGGTGATCTCATCTTCTAACATGGCAGCTGGGCTGATCTTCAGCTGCTCCATCTCTGATGCTGCAAGAGAAAGAAAACCCAGAAAAATTAACAGCTTTAAAAATGTAGAATATCAATACAAAGGATTTCAAACGATTTGGTAATGGTCTAGTTGCCCCCACAATGTGTACAAAGGAACCTTCCACAAAGGAACTCAGCTCATGTCCCAAAAGGAGTAAGCTGCTTTGCTGTTACTGAACACCAAGAACAGCCCATGGCAGGAGTTAACACAGGACAGCCAGCACACTGGCAGCTCACATGGAGTTCATGGTGTAGTAACCACTTCCTGAAGGCAATTTTACATCCTGTCTACAGAAGGAAGACAAGCTTGGAAGCTGCAACCAGAATGCCACGTGTGCCTGTTCATACTTACACGTGAGGTCATCCAGCAACTGACATCTCAGGTCAAAATACTCTGTACACTGGGACAAAAGTCTGAAACAGTGACAAACAGAAGAAAGATTTAATTTAAAAATGGAGACTTTTTCTAAGCAGTTGCCTTTGAGGCCTGTGTGCTCTTGTCCATCTAATCCAAAAGAGCACAGCTAACTAGGTAAGCTTCTGCAGCACATGCTGCAGCTTTAAAACAAATTCCTTCCCAACAGTTACTTCTGAGTCTTATGAGTAACATTTAATGCTCGTTTCCTTCCTTCACTGCATAATAATTTTAGTTAATCATTATATGATAAAACAATAACATGTTTTAACTTCTAAGTTACTCTATTCAGATTCCTCTAGAAATTGCTGTTAAATTCAACTGTCAAGGTACTGTTAAATTCAACAGTCAGTCAGGGACAGGTTAACAGGACTGACACCTAGAGCCTTTCCAGATGTAATGGGTAACATAAGCAACAAGAATTCAGATGAAGTCATGGGTCCAGACACCACTGAAAAGGCTTTGGGGTTGGTTTCTGACCTGGATCTATCAATACTACCAAATAAATTCAACATTACTGTCATACATCCCATTGCCTCCATTTTCTCATGTAGCATTCCAGCTAGGTTCTGACTGCCATGACCACATCCTAGGAAGAGTAGGTCTATTTAGCAACTACCACCTCCCAAATGAGAAGACCTTTTTTTGTCCCAGCAAGTTATAAAAAGCTTCAGACTCCAACGACATACTACAGCTTTTTTAAAAGAAGACAAATAAGCTAAACTATAAGAGCTCACAGAGGAAAAGCTGTACCTTGAGAATTCAGCTTTATTTCCCTTCAACTTACATCCTTCCAAAACTATTTGGTGTGTGACAGGGATGTCTACTTTTAACAGACTTGCAAAGTCCTAATCCCTTGTACCTCAAGAACTTCCACAGCATTACTCATTGAAAAAAGGGACAGATTTGCTTCCTCAGTGAACACGCAGCTGACTTACCTCTGGTTGATTCCTCTCATGATGCTGGTTGGTGACCAAAGAGGCAGCTGGGCACCAAGGACAACACTCAGGAGAAACTGGTTTGGCTTTTGTACATCTGGGTGAGCCGAGGTGTCTGTCTGACTAAGGGTGTACAACTGGTCACAGGCAACACGACGGATCTGAAACAGTGTCATTGTCAAACACCAGAAACTGCTCTAAACTTCCAAAAGATACTCTTGCTTTGTTAGAAATCTAACAGAAAAAACAGACATTGAAAAGCTTGTGTAAATCAGACACTGAGCTCTGCACCCGTGGGCCAGGGTTTCTCTATTTATAGGGATTTAGCAATCCGTTTTCATCCCTGAGCTAAAAGCTCTGGTGCTTTATTAAAGGCAGATTATAAATTCAGATAAGGGGGAAAAGATACAATGACTTCATGCAAAATATATGAGATGCAATGAAATGAATTAAGCGTGACTTGAAAATCCCTAGATTTTAGAATATTCAGAATAATATTAAATCAGAAAGAATGAATTTTAGGAGGGGTCTGATATTTGGAAGGAGTATTCACAAGTTCAACAGAGTCCATTAAATCTTACTTATATCTTTTGAGAAGAAAGTTACTTGGAACTTCCCCATAATAACTAGTTTTACAAAAATGGTCTCATCAAAATGAGAGTATTTTCTTTAGACTATCCACAGCACAGACCTGTGTGCCTCGTGGATTAAACAAGCCTAAAGAATGTAATACTTCAGCATGTTCTACCAACACACCACTAGATACTGGAATTACTAACAATTACACAAGGGTTATTCATTGAAATACTAAAACCTGTGGGAATATTTGTACTGAACAATTTTATCTTCAGACCACATTAAATGATCAAAAGTGTACACGTTTCAGAAGCATTTAAGAAGCTTCCAGAGAAAGACCCTCACCTCAGCACTTGGTGATCCAAGCAGTATGTCAATGATGAAATCAGCAACACAAGGCAAATTGTAAAAAGATCCTAGAACAGGAGAGTACCAAGTTATCTTTTGTAAAATAATAATTTAAAATAAGTCAGTTACAGTCTCACATTAAAGTGCCATAGGACCTAGAGGACATCCCCCCATCCACACTGAAGAGCAGGACTGGCTATTTGCATATTCCCCATCTCTTTCCCTCATCAGAGGCTGGCACCACATTATAACAACATTTTCCTTCACCTCCCATCACCACTGGTGTTTACTCTTCCTGTACACAAAGGTTCAAGCACTAAACACCAGCAATGCAAACAGCAGCACTTTGAGAATTACATACTTCAAAGCCAGTGCAAATATTTATATACTGGCAGTAAGTCGGCTTGCCCAAAATATTTCACTAAGGCACAGCCCTACATGCCACCTGTTCTTCAGTCCTGGAAAAGAAAAGAACTTGTATTTTCTAATTAAATGTGTTTTTAACTTGAGCTGCTTCAGCTGACAAAGCTACAAGCTTTTAATGATTTTTTTTTTTGTACTTGTCTGACTCCAAAAGCCTTTCTACATCCTACTTATATTCCCAATAGTGAGTAATGCAATTTTATTTCATACCTAGTTGCTGACTGCGTAGCTGAAGGCAGGTTACCAAGAGAGACAAGGCTTCTCCAGCAATCAAAGCATCTTTGGTGGACACAGACTGCTGCCTCACACAGATGCCAGCGTGCAGTGCAGTGGGCTCTCCTTCACTTCCTGAACTGCAATTACTTCCTGCATTAGGAATTGAACAAATGGTGTCATTCATTACATTTCTTTAGATGTTTTCAGCTTCTGGCCAGTTCTCTGCAATTTAAAGAACTTCTCCAAATGCCACGTCTCCAAATGCCACATGAATGTACAGTGTTTTGCTCAGATATGTGTAATTCAAGCTTGTAACATCTCGAGTTGGAAGGGACTCGAGAGGATCATCGAGTCCAACTGCAACATATTCAAACTGAAGCTTTAAAAATATTCAATTAAGAATAAACTAAATGCTTTGCGTCTCTAAAGCAATCTGTTAACCCACCTGAGCTGCTAAGCCTGTTCCGAATCCCAGCAGGAAACAAAGTGTTGCTCTCTTTTATTGGCTGACTGCTCCCCACCAGGTCCAGGCGTCCTGCAGCAGCAGCCCAGGAGAGTCGCATGAAGCAAGCCACTGTGGAAGTGAAATCATTCACCTCCATGGTCTGGAGGAAGAAGAACCAGCAGTTACTTCTGTGATACTCAACAGCCTGTCTTAGTCATAGGGATAAGAGGAACATGTCTTTTGGATTGCATCAAATTGACATTTGGATTTGTTTTCCTCTCTCTTCTCCAAGCAGGCTCAAGGATACAGGAGTCTTTTTGTTCCCAAGGAGAGATGAGTATCACTCCCTTAATAGGAAGTAGTTTGGTTTTAAATTCTCCACTCAGATACCCTTTTGCTCTATCTGCAGTTAGGCATCCTGATTTCAATCACATCAATCTGTCTGGGAAGCACTGTCCAAGAACCCAACATAGTGTACTCATTACCTTAGCTATGAAGTTTCTTTTGACTGGACTTTCAAATGGGTTGAGTTCTTGTCAAATCCATTTTTTTTTAGTAAATAGCTAGTCTCAGATTAATTACACTCACATGCCTATAAAGGGGAAAACAGCATTTTCTTCAAGTATTAAATGTAAAAATTTTCTTTTTTCCTCCCCAAGGTACCATCAAGCAAAAGTAAATTTTAATGAGCTATTTGAACCAAAAATCTTGCCCAAAATTTCTAATTCAAAGAAACATGGACTATAAGCCTCATGTTCAAGCTGGACCCTTCTCCCTTCTATTCACAGAAAATTAACAAGAATAAGATCTTAGAGTTAAGCGTGACTGAAAAGAAACCACAAGTAAGATTTCTGTGTAGATCTATTTCTGATAAGTACTTTTGGTGTACTGCTAAAAAATAATTTCTGACACTATGTTAAAATTCAGATCAAGATCCGGAAGAGAACAATGGTCAGAATTTTCAGAGGCTTTTAAATGGAGCCTGGGCAAGAACCTGTATAAAAGGCAGACTTTTGATTAAAAATCCAGGAGTTATACAGCTGTCACTGGAGACAACGCTGTGACATCACCATAAATCATCCAACACTTACCTGTATGGCAACTCTTGCTGCTGGGATGATTTCTTCTACCCTAATGGAGGATCTATCAGACACAGAGAGCTGTCGGTAGGATGACTTCTCAGGTGTTCCACAAATGGACATCTGCCTACTTGCCTGGCGGCTGACGTTACGGAAGGGGCGTGAGGACAATGCTTCTACCCCATCTTTGATGAAATCCTCATCCAGTAGGGTAGGCATTGTCTGGCCAACAAGCAAGAACCTACATTCACAGAGCAAAGACATCAGGCTTGTTTTTGAATGTTCACAGCAATGGAATGAAACAGAACTCAAAGTGTCAATTAATCTTAAATATTACAAGCTGCAGTCTAAAAGCCAAGCAGGCAGCACTTTCTCTGATGAAAGGCAATCACATACCTTGCAAGTTGCAGGCAGATGGAATAGACTCCCTGTCTTGTTTCGTAGTCTACCTCTGATGGGATGGAATCTCTCTGCATCACATTCACCACCAAACTTAAAAACAAATCAATAAACAGACGCTGTTTGAAAATGTTTTACATTAGGAGAGAGCTGCAATTAATTTTTCTCTATCCTTCCCCTCTCCTATTTGCTCAGCTGAGTGCCAGTTAGAACTGCTGAACCAATGTCTTCAGAGACTAATCTTCCCATTTTCCTCTCCTACATCTACAGATAGGAGCTTTCTGCTCCTGCTGGAAAATGCTTCAGGTTGACAGAATTAAGAGCAACATATACTTGATAAATCTGACACAAGGAGGATTGCTGGGTCTTCCAAACCACTCACATTGTGCCTCAACTCTTATCTGAAGGGTCTGAATTTTGGACACTGTAAGAATTAATTTGGTTTCTGCTGCACCATCTATGCTTTGCTTACAATGTCAACTGGTACCTATGCAGGACATAATGTGATGTACTTAAATGCTACCTACCCAAATATCCACTACCTTGAGTAAATAAAAGCCACACTTCACAAGCTTATCTGTGCTGAACTATTTCAGGTTTAACAACATGTACTCTGTCACATTACTACAGTAGCTACAGTAGCCTTTTAGACACTGGCTAATGAAAAACAGCTTTGTTTTTTTTTCTTTCTGAAAAAGCAGCTGACAGGTGTACTAGTGTGCTCCTGTGTGCTAATCAGAAACCACACAGAACTGCTAACTAAATGAAGTGTTATAAACTGAGTCCAGATTTTGAAATCTAACCTCAAGCCTCCTGCTCTGAGGAAGTTTTCACAGAAGGACTTGGCACAGTTTCTTGCCATTTCATCGTCTGCAGTTGGCATCAGCTTGGAGCTCAGCACCTAAAATAAATGAATAAATAAGCATGTATATACAGCACCCCCTTAGTATTCTTCATCTGCTGAAGGTTAGAAGTATAACAAAACAATTCACTACAAATGAAGCAATTAATACACTCATTGTGTAGCTGTAGTCAGTAAAGAGAAGTCGCATTAAAAATATTCAGAACAACTATGGCTATTACAGGTATTTATTCTGTATCAAAGGGCATTTTTTTTTCTTCAATGCAGTTTACTTGTTAAGGGAAAGGATAAAAGACATACTCTAGCACATGAAATGTCTTCAGGCTCAGCTGGTGCTCCTTAAGAGCCCAAATCCTTCTCCTTTCTAGATTTTCAGTTGACAGTATCCCATAAAGAACCCTACAGATGCCTCACTTATTGACTCATGCCTTCTGAAACACAACCATATTGGGTTTTTTTGGTAAAAGATGGTCCAGGTAACTCTATGGGCCTTATGAACATTATCACTGTATCATCCCTGCTGGTTTACACTGACACTGAACTTCACAGCATGCCATCACACTCAGAAACGTGGCCATAAGGAAGTCTGTGGTCCCTGTGGGTCAGATCTCATGTACATTTATAAACAGTTTCACTTCATTTTACATAAAGAAAAAACAAAACAACACCCAAACAGGAAAACCCCAGCCCCTCCCAAACCCCCAGAAAACTCCCAGAAGTTATTTACTTTCTTAAAGTCTCTTTGGCACGTACAGCCAACAATGCTGCATGTGGGAAAACAAAAATGCATCTTTTCCAGGTTCACAGGTCAGAAGAATGGTTCACAGAGTTCCAGGCATGCAATCTTACTGTAACACCATATGATAAACCCCTGAACATCTGCAACATGTAATTGTCATCTCCTTCATATGCTCTGAGAATTTCCTGTGCACATTTTTTCAGAGCACAGTTCAGAATGGTTCCCATATTTTCAACAGATCCTCAGTTGAAGGGATAAAAGCAGCTCATCATCCTTTTCCTGACAGAAATCATCTTCCTATTGGCTTGACTGGACTTGAGGAACAAGTCCACTCATAATCTACACATCTAATACAATTGACTACTCATCCCTTGCCAGAAAACCAAGCAATTTATTACTTGCTTTTGTAATTTCCTCTAGCACAGAAGCAGCAGAGAATTGTCTCATCATACTGCCACAGAACCTGTCAGTTCTACCAGACACCTTGCTGGGAGCCACTAAACCATTTGCTTTCAGCTGTAAAACTTGTCAACATATTTCAAAGACATCATCAAATATCTTTCATATTTCCAGCTGTACAGGAACAGGGGGATCCCAACTCTGTGGTGTGATGACAGTGCAGGAAGATGAAGAGCTAATATTAGACTGCAGAAACCCAAAGGAAAGCAACTACAAGAGAACTTCTACAGTAATCTTAGCACATGCCAGGAATGAAAAAGAATAACTTTGTCCACTGTTTTTGAAGCTGCTGGCAACCAGTCCTCCAAATTTGAGTTCTTCAGATCATATTTGTCATGAGTCCTTACAAACAGTGGGACCTGGGAGCAGAACCAGTAACTGTCCAGCTTCCTAGAGTGTGCAGATTACAGAGTCCTAACACCACCACCAGCTGACCTCTCTTAAGACTTTCTAAAATCCATGCACTGAACATTTGGGAAGAACCTTTCTACAGGGTCCAATCCAGTGTTTTGGGTCAAGAACTTACTCAGGAGAACACTTAGGGGTAAAATAAATGGTATGTATTTCACTCACTTTACATGCATGGCTAAAACAGGCCAGGAGTTTGAGTAAAAGCCCTGCACACTGGGATAGGGAAAATTCTTCACAGTTTAATACTTCTCAGAAATATTCCTCCTTAGCCTCTACAGATAGAATATGGTAGACTTATACAGAAAGGAAGTTAACATTCTTTTTTTTTTTTTAAATTGAATTGAGCAAAACTAAATCAAACTAAACAACAGCTCCCATTAATTTTTAAAAGAGCCAAGGTTTTTTTTCATATGTACTAAAAATGACAGAGTTCCTGGAGATTCAAGCAGAAACTTTACCTAAACAGTAAGGACTTTGATGTTTCTTTACTCCTCTCCACTCACTTCAGAATACTCCTTCCACCTTGCAAATCACAAAAAGAGGGGTCTGGCTTCACACACTAAAGTCTATTAAAGGGCAACTTTTAACCTTTTTTGTTCTGTGCAGGATTTATCACATACATAAAAGCAGATTATGACATGACATTTNTGCCAGAGAATTTAAGAAATCTGGCAGTAAAATCCTTTTTCTTAAGATCAACAAGATAAGTTACTGTTCAATCCATACCTTCCTTCCCAGGGAATCAAGCTGATCAAGAGCCTCCTGAATAGCTGGGTCAGTGGGAATCAAGAGCAGAAGTTTCCTCACTCGCAGTGTTATCCTGAAAAGTGATCAGAAGTTACTTGAGCAGAACAGGGATGAGCCAAACTATGNGGAGCTGGTTGAGGAATCTGCAGAGCTCCCTGATGGAGTCCCACTTCCTGATGTTTTCACTGTAAGGACTTGCTCATCAGAGAAGCCCAGTTGGTGGAGTAGCTTCTGATCTTTGTTTACAGTTAGCTGCAAGAAAATACTTATAATTAAATTCTGGAAAAGAGACTCCATTTCATAAAGAATGAGAATTCTTTGTAGTTAACATACCAGGCTGTCATTGGCAAATATCTGTATATTATCCACAGGTGAATTCAGCATCTTTGCTATCTTCCACCTGACGCTCCCTACAGTTTCATTGCTATGAGCCTGTAAAATTAAATGACACTGGATCATTAAGTGTGCTCAAGCAGTAAATCCCAAAAGAAAG
>VYZX01020432.1:105789-174236 GCA_013401335.1 Brachypteracias leptosomus
TTTTTGGAGAGTGTTGGTTTTCAGAAGTCTTGAACAGCACTCACCCCTTTATGAATTGCATACTGGATGTTCAAAATCTGCAGCAAGCAATGGCTGCAGATTGTAAGACAACACACTACAACTTAAATAGTTAGAAAAAACATCAGTAGCATAAATATGAAAAGTCAAATACCCAAATATTAGAAACTGCACCAGAAAGTCAAATACCATTGTAAGTACACCCAGCAGGCCCACGGGGATAGGATCTTGTTTTACNTCCACTAGTAGCATGAGCATGTTGTATATTCCTTCATGGATTTCAGTTCCCCATTTGTGAACAGCACTGGATGTCAACAGCTGAAAAAAAAAAAAAAGGGGTTTTTTTAAGTTTGGGCACAATCATAAAACAGGAGAAACTGATCAACCCCTGAGACTGTTTTCAGAGCAAATGTTTCCTTAGAGTGTACTCATCACTGTCTGGTGTGTTTTTCAGAAGCTCTTCCTGCACTAACAGCTTAAGAGTTGATTAAATGTGTAATTTCATTGAAGAACACCTTAAATCAGTTTATGACAGAAAATAAAATGTACCAAAGCAAACTGTTTTGCATTTCCAGTGCTAGTAAGAACTGTAACCTTTGCAAAGAACAACTAATATGAAACTGATTTGTTTGCAGACTGAACACAGGACTATTAAATCTTCAAGTAGGCGTGCCACAAAGCTGCACTGATTCAGCTGTAATAACCATTTACCAACTCACTCTTTTTGAGCAGTTTCTAGTGGAAAACAAAGAACATGTACCATGAAGGGAGAGGCATTTCATGCTGCTTTCCCACCTACTGAAACACGCTCTTCAAAATCTGGTCTAATGTGGTTGTTTATAAAGGATGTTGAGCTTCCATCTGCAAGCTTGATTTCTGCTAGCTGTGCCTGAACATAAGCAGTTAAAAAGCTTAATACTTTAAATACAATTACTTTTTGTGCCATTAATAAAGTTTATTGCAAATATTTCAGCAAATTGTAATTCAGCACATTTTAAACTTAGATTTCTACAGATCATTCTTCTGGAGGAGCAATCTACACTGTTTAATATGCAAAATATACCAAGTGATTTAAAAGCATTATATGTAAGGTTATTAATCTAAGAGCCAAATGGAAAAGTAATGTTTCCTTTAAATTTCTATTTTCCTTAAATATATTCTCAGTATTTTAAGACTAGGACTTAGTAACTTTTAAAAACATGTATCTATGTTTTTATACATATGGTTTAAAAACTGGGCAAGAGATGTAGGCAGCATGCAAGATAGAGGGAATACTGGGAATTAAATTGGTTTGGGGAGCTCTGTAGAAAAAATTCACAACTCAGAGAAGAACAGCCAGAGAGGCATGTTAGGCATTAGGTACTGAGGGGAAAGAAATTCTAAACAGATAATAAAAAGAGATTTAGCAACCCTTCAAAGAAGAAGCACAAAGAATAGAGTTAAAGGAAATCTCATTCTGAACTTGCCACTAATGGCTGTAACCCAAGGGTCTTTAAACCCATCCTTAGGCTCCACTAATTACTACAGAGCTCTTCATTTAAGTAAAAAAAACCAACTCTGTGCCAGAATCGGCCAGAGTTGCAGAACTTTGTATGATTTTAAAATAATACACAGACCTAGATTAATCTAGGAAAACAATCTGAGTATGATTTTAGTTTAAAAGCCCACTCCTTAGTTACCAGTTGCTGAAGTCTGGGTTACAAAGCACTATTTCTGCCACGAACAATGCAAAGAAACATTGGTCTACTTGTACCTACTTACCTTTTTAAATGCTTCAGGCATGCATCTGTCCATAAACCTCTTGCAATTCTCATCAGAATCAGAAAGACCTTTACAGAAAGGAGAGTGCTGTTTTAAAGTATTAAAAAAACCCTCACCTTCTTAAGATTACCTCAGGGAGCTCATTGTAAGTTTTTTGGAACATAAACCCAAACCAGCAAAATAAATGTGCTACTGTTCATTTGTCACCAGCATGATTTTTCAGCCACAGAAGCATGAGTCAGGAGAACTTGCCTTTTAGAATTAAAGTTTCCCAATGTTCCATCTTTTACAACTTCTCCAAGCATTATTAGCACCATTAGTATTTCTCCCTTCAAAGTTTACAATCTATATTAACTTCAGATCATTTCTGATACTTCCAGCCTCCACCTAACCCCAACTCTAAGTGGAGTCTTTTAACACAGGTTAGAAACAAGGCAGCAAACCAGAACCACCCAACAACTTCCATTCTTCCAATAGTTTATAACATCCTCTTAGTCTGCCATCAGGAACGATGGAAAAACTATCTTGCACTCTCATTATATACCAGTTGTTGGGCCTCTTAACCCAGAGTACTGAATACAGAAAAGGTAAATTCAGGTCTAATGCAGTATAAGCATTTCACTAGGGAAAAACAACCAGTTATACAAGCGTGCTACAGCGTGGATTTAGATGACAGCTTGTTTTTACAAATGGAAAATAACCAGCACAATGAAAAAAAGAGTCAGTAATTCAGCTCTGAAAAACAGTAATTCCTACAATCATTAGAACATAAAGAAACATGTGCTCCACTTTAAAAAAAAAAGCCTAAGTAAACAAATTATTTTAGAGGAAAACAGAGACTGATGTTCTTTTTACAAGGTTGGGTAGAACAGTTCACTGTTAACCACTCATTGAGACCTGATCATTCTGCAAGGTGCTAAGTAAACAATGGCAAGATAAATATCTATGAAATCCTTTGAAGAAATCAATCATTATATGTGTAGAAAGAGAACTTACCTAGTCTGGCTAAGTAGGTGGATGCAATCAGGCACTTGCCCAGAGACTCCTCCCTCTTATAGGGTATGGACCAGTGATCAGTTAAAACTCTGCTCTCCAGTTCATACAAGTTGGTTGTTGGAAACTCAATACCCTCTCCAGAGCAATTCCCATTTTCATCATTTTTCTGTGAATGAAAAGGATGTTCAACTGAAACAAGTTTGATCTCTCTCTCTCTCCTAGAGACTTTAAAGGATTTTGTAGCTTCAGAAAATGCAGCTGTGTTTGTAAGAAGCATGTCAAATTCTCCCCGGCCCTAAGGCTGCTTGTGTTTAATATTTCAATTGGAATTGAAGGGATTACATACCTTTATGTATTCCGTGTAGGTGATAACTACTAAGTTTACATAACTAATTGCTAACTAATTGCCTATTTAAGTGACAAATCTTGTTCCTTAGCATATCAGATCGTAAAGCCAAGTGATAAGTACTTCCAGTCCCTGGGAGACTGTACAGTACAAGCCTTGATCTTCATAGATCTGCATCTTAATCCTCTGTTCAACAACTGCTGTAGAATATGGAACAGTTTATTCTAAAGGAGGCCAATTTCATCACCCTCTCACCTCATCCACTTAAGAAACACAAGACTCTAATCCAGTATATCAAGATTATATTTTTTTACTAGCTAATTATCTAAAGAAAATTTACATCTCAAATAGAGTTGTCCAACAAGGAAATTACAATTGTCCTCTCAAAGTCAAAATGAGTTACTGGAAAATGTTCTGGAAGGCAAAGAGGAGAAAACCAAGCAGGTATCTGCAGCTACACTTTACAGGTTTCCCTGCTGGTGCCCCTGAGCAGCAGCCATCTCCAGGTACAGGCAGGGCACAGGATCAGCCCCACGTTCTCTGCTAAGTGTCATATGAGATGACTGCCTCAATAGTGCCAAATGAAAGAGTTATCCATTTATTTTCTCTTCTCTTGTTTATTTTTTAACCTCACACAGATGCTAGCTACCCAATGTGTCAAAGGGTTCACATGGACTAACTTTCCTTCCCTTCAGACAGCTGACGTAGGAGAAAGGACAGGACATCTGGAAAAGGCCTGGCAGCAACCAAGAGAAACTGTCAGAGACAAGAAAACGCAAGTGCAGTGATGGTAACAAGATCCCCGAGAGAAAAGCAGGGACATGTAGGGAAGAAAGAAGCAGGAAACATGTTCAGAGGTGAAAAGAGACAGTGCTGGAAAGTGAATGCTGCAAAGAGGAGGGAATAAACCAGAAGAAAGCTGAAATCAGAAGGACATGGAATACAAAGAATGAAATCGATGTATGCAAACAAACGTGCTTCCAGCACTTGCTATTTACAGACCTGTTTATTAACAAGCAAATGTGTCACATTCAGTTTCATAACGACTCAAAAATATTAAGCCAAGGAAACAGCAATTGTATAGAGCTTACCCTTTAAAGTGCACTGGTGCAGATAACAGCACACAGTGGCTGGACTTACTAACAGGTTCTGGAGAGCAGCAGTAAAATTGATAGGAGTGGAACACAAAACAGCACTCAAAACAACCCCCTGTTAATGTTTGGGAAGTAAGGTGCCACCCTTCTTAACCCCTCTACTGCACATTTAGTCCTAAGCTTGTCATTATGGGAAGTTGTACTTTAACAGACCTGAGTATTAACTTCTGAAACTGTAGTCAACTGATCCATGCTGTGCATGAAGTTTAAGGAAATTTGCATCTAGCAAATCATACCCCATTTAAATACTTTCAGTTTTGGAAAAGAGATGTATGAAGGTCTGATGAAAAGACACTAAAAGCATTTAAAAGCCAAAGTTTTCTAGGAAATACACCGTTGTATTGATTAAACAAACAACGATTACATTTACAGCTTTTGTAAAGACACCCATCCAGAAATAAACATTTCCTGTAGAAAATAAATGTGCAGTTATAAAGAAAGCTCTTACATCAACAGTATGGGACACAATTATTAGTCTATTCCAGGTAGACTGAGTGTAATATAAACACCCAATTGCTGGGTCTTCAAGTTCAGCTCAACCTGGACTTGTAGCAAAGAAAAGCAACATTTCAACAAACACTGAGAGCAACTGAGCTATGGTTGCTCCATTCCCTGTAAAGTGTTCACGTTAAATAAAGTTACTATTAGCCATGGATAGCTTATGAGGTGCAGTCTAATGGCAGTACAGACCTTGAACTGTTGCTTGAAAACTCCACTTATTGTTCTGCTTCTCCCTCTGCACCTAAGCAATGATGCTCTTTATCTACCCCTTTCCACACAAGTGATTGCAGTGTCCACAATATGGGAATTCACAAGAAAAGGATGAAATAACACATGTTCTTCACTGCACATCCAATAACCCCACAAATAGCAGTATCACAAATGACACTAAGGACACATCTGGCCTATTGTGGGCCTGACTCTACCAACACTGTACTGAAAAGATGGGTTTTCACACAAGAAATAATGGGTGCAGTACTGGGAATATTGTCCTAATAACAATAGAACTATTTGCATTGAAGGAGCCCATTTTTGGCACATTCAACTAATTAGAGACAAGTTGTCAATTTTCTGCTAGTAAACCCTGCCCAGGAAGTATCAAGTTAAATTATTTATTAATTTTACAACCTATCACATACAAGTGGCTTCACAGCTACTGTGAAACCTGCAACAGTCTCAAATAAATGCCCAAGTAGTTTAACATTCAAACTCTCCTTCAAACCATGAATAAATTTAGTGCCCTGCATTTTTTGCAGATTCCAGCTCTGTTCAGTTTTGTATCACTGCAGGCTGAGTCTTGCTTCTTATCACATATCTAGCATGAGTAACAATCTCTTTAAAGACATTTGCTGCTCTTTGATAATTAGTATCTTTCTGTACAAAAAACCCCTCAAACTGTTCACCATCCAACTTTTCAATCAGTTTGTGTATGGCTCTATAAAGTGAGGGGTTTATTAAGCACAGGCAGCAGTGGCTGCAGCTCAGCTCCTGCATAATGCTCCCTTGGCTCAACAACCAGCCCAGGCTGAAGATCCTCCTGGCTCTGTTGACATTCACAAATGCCCTGAGCAGGCAGCCACAATTAACACTTTGTCACTGAGGAGATAGGAATTGTCACTAGAGACTCTACGGACACTGGTCCATAGGTGAAATAAAAGCTTTTAAAGAAAGAGTATGCAAGATGTGAAAATAAACAGTACACAAGGCCATGCCACTCTCCTCAAAAGTGGTTTTCTGGGTCTCTTCTTTCTTTCTTTCGGTTTTTTTTAAAAAAAAAAACTATGTAGAAACTACCTCCCTCCCCTCAAAGAGATATCTTAAGAATGGTGTCTGCCACTTGGTGATGGCCTAAATGATGACTATGCAATCCTGACTGAACTGGCACCTGACACGTTAAGGATTTGCAGGGATATTCTCCAACAATAGAATAGTAAAAAGCAAAGAAACTATTCCCGGCAACCCAAAGATAAACTGTTTAAAAGTCTGTAAGAATCATCTGATTTCTGAGATAGAGAATCCTAGTGCACATCACACATCCTGTGACTATTCTCTATTCGGCAACCAAAATCTTAAGACCAAAACCACTTGTTGGCAAACATTTAATGTCATTTTCCATGCTTCTGATATAGCTGTCCTTACACAAAAGCCCCAAAGATCCACCCATTCTAACAGTCTTGATTCTTTTGGCTTGTTTTCAAGGTGTGAAAGTGCAGCTATATCCAAGCTACACACACAGGCTCCCAGGAGAAATATCCTCACAGAGACAGTCTCAAGCATGGATTCATGATACTCACTCTAAGGACCTGGCACCTCCCAGAGCTATTTGCAAGGCTGAATAAACAAAAATTGTTAAACATCTCATCAATAAAGCATTGCTTAAGTCTGTAGCATAAAACCTTCCATGGAAGACTAACACAGAACAAAGATTAGCCCTCATACAAGTAGTGAAACATAAATTAACTTTAATTACCAAAAGGTTCAAAGCTTCAAACCATATTCCTGCAGTATTCAGCTCATTAACTTGTCACACGCTCTGACTAAAGCCACGGATGTTTACTACACTGGTTGCCTTACATAAAATAACAAGGAGTTTGAGAAAGTGTTTTGATGCTAATTGGCAGGCTTAGTAATGAAATTACAGTCAAATTACAATTTTAATTTGTTAATTTGATTTTGATAGAAGGCTAACAATGGAATTTATTACCACCAGAGCTAAGTCATATTATGTGCTCTTGAATCTAGCTTAACTTATGGAGCAGAACCTCAAAGTCATTTCCTTCAACGATCAACAGGATCAGACTTTAAGACAGCAGCAGATCAAGCAGTTCTTCACTTTCATGCCTCTATAATAAGTGATTTTCATGCCTCTCTAATAAGTGATTTCCACAAACTGACCAATATTTTATAACCAAGAAAACAGATTTTTGATGTTTCACTGTATTGTTAAAAGAAAAAAAGAGAAACCTTATTTTGTTACGATGTACCTACAAAGAGGATAAAATTTAACTGCTCTAAACAGGAGCAATGAAAAAAAATGCTTAAAGCCAGAACTGTAAGCCAAAAATTCTAGGTCCACCTTAAGTTACTTATCACAGACACGCTAAGCAATGATGAGGAAATCTAGTTTTCATTGCTTCAGCTTCCCCAGCATCTCCCTCTGCCACAGCTGATGCACCATCCACTAGTGTGGGCAAAGTACTGCAAGATGCTCATGCAGAGGCAAGGCAGAAAAATACATCAAATATCCATAAAACCAGAGCATTTCTCTGATCTATCATGTCCATCAATTTGCAGCAGAAGCTATGAATCCTTAAGTCATGACTTTTCAGTTCCTCTATCTGCCAGACTACTGATTAAAGGAGCTTTTACTTTCATGCCTGGATTTCAATTCTTTTTTCTTTTAATTAACTGCTACAAGGGGGATATTCTGTTACTCAGAACTGAAGTACAGGGGTAAGAATTAAAAGACTTTCAAATAAATCAAAGCTACTACCTTGCACTTACACTTGAACACACTAAGCACAAGGTATTGAATGTTTAAAAAAAAAAAAAAAGTTACATTTTCATAACTGTAACCTACTTGCTTTTTATAAACTGTTGCTCCAGGAGCTTATAGAACTTGAAACTCATGTTAAATTGCAGATGCAGGCATAAAATTGAAGTGTATTTCCCAGCTGCCTGTTCTTGCCATCAGATCAAACTCATTCAACCCACATTGCTAAGAATAAGCCTGGTATCCCATTATGAATATGACAATATAAGTAAGCCCCAGAAAAAGGTGTCATATATGGAATTTCCACACTATGTTTTTTATTTGGCAATAAGAAAACCCACTGGGGTTTCCTCAATGTTCTACTGATGAACAGACAGGTATTTGCTAAGTATAGTAACAGTTTTAAACTGCTTTCAGTCCTAAACAGATACAGCATCTTGCCCTTCCATTTTCATCCACAGAAAAATAACTGTATGCAAAATTTCTGAGTACAGTGACAGATAGGAATGGTTTTTGGTATTGAAAGTAAGTTTGTTGGGGAGATATATGGATTTTTTATGCTTTTTGCATAGAAATTAAACTCTTCAGTTCAAATTTTTACTATGCACTACTTTACACAAGCAAATGCAGTCTCATCCTAAGAAAAAATACTAATATTTCATCATGTAGGAATGTAGTATTTCATCATAAAGGAATGACAGCAGCCTATCACTACAGGAAAATAAATCCTGTTACAGACTCCACCCCACTGAAGCTGACTTGGACTCTCATCTCACCCTAAAGACATCCTAAGAAAATTCTGCTTTATTTAGTGAATGTTCTCACAGAAAGTTTTGGACAGTGACTTTAGAGTAGTACAAGTGCACTATCAACAATGCCTGGTTAGACTAAACCCTTCTTAGCAGTTATAAGGGATCAACCACAAAACCCCCATAGCTTCCCCATAGAACTATATAAGACTGGGAATAAGAACACAATATGAATTTGGAAAATAAAATCAAATTCAAAGCTAGACATTATCTAGGATTGTCTAAAAACATTGCCAGCCCTGGTCTCCCTGATTTCCAGGCTGCTGGTGCAATGTTACTAAGCAATATTCCCCAGTGTGCCTGCCTAGTTGGTCAGAGATAAACACAGTACTAAGCATTACAGCAAAATAAAATAATCAAGGCTCTGTAAAAAAAACCACATTTGCATTCAAAGAGCCATTTAACTTAAAAAAAGGGATATCTCTGCCCTTTTAGGCTACTATTACCATAACACTCAGTGAAATCTGAGGCAGATATTCATTACAACCACTTTTGGCAACGTATTTTGAAGTTTGATAACTAGCTGTAGGCGAGGGAGAGGTGACAGAAAGCACAGTTGAAGAATGCCATTCACAAGGAACCAAGGAAAACACACTTATCTTGCTTGTGTTTTCACTATTGTCTGGGGATATTTTAAAAAAACCTTACTCCATTAGCATAACTACAAACAGCCAGACTGAGTTGATACCACTATTCCTCCCAACCCTTGAGTTTTCATAAACATAAACCCCAGGTTTATTTCCAAATAACTCAAACCAACTTTGTGTGGTATCAGATAAACATTGTGCTTTACTACAATAAAACAATGAATCACAAATGCTTAGCATTTCAGTACTTAAAATTAAGTCAATACTTCTATCTTCCTTTGCCAAAACACCAGGCATTAATAGCAAAGTGCTGCAGAAATGCTAGATAAAATATTTATTATAATATTTTACTGACCAAAGGTCAGGCTCTGGAAGGGAAAATTAATTTGGTAACAGTGATAGACTCATCTGTACTTATTTCTGTTCCATGGCTGCGCACAGACGTGCAGTGAGACAGAAACCAGAACTGACAGAGCAGCTGACAGAGTTTGAATTCAAGTTCTACAATGTATCATTGCAAAATTGTGATTAGCTAATATGAAAAATCTTTAAATGCCTCTCCAGAGGCATCAGGACAAGTGAAGCCAGAACTGCTGTAGTGAGCCCAAAGATCACGCTGCAAGAAAGATTGAGCACATTGGCTTCTTAAAATTAATTTTCATTTGACCCATGAAGCATAACTGAACTGTACACACCAAAGACCAGTCCTACAGCAGCACAAATACGTGGTTTTTTCAAAACCAGAGCTTACAAAAGAAACAGGCACTTCCTTTCCATCTTTGCCTTCCTCATACAAAGAGCTACTGTTCCTTAATCCAAAAGCAATCCAAATGATTTGCTGGAATTAACTTCTAACACTGGCTAATTTGTTTTTATTCTCATTCTTCCTCAGTATTTCACTTCCTCATTAAACAGCTGCCACAGAATAGCACTGCAAACTGGGAAGATGACCAGAAAATGCCTCCAGAGAACATTACACCAAAGACACTTCCTGCCCAGCTGAGAAGTTGGCTATAGGGAGTTGTCTCCTACCTCCACTGACCCGCAGGCATCACCTTCACTGATGAACCAGTAATTAGTGTGCTCCTCTCAATTTGAAAATTACTCTGACAATCACATTACATGATAATGAGTTTAGAAATTACCTGAAACAAAGCTTACATTTAAAAATAAAACAATTGCACCTCTCAATGTTATCCCTATTTTCCCTAACTTCATGTAGCATCTCTATTAGTCTGTGTTCTATCAAGACTGAAAATCAGGGTATTTTCTTTCAAAAAATCAAAGAAAGCACTAACATAACTGGAATCTAAATAGAAGTTCTGCAACATGGCCACTAATTTTTGAAAACAGTGATGCTGAAAACCAGAAGTGCTAAAATACTAATTCCACTTGACATTCTGATGGCACCCAGCCAGGGACTCAATGCCAGAATCCACCACAGAGCTTTATTTGATTGCTTAATTGTTTTACAAGGCCAATTCCTAGACAAGCCGCACTGTAAAACTTCCACACCAGAACACCAGAAACATTCACTTTTGCAAAGCTCAACAGCACTCACAAAACAGAGGAGAGACTTTAAATTTATTAAACCGTAGTGTGAAATTAATCTCATTCACTTGAAAGCTAAATACCTTATTGTTCTTTACATAAATACAGCTCCTTCCTTTCAAGGATCAAAGAACCTGAATAAACCTAATGGCCGTGGTCCTCCTAATAAAGCACACACCATTATCTTCATTTTACACACTAAAAGCTAAAGCAGAGGCTAAGTTACACACCCACCGTGGCGCAGAGCATCTGTGGCAGGTCTGCTGTTGGTACTGAGCTCTAATGATGAGGAGAGACAGGGTTTTGAACACAATAGTTCTGCAGCATGACTAGTGAGAATGTTCCTGGCACTGGTGCTACAGTCACTGGCTTGTTTCCTTTACAAAACCACCTTCTCTCGAAATTAAACAGCACCTCAAAAGCAATCTTGGACAAGTTTTATTATAAATCTTATCTAGTAAGATCTGGTATATGTGAGCTTTTGATGCAGTTCAACTCAAAAAATAAAAATAAAATCAAAAGAGCACGTGCTAGAGCAGACAGGAATAGCCAGAAGGTAATAGAATCTGCTCATCGCAATTTACCCAAAAGGTCACAGGAATGACTCCCAGAGGCTGTTTAAAAACAAATCAAGATTATTTTAGTAAATGTCATACAAACTGGTTTTATGTGTTCAATACTTTTAGAGTAAGTGGGTTCCTACCCCTNCCAGATTCTTGTCAGAATGCGCTTAGATTTACTCCAGTTGACAGACCAACACAGAAGTTATGTCAAACAGGCAAAGCTGCCTCTTGTAAAAGCTGGTGATTGATCTGTCAAAGTGGTTTGGCACATAACGGGGCAAAACTTCAACTCTAAACTGAGGACTGAGCTTCCTGCTATTCCAGGAAGACTGTATGAATTGATGTGAAGTCCCCTTCATATTTCCAAATCTGACTGCCCTTTTTCTTTTAATGAGTTAAGCACGGCCACGCTCACAGCGTCAATGACAGAGGCACACCACAGCTATTAACTTAAAACTGAATTAACTGCACGCTCACTGGAAGACATTAACCTGCTGAAACTGGAGCTTCAGCCCCTGTGAACATGACTTTATGTCTGTCTTCCTCTCAAGGCTCACAGATACAGCAAAGAGCGTGTGTCAGGCCAGCTCATAGCAGCCGTCTTGCTTCTGGGCCAGTTATCGCAAATTCAGGCTTCTGTAGCTCACCAGGCAGCCCTGAAGACCAGCAGCCTGCAAGAGGATTCACGCTGGTTTCTCCACCTTATCCAGAGAAGACATCCTTTACTAGCACGATACGTATCCGGGTGCTGTGCTATTTTCAAAGACAAGCCTGTCTTTGATCAACATGCTTACTGAACAGAACAGATTCGAACATTATGTAACAGAAAACAAATAAGCATATGCTAACATAATGGCTTCATTACTGATTAGGGGAAATGTAGAGTGCTTAATCATTCATAAATCTATTTTCATATGCATGCTGGAATGTACTCAGCTATAAAAGGGATGTAAATAAAAAGCACAGACCTATTACACACATGTCTTGGATAATGACTAAAGCTTTTGTTGCTTTTAGACTTAAAAAGTCTAATAATAACTTTTGTTCATGATGAAGATTACTAGACCAGAAAATTTTATCTAGGGAAAATAGTTGTGCTCTTTTGATTGACATGTTCATATATATTGCTGATATATAAAAATCCAGAAATCTAACATGTCACTACCTCCCTCACTAAATAAAAAAATTAAAAGTGGTATTAAGATGAGAAGAAGGAAAACACACTCTAAGAGCTAATCTAAGATGATACTAAGAGGAAGAAAACCAGAAATAACATCTGAATTCCCACAAGCTGGCATGGGGTACAATATGTTTCAACATAATGTATATGGCTACAATGAATAACACAGCTATTTGTGCAAAGGCTTTCTGTACAGCTTCATCTGCTGTAAGCGTCCGCTGAATGAAAAACTACTTGTGATTAACCACCAAAATAATGGCTGTAGTTTATTAAATGTAGTTCCAGATTACATTTGAAGATTAAAAAAAACCCCAAAGAACTGATCATATATCATCTTCTCTCCTTTTATAAAATATATGACAAAAGCTGATAGAGTGTACTGCAATATCAGACAAGTAAGCACAGGCACAGTCCCAAGTCTTAAGATTTTAACAAGTATAACTTATATTACAAACCCACCACTTTGCATACGTGTCCAGGAGCTGACAGATGCTCATATGCAAATGAAACCAATTATTAAATTGAGGCCTGAATTTATGTAAAATTTCATGTGGCAAGATACTTCAAGCCTTCTGAAACGCCTGCTTTGTGTGGTCATTTGCCTATATTGAAACATTTTGGTTTCTCTCCTGGGGGTTAAGGAGAACACAAGTCAAAGCAAACAAGAACATGAGTGGCAAAGGAAACTACAAAGTGTTAAGTTTGATCAGACACATGGGCTGAAATAACGGGGGGGAAAATCCTCCTGTCAAAAGTCTTCACTTGTAATAGGAACAGGAAGGGGGAAAAAAAGTGTTTCTCTGAAGTTTACACTGACAGCTTCCCTAGAAATGTCACACTGACAACCCAGATTGTCCCAACTATAACTGTATCTGATAGGGAAATCCACTCTCTCCAGAGATCTGAATGAGAACAAGCAGAATTCACTCCCACCCCTCCAAAGCAAAGGTTAGAAACCAGCTCCCCGCTGCTTCAATCAGCCAAGTTGAGCTGCCACTCCTCCTCTGCACGGCACACACGCTGTCCCACAGATCCCCTCACTCCAGCAGCTTATGGGAGCTCAGGATCTAACCCAGCTAATGCACTGAACAGGATCATGTATCTTTATTCCACAAGATTGGTCTTGAACACACCGAGGCTATGGATACGGATGATCTGTGCAAGTGCAGCTGTGTACAAGAAAAGAAGTGAATGTATTCTTCACATATATATATTTATAGGTACATACACACACGTATACAGAAAGATATTGCTTCTGGCACAGGAATTCCTTGGGATACTGTTCACCGAAGCCTGGGAGGGTACATGAGTTTCCCTGGGTTTATTCACATGCTCAGGCACCTGCTACTGCCCACTTCTTGAGAGAGAGGCTACTCAAGGTGGTCCTTTGGTAGCCCCCAGCAGGGCTGTTCTGTTCTCATCCCTATGAGTCCCATGGTCTGTGCACTATTCATTAGCTCTTTTTCTTCTGAGAAGTTTTGGGAAAAAGACCTGGAGAAGGAGAAGTCTTTATAGGTAACTGCTACAAGGCTGTTCCAGGCAGCAGGGAAAGCACTATGAGTGTATCTGCTGGCTGAGGAGTTCAGAGTTCTGGAAAAGGATGGAAGAGAGAAAAGACTGACAAGGAAGAAGGAGAGAAACTGGGAAAGGCTTGCGTCCTCCAGCACTTCTACCTACTTCAGGTCCATTTGAAAACACGGCTATAATTTACGTTATGCCTTTGTTTTGGAAATATTTGAACTCACTGCATTCCTATTTCAGAATTTATGCTGAGCTTACCCAAATAAAACTGTACGTAAAGTAACACCCAGACTTCACTTTCCTTCACATTGTGCAAACAGTTAAAAAAAAATTAGACAGTCATTAGTCACTCGGGTTATGCAAGAAGGTACGGGAAAGGGAGGGGGGGGACAAGAAAAAAAAATCCTACGGTAGCCACACATTCCTAGAATGCCAAAGAAAACCATAGGTGCTCTTCACCTTGCAGCGATCCCAGCCAAGAGCCACAGCGCGCACTCCTCGGCCCCGAACGGAGCAAGCCGGCGAGGCGGGAGGGCGGTGGGAGGAGAAGCCCCCGACCAGTCGCCCCAGCCCGGGGAGTGTCGGGGCCGGCCCCACGGGGACTCCCCCGGGGTCCCCTCCCTCGGGACACACGCCCCGTGCCGACTCCCGCCCGCCGGCAGCGCTGCAGGAGGGAGGCTCCCAGTGGGGATTCCACTCGCCCCGGCGCTGACAGGGAGGCCGGCCCCGGGGCAGCCCGCCCGGGGGCAAGGCCGCAGCTCACCTCGGTCTCCACCACTTCGTGGTAGGCGGGCGGCGGGTCGAAGCCGCCTCCTCCTCCTCCGCCGCCGCCGTCCCCGTCGCCGCCGCGGGGGCCCTGCCCGCCAGCGGGGGAGCCGNCCGTAGTGGAGGCCGGGCCGCTCGTTGGTGAGCAGCGCCACGGCCTCGTTGATGTCGTTCTTGGCCAGGCGCAGGGCCTTGCGGATGGCGGCCGCGTCCGAGAAGCCCATGCAGAGCAGCGTGGTCATGTGCTGCTCCTCCTCGCTCTCCATGGCCGCGCCGGGCCGGGCCGGGGGAGCGGGAGGGGAGCAGGAGGGGGGACCGTGAACCGAGGGGCGCCGGGCTCAGGCGCTGCCGGCGCCGTGCGCCGCCATGTTGACGGGAGCGCCTCTCCCCTNGGCGAGGGGCACGTGAGGGGGGAGCGGCGTTGCCATGGGAACGGGCCCCCGGCCCGGGGGGTCGGGCCTGGCCGCGGCCTGGCGGTGCCTCAGCGGCCGGGCGCTGCTGGGCCTGCTGCCCGCTGCCAGCCGTTCCTCCTGTAATGACGGCTCTTACTAGTGAATAAGCCCCGCAGGGGCAGCGTGAAGGCGGGGCGGTGACTACTGCGAAGCACAACAGGCCCGGGGGGAGGCGAGGAGAGGCCGGGCAAGGCGGGAAGCGGGCAGGGTGTCTGTGGGCAGGGAGCGAGCGGCTCGGGCAGGCTGGGGCTGAGGCCTGCGCTGAGCTGGTGAGGGTCGGGTTTAACGCGAAACGAAGTCGTGGCCCCTGCCGGCAGCTCACAGAATCATAGAATCCCAGGTTGGAACATGGATCACCTGGTCCAACCTTTCTTGGGAGAAACATGGTCTAAACAAGATGGCCCCACTTGTGGGTGGCTGCTGGACAGCGAGTCCTGGCACCGAGGAGGTGAGGATGGTGTTTTGGGCCTGCCCAAGTGGAGGATGTGGCTCACAGGAGCACACCCAGAAGCTACAGACTGCGGGCTGAGAGCGCTGCAGTCGCTGCCAGCTTCCAGATGAGTTCTCTTATTTAGGTGTATAATACAGCAGAGGTGCAAATAAGTACAGAATGAAGCAGAGTGCAATCAGCTAGCAAAAGTTTTTTGTAATTGCTGGTAAAGCAGAAAATAAGTTATATATATTTCTTAATCACATTTAGTGAACACTGGTGCCCCATGAAAGGCAGTAGAGCTGGATCTTCTGGCAATAGCCCAGGCAAAATTTATCACCTTGTTTTAACAATATATTTTTGATATCCAGAGAAGAGGAGGGAGGAGGAAACAGATAAAAGATGTCAAGATCAGAGCTGGTATCTGCATATATACATTTGTCTTTGGAGGCTTTGGTTTTCTGGCAAACTTTTGTGTTAATGGTGGCTGACATCGCTGAAAGCACTGGGGTTAGGAATCTAGAAACATCTGTCTGAAGTCTTAGATGCAAAATGCATTCAATATAAAGGAAACATTCAAGTGTAGCAGACACCAGCAATATTTATGTGTCTCACCTGTAGGAACTTTTAGACCTCAATGTGTCTCTGCCCCTGAGTTTGTTTGTAAAGACAAACTGATGGATCAGTCTGTTGGACTGGCAAGGTTTTGGTTTAAATTTTAGACTGCAGTATGCCACTTGTGGTCTCATATTCCTTGTATGCTGACCCGAGGGGTAATCACAGCTCCTTTATCTTGCTCATTCAGTTCTGATTTTTTTTTTTTTCTGTAGGTTGACATTCAGTGGAACAGAGGTAATGTGCATATGACTCTGAACTTCAGCCCTGGGATCTAAGGAAGGTCTTTCATTCATGCTGATCTCCAGTTATAAAAGAAACTGTTATGGCTCAAGCTTGGCAGGCTTCAGAAAAATTCCAGCACTCCAAATGCATTCAATTAATATGCTGAATATTGCCTCACTGCCTACTTATATGACCAACATTTAAATTACACCTTCTCATTTCTGAAGCATATTATAAATTATGGTTTCATCCTCACAGCCTGCTGAAGTCAGTTGGCACTATTTTCCCTTACTAATGGAAGAAAAGTTAGTAGGAAAAAGTAAGATACTTTATTAGATGTCATTGTTGCTCTCAGGTTTCTTTCAGGGAAGCGCTCCTGTAAATTTGCCCTGAGCTAACTAATGAAAACATCCACAAAGTCCTGGAGGAACTGATTGTAATTCCAGGTGACTAAGAAAGAAGAAAATGCTTTACCATTAAGTTACCAAGCTCTATAGACCAGCTGTCCTGAAGGAAGTTTGAAGGGAATTTGAATTTACCAATATGTAAGGGTAACACTTGGACACTGCAGCTCAACATAACTGGCTAGGAGGTGTAATGGTCCTAAAATTAGTTTTTACAGACTTCACTGACAGCATCTCTCTTGAGACTGCTTAAAGGACAAGATCATACACCCCACAGTAGTGAAAGAATGGGTGCATCTTTTTCTAGAAGTTATTCAGCCTGGAAATCCCAGCATGCAAATGTTTTTCATGCATTGTTGCTTCAAGAAAAGTTGCAGGGAGAAGCACAGCAAACTTGTCTAACTGAGAACAAGAAAAGCAGCCAGTGAGTCTTTCCTTATGAGGCACCAGGAGGTGCAAGGAGACAAGGGAAGGAGAGACACTGAACAAATATCCTCAAGATCTGCCTTTGGATACTTGGATTTTGTGCCTGTGTAGCTGCTGATTTAATATGACACACAATGACTAGTTATTTGATTGTGTTACTTTATGGAAGGTAGTTTGTGCAGAATGCATCATACGTGCATCCTGAAGCATGTCTGGACACGAGGAACCCCAGTGTTATGGAAAAGAGGCATTCTGGAACAGAAGCTGCTGTTTTGGTAAGTGGTCATGCAGTGGCATTGAATCTGGCTTTTGGGGCTGACCATGGAGTGATGGAGAACTGCAGTCACTTCTGCAGAGATGTGTTCAGTTAATTTGCCTTTTTAACTGAAAATGACTTAATGTTTTTCTTCATGAGCCTGTTTTAAAGCCAGTCCTGTGTTTACAACTCACTCACTATATTTAAACAGCAAATGCTGCATTTTCCCTCAAAGAGAAACATACATGTGCACCCACCCTAAGAGGTGACTCTCTGGCTTGTTGAATTTAGAGGTTTCCCTTCTTGTTTACAGCTGTTGGGGAATTCCAACTAAAATCTCAGATGTAGTTTAAAAACATTCTTTGCCACCCTGATTTTGTTTCCCTCTTTGTTGCATGATTGTTACATATGTGCCTAGAGACTTTGATAGAAGGGAATGTAAAGTTTGTTTTATTGCCACCAAATCTTTAATTTCATGCATAAGTTTTACTCAGGATAAAAGAATATCTTTCTCATATTTTGTTAGACATACCATAGGAATATATTGCCAAGGTACTAAAACTTACTGTTCATAAATCTTATATAAATAATGACTAAATATGGGAAATCAGGACAAAATTTAATTACAGGTCTCCCCCACTATATGGTATGTAAGCACAGAAGGAGTTGTATGAAAGCTGGAGTTACAGCAGCTAGAAGAAATTCCTTTGCAGTTGTTGCATGAGTGAGGAGTGTGTGAGAGCCTGTGTGGAACCCAACTCATGCACTTGGGAGGGAGGAGCACCCTTCTCTCTGGTGTAAATGGTTTGGGATTAGGCACCTAAGATAGTTGGATCTCAGGATTATTAAAAGAGTCTTCTATCAGCCAGATGAACAGAAACACTCTCCACAGGCTGCAGGGTACATGCTTTTTTTGTAGACTTGGATTAGATTAACAGAAGAGGCAGCAAAGCCAATGGTATTGTCTCACAGGAGATCTCATCACCTAGTGAGGACAAGAAGGCAACTTGCTGCTCAGAAATATCTTGTCCCTATACCCCTGAATATGCCAAGCACTGACAAGAGGAACATGTTTACAAAGATTTCCCTACAGTTTGGATGGGCAAGGCACTTCTTGCTTTGTAGTATAGCTGGCTCTTGGGGCAAAGGAGCTCTTTACTACCTGAAGAAAGAATATCACACACCACAGCTTTTGTATAGTATTGCAAAGAATTAATTTAGATTTTCTGAAATGATTTTATCTTCCCTTCCTTCCTTTTATTCCTTGTCCCACCCAGTCTCTTCCAGCTTCCTGCTTCTGCTTTATTTATAACTGAATGTAATACGTTTAAGAAAATATCTTTGGGACCAGATAGTGCAAATCCCCCTGAAGTATTGAAAGGGACATTTCTTATATGTAGATATTGAAGAACAGTGTTTGATTGCCTTTAACTGAAGGGTTGTGTAGTGAGGAACTCTGTAAACCTCCTGAAAAGTGCAGTTGCAATGGCCAGATAACAAAGCAGATGCACAGATGCATTTAACTCCTCAGGTAGCTGTGCAACTTCACACAAAGATTTTAGCAGGCAGAAGAAGTGTGTGAGTCTGTTCACAAGCACCAGCTGACAGAATCGAGCAATATACTTTTAGATTTTTTTGCTGCTTTCACAGCTTTTGGCCAGCTAGAAAGGAGCTTTGTGCTGGAGTGAGTGCCAAGGCAAAGCCTGCTGTCAGCAGTGATTTGCAAAGAGGCAGTTTACCTTGGTTTCAAGCTGGGACTTATGTACACTGGTAATCATAATTACAATATTTAGCTCTAATATAGTGCTTTTAGGATGGGTATCTGACAAGCCTGATAGGAGGATGGAGGAGTATCATTAGCTCCTCAACATGTATTAATTTTTCCAGCTGCTGCAGGCTGTAGTGGGGCTGGAAGGGAAAGCAGGAAGGTGAACAGACCTCGTGGTGTTATGTGCCTCCTCCAGCCAGTCTGTCCCTGGTGTTACTTTAGAGTCCAAAGGGAATAGGAGCTGAACCGTGACCATTTGTTCTGCCTCAGAAGCTGGGTACCCGCTGGCCTCCTGAATACAGAAATGAAGTTTCATACTGTTTGCCTTGAATGGGAGCAGCATGACGTGAGTGTGGAAAGAGTGGAACAGTGTGCTAAGGGAAGCAGGGCTGAAAGGAGAGAGCAGCTGACTCCAGGGGCTCAGCAGATCTGTCCCCTCGGCTGCCCTGTATGGGTTTGTTTTCAGCTCTTCAGCTCAGACTGTCTCGTGGGTCTCACAACACATCTCCACAGCTCTGGGCTGGAAAATGAAACAATTGCAAGGAGGTTGTTCATTCCTCCTGAACCAAGCTTCACAAGCTGTGGAAAATGAAAGCTAAAGCTGAGCTACAAAACAAGCACTAAGGTGCAGAAATGCAGAGTGAAGCCCTTCAATAGAATCAGATTTGGAACAGAGCCCTGAAAAAACCTGCAGTTGTGACTAATCCATTTTTAATGTGTGTGGTTGTAGGTAAAATCACTTCTCTTAAAGATCATTTCGTTACAGTCCTTGACTTTCATTTTAGATAAGTGGCGTGTTGACATGTGAGTTCAGTATCAGGCAAACTGCAATGACAGAATTATTTCTGACGCTGGAGTGGCCCTGGCTGGGCTGCTGGTGAAGGGGAGGGACAATACAAACAGGATATTCTGTTGTCAAGCTGCAGCACACCCTGAGAGACCCACCCAGAGACAGGCACTCGAATGCTCACCCTGTCCTTCAGCCAAGTTTGCTGAGGAAAGTTGAGGTAATAGCAGACTGCAGAGCTCAGCTTCTGCAGGGACAAACTCATGCAGTGACATTTTAGAAGCGAAACAATCTGAAATGGAAACTTCTGGTGTTCTTATTACACTGAACAAGTCTGTGAGGCACCGTGCAGTCTTACAGGGTAGCATTTGGGTGCTTTAATTTTGTCCTCAGATTGTCCCAGCCTTGCTTGCTGATCCCTTCTTAGGCTGTTGAGATACCAATCCAATGTTTACAGGCTTTGCAGTCCTACTATAATCAGTAGAGCTGTGAATAGGAATATGAATTCAATGCAAAGGAAGCAAGACAAATCAAGAGAAGTGTGGCCAGCAGATCGAGAGAGGTGATTCTGCCCCTCTACTCTGCCCTGGTGAGACCTCACCAGGAGTACTGTGTCCAGCTTTGGAGCCCCCAGCACAAGAAGGATGTGGACTTGGAATGTGTCCAGAGGAGTGCTACAAAGGTGATTAGAGGGCTGGGACACCTCTCCTATGAAGACAGGTTGAGAGAATTTGGCCTGTTAAGCCTTCAGAAGAGAAGGCTCTGGGGGGACCTTATTGTGACCTTCCAGTACCTGAAAGGGGTGTATAAGAAGGCAGGGAAAGATCTGTCACAAGGGTTTGTAATGACAGGATGAGGGGTAATGGCTTTAAGCTAGAGAAGGGTAGATTTAGGTTGGATATTAGAAAAAAGTTCTTTAATATGAGGGTGGTTGATCACTGGAACAGGTTGCCCAGGAGGTGGTGGAGGCCCCATCCCTGGAAAAATTCAAAGTCAGGTTTGATGGGGCTCTGAGCAACCTGACCTAGTTAGAGACGTCCCTACTTATTGTAGGGGGGTTGGACTAGATGACCTTTGGAGGTCCCTTCCAACCTAAACCGTTCTATGATTCTGTGATTCTATAAGAGACTGTGGAGGGGAACAGCACATAGGAAACAGTACAATGAATCCAATGCTGATGGGATATGCTCAGCTTATGGAGTACATCAGTCTGAGGGCAGTGCAGTGTGGGCACAGTGCTTGTAGTAACATGCAGTACTGTGAGGGTAAGGGCTGTTTTCTGTAGTGCCTGTATCTGATATCCAGGAACAAAAGCAGTTGGCATTTCCCTGGCATAGCCTGAAATGTGGCGCAATGCAATAGAGCAACTGGGAACTCCTTGCTGGCTTTTTGCCCTGTGCAGATTCCTTTTGGATTAGGTTTTGACCTTTAAAGCAAGATCTACTTCTTCAGTTTCTCATTGTCTAAATTCTGCCTTGAAGCTTGAGAAACAAGTCTGTGAAGCTGGAAGATTTTTTAAGCTCTAATTAGTGAAGCACAGAATAGGTAGGAAGGAGTCTGCTGAGGGAGAGAGTCGCCAAATGGAAACTGTTTCACAGATCTGGGGCCTCTTATTTCTTATTTTGCTCTGTTCCACGGCAACAGAAGCCTGTGCAGTGCTGTCCTTTAATCAGCACAAAAATAGTTTATATTAAAGACTGGCCCGCAGCTCCTCTCCTGCTCTTAAGAGTGACCTCTGCTTTCTGATCTAAACATCACCTCGTTTGCCCTCAGTGATGTGGAAACCCAAAGTCCTGCTGCCAGGATTTTGTACTAGAGCACTGCAGCTGCTTGGCACCAGCAGCCCCATGCAGGAGATTGGAGGTGGGAGAGGTGAAAACCACTATCCTGACTAAAAATCGGAGGGTATTTAGGCAGAGGGGCTGTGATGGAAGAACCTCTTTCCTTTCTGAATTTCTTTAACGTTACTATCACTTCAGTTACATTGGATTTCTCAATTTCTCATTCAGGCAGGTTCTGTCATTTTATGCAGATTATTAAGTGCAGACTGAAGGGCAGCAGCAGCTGAAGCTCAGCTCTGGGTGGGAGGCAGCAGCCATTCTGTGCCAGGGGAAGGTCTCGGTGCTTAGGGATCTGCAGGTGGGACTACAGGGGAGGTGGAAGCATCTGGTTATTTTTAGTTCAAACACAAGGCTTAAGTTTTCCAAAATAGGTTCTTCAAGGCTGTGAGAGCCTAAAGCCTTGGATTTCTCCTGCCTCATCTGCCTGCTGGCACACAGAGCCATGTTGTCCCTTTTACAATGCATTTGATCTGCCAGTGACTCATTTGAAGGCTCCCTATCATCCCCAGCAAGGCGCTTAAGGGCTGAGTCGCACCCAAGTATCAGCTTGGTTACTGTACCCTGTTATCAGCTCCTCCTTTCACTCCCAGGGTGCTCCCAGCCTTTGATCTGGTACCACACTGCAGCAACAACTTCCCTCCCTTTTTAGTGCCGCCTTACATTGTGCGAGGCCATCATCACCCCCCCAACGCTGCAATCTCTGCTGCCAGGCAGAGGCACAGCCCTACTTTTGCTCTGAAGCACGAAATAAACTCTTGTTCCCCTCAATCCTCAAAGAATCATAGTGGAAATTACTACAAGATGACAATTTCCATCAGGCACTGCATGGTGGTATAACGATACGGTTAATTCTTTGCTTCCTTCTCCCCCTTGCATTTATGTGGCTGCTGCTTTAAAAAACTATGGGGCAGGAGCAGTTTATACCATCCGTACAGTACCTGGTGCTGTGGGCTCTGACTGGTTTGTAAATCCTGATGTTAGTGAGCACTGATGAATCCTGCCCTCCAGCAGAAAGCCCCCTCTTGCTGGCCAGGCTGGACCTTGTTTAATTTGAGGTTGAATGTGTCAAAGATAGAGACCTCAGTGGAAAGAACACTGCTCTGTGTGCCGAAGGACTGAAAAGACTTTCTGTGTTTAACAGTTTTCTTAGAGTGATAAATGGGTGAAAGCAGAGACAACACAATCATTTAAAACTTAGTTGCTTAAAATCAGTGGAGTTCCTAGTAGTGTTGGAAGCAAGACCTGTGGCAGCATCTGAGCTGGTTCTGCTGGAGATGGTGCTTATCAGATGACCTAGGAAAGCCTTCCTGACTTGTAGGATTTAGGGCAGAGCTCCGGCGTAACAGCCACGTGCCACCTCATGGCCTCCAGAGCAACCAGTTCCTGCTGTTCTGCAGATCTGTGATCCAGCTCAGCTCATCTGTGCCCTCAGTGGTGGGCCCTGGTTAGGTCATGGGGTGCAGGACATTTGCTACACTTGGTTGTGCAATACAGGGAAGGTGGTGGCTGTGGTGGTTGTCTCCTAATGGGGTCCAGCCAAGTGGCACAGCCTGTATCTGCAACACATCCCTAGCACTGGGAGTCCTGACCACAGCGTGCTCATCCTAACGTGGTTTAGTAGTGAGAAATCACGTTTCTTCCGCTGGCCAGGTTGGGCTTGTTGTATGTATGCCTTAAAACCTCTCCTCTCTCCACACTGTGATCTCTGCAAAACTGTTTGGCAAGTTAAAAGCTCTGCCTGGCGTGTGGGCAGGAGAAGGGCCACAGGCTGGTACAGAAAACATGTGAGATATGGTCCAGGCTTGTGGGAAGAACAAGGTGGGGACCAGAGGTGCCAGTTGTGTGCTCAGTTCATACGATTTGCCCAGCCTGTTTCACAGACTCATTACTACTGATCCATAGCTATGTTTCAAGCCTGGCCTACAGTCACTAATTGTCAGCATCCTGGGGCTTCTTCCAGGTTTTAGTTGTCCCTATTAGCATGATGGATGCTGGAAATAAAGACATTGCAGAAAGGTGGTGGTGTTTTTGCTGCCGTTGTTGCTGGGGCTGCCGTTAAAGCTGCTTACTGACGTTTGCCCTCCTGTGAAATGTGTAGGTGAGCTATTTATAAACGTGCAGGGAGATTCCACGTCTCTAGCTTGTGCTCTGATTTAAGGGTAATCCCCAGCAGGAGGGGAGAATCAGTCCACGGCTGCAAAGGAGGTTAGTGGCAGTTGAAAATAATCCACTTCTTCTGAGCCTCAGCGTTCGTCTTTACAATGGGGTGGATTTATGGGGGCAGGAGCAGGAGTGGAGAGGCAGCAATGCTGCTTCCCTAGTAGCTCTGCCTTTTATAGCATGATCTCCCATCTCAGGATGGAGAAAGGCACTTCTGCTGCACAGCCCCCTCTCCTGTCTTCCCCTCCCTCTGCAGAAGCAGGCAGCTCTGTCCTGGGCTTCATTCAGCCTCAGCCTTCACTTGCTCTTACTCCTCCAGTCTGGAGTGAATTCAGCCCAGTGTACAGTGGGGAATGGCTTTTTCTGGAGCATTCCAGTCCCAGTCACATGTGATTTAGTCTCTGTACTTCTCAAATATTCTTCTGAAAGTAGATACAGCAACTTGCTTCCCTTATTCCTCTCCTGTAAAGTGCAAATTACCTCACTCTTTAAAGCGTGCAGAATCTGGAGCAGCAAGATTAATATAGCTGGATTTCTCCTGTATCTGATTGTCTTTTACCTTTCCACACGTGTGACTTTTTGTGACTATTTGATGACTAATAACAGGCAAGCTGCTCAGCCTGTCTTCAGTGGGAAAATGATTCTTCTGCCTGACTCCCAATTTTTATGAAGCTGAGGGAATTTATCTACCTTTGAGGCCTGTGCCTCAATGTCTAGCTTGGTTAGGGCTGACCAAAGCACTCAAATAGGATTAGACAGACATAGATACACCTCAAATGGATAGCCTGAGCTTAATTGCCATAAAAAACATGGCTAATGTGATGTGGTTGCAGCGAAGAAATGAGACTCTTGCTTCTTTCCCCAAGAGCTCCTGGCATGCTGGCTCTATCTGCAGGACACAGTGCCCTCTCTTGGTCCTCTGGATCTATGCTGAGGAACCTGCAATGTCCGGGTGGCCAAAGAAGGATTGCTGGAGCCTTGAGGAGGAATCTGATAGGTGCTGTGGTTTGTAAACTGGGTCAGTTACCCATTTTGTAGGTGATTCCAACATCCCCTCTAGGACCTCAGGAGAGGTTTACGTGAAGCTTCAGCACCACATGAAATCAACTGTGGGAAAAAGAACTTAGGAGTGATTTTATCATTGTGTGCAAGAAAGCGGTGTAAGAAATGGCTGAAATCTACTAGCTGGATTTTTTTGAACACGTGGTGGAAGACTTCAATCTATTTTTTTCTTGTAAATAAGAGTTTTATGTAAATGTTGGAAAATCATAATTATGACATTTCAGAGAATTTACACTTCCAGATGTAATGAAGTTGTGAGAGCAATCTGAGAACAGAGACTTGTTTGAAGAGACATCTTAGGCTCGATCCCAGCAGTGCCTGAGTGGTTTAGTGTGAGCTGAGCTCTGGACTGCTCAGTACAGGTACTTTTATAAATGGGATGTAATGGTCTCACATCTGCACATTTCTGCTGCATGTTGTGCTTGTCCCTGCCCTCGTGTGGCTTGTTGTGTGCTGGCACTATCTGACATGGTGTTCAACCTTTTTTATGTCCTGGAGAACCTCATTAATCTGCACTATCTCCTTTTTTTGGATTACTGAAATGTCATGTAGCAAGACAGGGAGGGGCTGTTTTTCAGAGAGATTGTGTTCTTTTGTTTTGTCTTTTAACAAAATAATTGTTGTCAGCAAGAGAACCCAGTGTAACTGGGAAGTGTATGTACTTACCACCCGTGCTAGTGAAGGAGCAGCAGATGGAAATAGGCAGTGCTTGGGTCAGAGTGCCCCAGAACAGCCAGTGTCCTGGGGCTGCCCCAGTTGATGGATCTCTCCCCTTTCATCTAAATGCACATGGAGCCACAGCACTGGTTCTAAAGAACAAAGAGGAAAAAGATACTATGACCCCAAATGTCTCACCACTCTTACCTGTCCTACTTGAGGGGTCACCTCTCCTCCCATGGCCCCGTGTGCCCATAGCTCTGTTTCTGCACCATCCCAGTACTACCTGCTCTGTGCAGTGGCTGCTTGGTCCCCACAGCTGGGAAGTCCCCAGGGGCTGTGCCCACACTGTGAGTCAAACCCTGGGCAAAGGCAGAATCTCAACACCTACACAGGGAGTGGGAGAGCTGGGTTTTCCACATTGTAGGGGAGTTCATACACACCTTCCAGAGACTGCCTGGAACCACGAGCTGATGGGGAAAGCCTGGGCAGGCTGGGGGAGGGCTTGGGGCACTCTCGATGGGAAGCAGAGGGGTAGAGCAGGGCAGAGTTACCCACATGAGAAAACCTTGCGTGCTCAGGGAGGAGGAGCAGGCTGTGGGCTCTGCTCTCAGCATGCTTTTGCTAAGATCAGGAGACATCTCTGTTTAGGAGCCTGCTGTGTGGGGGCACAGGACACCTGCTGAGTGCTCTGCCAGGCCGGGACTCTTTCTTATGCTTTTAAAAGGAAAAAATCACTTCTGATCTACAGTACACCACAGCAGGGAGTGCCTGCCCTTGGAGAGCATTCCCAGCTCTGGATGTGAAGAAGTCTGACAGCACACAGTGTTCAGAGAAAGTAGCATCCAAAGTGATGCTTGCATTTGCCAGTTCCCACTCCCAAGAAATAAATTTTTTATGCCTAATACTTACTAGGGGGGCTGAGGCACTTTATTTGGGTTTCTAAATCCTGAGGGGGCTGGTAGGTGCAGAGAGATATTGAATTAACGTGGAGCTGGTTACCTGACCAGCTCTTGTTGTCCTGTGACAGCTAAAACACAGCATTAGGTAGGTGGCTAATGGAGTTTGGGTAACATGGGCCCCCACAATGCTGGGGAGCCTGGGTCAGCCACAGCCCCAAAGCACTGGGGTTTCTCTGCACTGTTCAGACTGGTGATATTGATGTCTGGCATGTGGGCTTGGTGAGCAGGAGAGAAGCCCAGTGCCCCTTTCTTGAACTTGCTTTTTCCTCTGGCAGCCCGTGGGTTTCCTCAAGCCATGGGCTACACCTGACAGTCTTGGCCTGTGGATCACCAGAAGTCAGATTATGGTGGGAGGAGTTGGGAGTGCCAGGAAGGAGAACCTTTCCATGAAAAATACTCAGCACAGATTTGCCATCACAGGAAGAAATGGCTTCTGTCTCCTTGGGTCTCCCCTGCCTCTGCTTCTTCATCCCTCCTTTCAGGAGGGCGTATGTGTCACCTCTGTGGTTTCTGAGGTTTGTGACATCTTTTGGGGGAGTCCGCCATGCAGTGACGTGTCATGCATGCTCACATGTGTCAGTGGTCTGCTGGCTCTGCTGTAGTTTCCTTACTCCTGTGCTGGTGAGAGACCAATCATCTGAAAGTGGAAAACTCCTGCCTTGGTGCCTGGCCTCACCTCTTCTTTCTGGAAGCTGCTCCCTGCTGGTACTGCCCAGCTTGGCTGGCTCATGGGCTCTCCAAGCCTAACTGAGTTCACCCCACATCTCCACTTCATATTTTCAGAATGATTTACACCTCTCTAAGGTTGGGCCTTTGAACCAGAATTTTCTATAAAATCAAAATGAAAAGGGAAAGCTGGAAAAACAACCCAGGGTTGTTTTTTTCTTCTCCAATTCAACCAGCCATGTTTTGAAGACAGCCTCAGATGCTTGCTGTCCAGCTGCACGGGAGACATTGTCCATGGGGCAGCCTCCTTGCTGGGCAATGAGCTTGTGCAGGTCTGGCTGTTGGCAAGCAGCCTGGGCAAGTCCTCAGGTGGCCACGGACACGTCCAGCACATCCACCTAGATGGGTTGTTTTGCAGTTCTCACGCTTCAGCTTGACCAAAAACATACCTTGACCTTATAGCTACAGGCAAGAGCAAAACGACTTAGCAACTGTTATTTATCCACTTAGGTGAGTCACTCCTGTAATTAGAAGATAAGGAGACACTCGTTTTGGATGGCGGGGCCGCCGCGGCAGCTGTGGCTGCTGCCACCAGGGGACACTGTTGGACAACCTATGGACCCGTCTTGGCTGGCAGGTTGTGGTTCCTCTCTGGCTTGTCTCAGCTCCATCATCCTGCACTCCCAGCCTCCCTCCCTCCACCACCCTCTGCTGAGCTCGCTGGCCTTGGCACTGGTTTCTTTAGAGCTCTTCCCAGCTATTCGTTTTCCTCGGGCAGTTTTATCACCCAAGGTCACCATGTTGTGGTATCTCGCGTTCCGTGGTGTCTCTCCTCCCCAGAGGCTGGTAGCCAACACAACCAGTTTGCTGGGAGTGTGTCAAGGACCTGCATGGAGCTGCAGGACTTGGCGTGCTCATGACCAAGAGACATAAGCCAGACACAACCTGCCCTGAAGTTTGGAAGCACTCAGAGTAGAGATTTGGGTTTGGGCCTGTTTAGGAGATTAAGTTCAGTCTGGGTTCAGACCACTCTGGTTGCCCATGTTAAGAAACATCCTATAATTCTATTCCCTGTAACAAGAGTGAAGTGTAAGGTTCATTGCTTTTGAAGTTGATGCCTTGATGGTTTGTGCAATAAGACAGACATGTCATTACTTGCTTGAAATTAAAAAAAAAGTTGTCAGGTTGCTTTTTCAGATGGAAAGAAGCATTCCTTACAGAGCCTGAACAGGTGGGCATGTGAGTGATGTGGGTTCCTGCAGGTTTCCTTTGGAGAAGGGCAGGCTGAGTTACTTGTGTGTGAAAAGGGCCTCCTCTCAAGGCTGGTTGCTGAGCCTGGGCTTGAGGTGAGGCAGAGACAGTGTCCATCACTGCTGGTGAGAAGTTCTTCTTGGCACCCCCACCCCAGGGAGAGCAGCTTGGCTGGGCTGGCTCTTGTATAGGCAGCCTTGAATGGAGGAGAGACTGTGTGAGCCTTGCCTGGGGACTGTTCACTCCTGGTGGCACAAATGGCTTTTGCTCCTCACAAAGAGAGAGCTTCCTTAGGTCCCAGCTCAAATGGACAAAATCACTCCTGACTGATTCTCTGTGGTTAAACCCATGGGTTGTGCTTTCCCTGGGGCCTGCTCCAGTACTGGCTGTCCCCAGCCACAACTTCTCAAGGCTTTCAGAGTCACTTTGCTAAGTGATGGAGAATTGGACCCTGGCCCGAGCAGCACAGAGACATTTTGCAGGGCCTTCTTTTGAATGTAAAAACCCTTCATCTGAGATAATCATCCCTAGGTTTTGGGATGATTACCATTTTGGAGGGGAAGCTCCTCTGTTTTAGGATCCCCTATGGCATGAGGTATGTTCTGATTTGCAGCATTGCCTGAAGATCAGGACAGGATTGTTACCATCTACTGTTATGTCTTTCACTGCTGACACAGATTTAGAGGAAACATGGACCTGTGTGTCTGCTCATGTCATTTGGCATGGCTGCCTTGAATTCAAAGAGTTTGGTCCAGCTGAGAATCTGCTCCATCTTGTACACACAGGGCTTTGTTTTATGCAGTAGTATTTCTGCAAACATCTTTGCCAAGTGCCAGCAGTGCACCAGAGAGAACATCCATGCTGGTGCTTTGAGAACTAGCATGTGAAAGAACTCCATGAGTTGTGCTTGAACCAACAAACAGGGCTTCAAACACTTCTGTGATGGGGAAGGATTTTCAGGTGGCAGTTTCCTTTCTGTTCAGGAGATGAAGTTGATGTAGGAGAGTTTAGGTGGTTGGCTTATAAGCACCTTTTGTATTTGAAGTGTGCAAAAAAGAGGATGGTGATTTTAGAAGTGAAGAGTAAAAGTGGTCTGGCAGTCAAGTGATGTGTAAGGAGGGATGGAGTGCAGGCAGTGCTCCCCTGTAACGTGTCAGGAGGCAGTGGTCTGTGCTCATTATGGTTGGCAGCCAATGCCTGTGCTTCAGCTGGGACTAACTGTGCTCATTATGATGGATTGGAATTCCAGGGAAGGCTCAAATTCAGTATATCTTCTCAAAGGGGTAGATAAGTCCACTGAGATGATAATAATTCACTAAAGTTTTATACTCTTTATGGTGCTTTGTCCCTTGTGGTGGTAGAGGCATTTCCATAATCCAGGGCATGTTGGAATATTCCTGGAACATTTGTTTCCTGAAAAGTATTCTCATTCAGAACACTGCTTCACCTCACTGGGAATGAAACTTTCCTGCAGAGCTCCAGATTTTGTGTGTGTGTATCAACCTGGGAATTGATGGAAAGAAAAGGAAGGTGCAGAAGCTCCTAAGAGAGAACTCCCTGCTCCCCTCCATCCCACATTGCTTCCTGAAGTGGCTGAGGAGTTTAGCAGGGCCTCCTGGTTCTCATAGAGACACTGAGGGGTCTTCATGTCACCAAGGTTTACGCCATGTGTTAGAAAGGTGGTTTCCTTCTGCAGTTGAAGAAGAAAGAGACATGAGAATGGGGGTCAACGTTTCACTGCTGTGTCATACCCAGAGAACAAAAGGGTTCTGTGGCAAGAGTGGATGCACTTGCATTTTTTAATTACCCAGAGCAGGTGAAATGGCTTTATCCTCTCACTTTTGCTTCAGGGAGACAGCAAAGTCCTGATCTAACATAAAGCCTGCAACAGCACAAGGTAAACCTGTGAATTTCTGTTGGATCATCACTTTTGCATCGCACAGCTCTGGCTTTTTTGACCCTGTATTAGGAGTACCTGGAGCTGGGTTTAAGATTTCAGGATATGATGTCTTGGACTGCTCCAGTTTTGAATCCTTTTCTGCAAAGTCTTGTTTCCCACTGCCTCTTTGGTTGGCTACATTACTGAACAGGCTATGAAAACTGGGAGTCAGAAGTGGTGTGAATACACTCTCCTGCCCCTGCCCCTGCAATCTCTCAGGTGTAGCAGCATAAACCAGGAGCAAGGGTAGAAAGCTGGGATCTGATTCTAGTTTTTAGATCCATTGACTTCAGTGGATTTCCTTTCCATCCCCATTATTGAATCACCCCTTTATCCTGGTTGGATCCTCTATCTGCTAATAGGGCTAGTCTGGTGATAAAATTCTCTGGAGGGTCTGCTTGGAGTTAGCAACCATGCTGGGGAGGACAGACACATCTCAAACACCTTTTTTATTTTAAGTAATGCTTTTTGTCTGAATTTACCTCTTGCAAATATCTTTGTGAACATGCACAATATATAGAGGAGGAGAGACCAGGACCTCATGGCTGGGATTTGGTGCAGAGGGGCTGGAGGACACCAGTGATCTGCTTTCATGGAGCAAGCACATGGAAGCCACTTGCTCTTGTACCTCAGTTTCTCCCTTTGCAAGCAGGGCAATTTGGTAACAACTGCCTTGCAAGATGACTCCTGCAGTGGGGCATTGGTGTCTCCCTGTAACACGGGGCCCCAGCAGAACAGCTCTTGCAGAGAGATATGATTTAAATTATTTAGGGTGTTGTCATGTGATCAGAACTGATTGAGTTCCTGTGGCTTAACAAGTTGCCATCTGTTATCATCCCCAGTATGAATTATGCATCAGCTTATATCAAGGCTTAAACTAAAGGAGTTCAAGCAAAGTCCTCACCCCAATGTTACCATAAAACTGTCTTTAGGGCTGTTAGTACTGGATCCAAAGCGCTGCAGCCACACAAGACAGCATGCTGGTCCAGTACAAGCTCTCTCTGCTGGTTCAAACCATGCTGGCAGGTTGCCTTGGCAGTGGTAGGAGTTATGCTGGGCCAAGTGTCACCTGCGCCCCTGGTGTAGGCTCCTAAAACTGGTAAAGACTCTGTTGGCTGTATCCTGGCTGAGTGGACAGAAATGAGACCAGAGTCCCACACCAGAGTCCTAAAGATCTAAGGATCGTGGGCTCAGGGAGCTGCTGGTGAAGAAGGCACAGTGACCACGTGCTGAATTAGTGTCTAACTTGATGTGAGACTTTGGAAGCTGTTGGCTCTGGAACTCCCATGAGCCTGACTATAAAACTTGACAGTATGCATGTGTGTGGTGGTGGCAGAGAGACCATTTACTGTAAAACACTTGAAGCCCAAGTCAGACATTCATCTGAGTCCTCTGGCCTGGAAGCGTTGTGGCCAGAAAGCTCTGACAGAATGTTCCCATTCCTCAAGCTGATCTGCAGTGCACCAGCTGCTCAGGGCTCTTTCCCTGTGAAGGGAAGGTGCTTTGAGCTGCTCCAGCTAGGTGTATGGGCTACTTCCATCTTACCCCAAAGTGCTGTTGCTCCTTCCTAGCTCAGGAAGGTCTTGCTGACCAAGCTGTGAAGTCTCTCCCTTTTGGTTGTTTAGCTTATATTGAGTCTGCAGTGGAGGAAGCAATTAGGGCCTGCTCTCCTTCAAGGGTGCAATTCCCTGGTGTCCCATCATCTCCCAGGTCCCATTTACAGGTCAAGCTTTCTCTGCTTGTGAAACACCAGTGCCAGGCAGGCAGCTTGGCAGCCCAGGGTGACTGGGGCAGGCTTGGCTCCTACTGGAGTTCTGGGAATGGCTGGATCTATACATGTTTGCTGGGCAGCAGATTGGGTCAGCGACCCTGTTCTGAGGCAAAGGCAGGTTGTTTATTACCATCCATTTGAGATCAGAGCCTATAAAATAAACATTTCTCTCCGTGGGAACAGGCAGCAGAGATTACTGTAGCTAAATCAGGATTTACTTGGCGAGTGTGCATAGCAGGGAAAGCAGAAAATTCATGGCATCCAGAGGAGCCAAGTGCTTTCACATAGATTGCGTGGCTGTCCTGAGGAGGACCACTGGGGTCTGTGAGCCAAATAGGATGGATAGACAGAGAATAAATGTCTCCCTGCATCAGCAGTGGTTGCAATGATAATGCCTGTTTGAATTTTGGATCATAAATCTGTTTGTGGCTGCAAGGACATTTCCAGTGGCTCCAGCTTTATCCCAGTGTTCAGAGCTGTTTTTTTACAGCTGGAGGGTGCTTGTTCCATTGGCTGGCACAAAGGCTGACTCCACGGCTCCCAGTTTCTGCCCTTGGATATCTGAGGGCAAAATCCTTTGACTTCAGAGGGAGTTACTCACACAATGTCCCTGCTAGAAATAGAACTATATCCCTCCTCTTTAAAGCAGGGCCAGATTCTCTGTCTTCAGCTTGATGTGCAAAGCCCTTCCCCTGGGAGAGAGCTGCCTGCTTTTTCTCCCACATTCACAAGTGTCCATACCCCTTGCAGTTTTACAAGGGGTGGAACAGTCTCTTCAACTGAGACAGGAATTCAGAGTCTTTCTTAACCTTCTTTGGAAAGAGGGAGGTGGACGGCAAAGCAATAGTGTCACCATTAAGATTTATGTGAACTGAGTTGGTCATAATAGAGATTGTCTCAGATATTTTATCCTGATGACTTTGCAGTCTGAAGGTGAAGAAGAAGAATAATGGGGAAGCTCAGGGTGCTGGGCCTGTGATGGGTCAGGAGGAAGAAATAAGAAAGCAAAGGAGAAGGAGTTGGGATTTAGCATGAGCCACCAGGATGGGAGAAAAGCGAGATAAATTCTTGAACTAAGTCTTAAGTTGCTCCAAACCACAGGGTATTGTGCTCAGGGGAGAGGCAGGGAGGGAATAGTTGTGCAATTTCACCCTTAATCATGTAAAGGCAATTTATTGGACAAAGGGATTGCATTAGACATATTGCAGTTGGAGCCTAGCAGTGTATTTGATACAGGGTCTTCAGGATCTTGCCCTCCCTCCCTCCAAAGTCGTTTGGCATGTCTTGGATAGGAGCTCAGTCATGTGGACTGGTAGAAATGACAAAGATACATGGCTCTGATCATGCAGATTTTTGACCAATGTGACTTATGAAAGGTTTTGATTTATCTGCTTTACTGAGGGCTCCTCCTGTGCATTAGCAAAGCAGTGAAGAGCATTTCAGTGGTATTTTAGGTGTGATGTTTTGCATACTTTACTGAGTACCTTGTACACGAAGCATGGCAGAAACCAGGAAGTTTGGTGATTTTGGAAGGATAAAAATAACAAAAGCGATGGAACGGTAGCAGAGGAAAAGTTTTTCCATCTGGGAAGAACATCTGAAAGCAAACTTCTTTAGGAAGGAGGAATCCTGAAAGCTTTAATGTGAGGGACAGCAAAGTGAGCAGTGTATAGTTAGGGCTTGCACACTTGGGTAGGTGTGATAGACTGACAACAAGGTAACTGAAGGCAGGTTATTGAGCCAGATTGTGAACTGAGTCAAGCAGCACAGCTCCGTGGAAATCTATAGAGATTTGGAAGCTTATCCCTGCTGAAGATATAGCTGGGGTAGAATGTACTGCCAAGAAATTACCAATCAACTGGATTGAAATCAGCTGAAAATGAGAGGATAAGTTAAATGAATTTACTTCCTTGCACATATTAAAGAAGAGAGCCAGCATACCCCAGGCCACAGGAGAAGGAGAGAGGCTGTACTAGTGCCTGCCAAAATCACAGAGGTGTGGGGAGTATTACTGGGCTGCATGAAAGGACTTGGCACACTTGAAAGGAAATGGAGTATGGCACAAAAGCCCATTCCTTGGGAGCAGGACCGCTGGCTGGGAGGCAGCCTTGATGACCAAGTCAGTGTTCCTACCTCTGCGTAATTGGTCTCTGTGGATTATGGCTAAGGGTTCACTACAGGCAGCTCAGGAGGTTTTACCCCACAGTCCCACAGAAGAAGGAATGACTCTGCCCTGTAGTAGATGTGAATATTGTCTGGCCCAACCAATTGTGGCGCAAGATGAGATTTTCTTTTAGAAAGCTGCCCACTCATGATCCAAGGAGCCCAATTGTGACAACTTCACCATTAATGCATAGTCCATGCTCAGCTCCTATCCTTGGACAGATGCATGCGTGTAGGTCAGTTCAAGAAGGAACCTGTGCACCTCAACAGTGTATTTCCCCATCCAGCTTGCATCCAATCAAGCTCTGACAACCTGGTTGGAGGATAGGAATACTTCATTTATCTTTCTTCCTGCTCTGGGTGAGTTTCCACCTGCATCACCTGCAACCTGTAAAACACAATCAGCACTGTGAGAATGGAAGGGCTAAACCTGAAACCATCCTGCAGCACTGTGCTTGGCTGGCTGCTCCTGGGACTGGAGAGGGATGAAGGGGTTTCCTCCTCTGACTTCCACAGGTTCTATCAAATGCTGCCTGGGCCCTTCTCAGTAGCCACCAGTGAGGAAATGGCAACCTCTTGCTGCTCTGCAATACATTTTGCTTGAGGTATGGCTTGTTATATTGCTTTCTGTGGTGTTTGGCAGTTTAGTCTTTTGGAGCATTTGCTGATAGCGTGAAACAGTGACTCAGGCAATAGACATTTAAAATGATGGCTACTCAGTGGATGTACAAAGCTGGTCAGATGACAACCTTTGCATTATGGGCAGTAATGCCAATATGAGGTGCTTTCAGTGTGAAAACCATTCAGCTGAAATCTTCTGATCCAATCAATTGGTAGTTGATAGCATGATCTTATATTGCAGCATCAAACTTCTGTACTCGTGGCATTACCTACCATGTATTATTGAATTTTAGCTACAGTTAATTGTCCTCTGGCCTGTTTTACTTGAACTGCAGGGCCTGAGTTCCATGGGTTCTGTTCTTCCTCTCTTTGGTCTGTCTGCAGCTCCACTACTTGTATTGGCATTATTCCTGGGTCACACCAGATTTAGGCTTGCTATATTTGATCTGATGGTAGCTCAGGATGAAGAGGAGTGACTAATGACTTCCCAGTCCATTTCAGGAGAGAACTGGGTGGTCAGAAGGTTACTTTAAAAAAAAATACTTAGTTTTGTATCTTCATTTCCTCCTGTCTTTGTGATTTCATTCCATAAAAATAGCTCTGGGATTGTTACAGGCTGTTCTTTTAGATAGTGGCATAGGGCAGAAGAGGCAGCATGCCTCAAGCAAGGAGTAACCAGCCTGGTTTCAGACACCAACCTTGGTCCTTCAGGCAACTCTTTAAGCGTTTTGCACCAGCAGAAAGGGAGAGAAGAAAGGAGAAGTGGAAGGGAGTGTTTACATTGAAATCTTTATTTAGTTCCAAAAGCCTAGAGCAAAGCATCAAAACCCAGAGTGCCTCGTACAAGCCAAGACAGGGAATAGAATTTCCATTTTATTCTAGACGAGAAGTAGGTCTTGTTAGAAAGGGTTTGGGTGACAAAGCTAAATGCACTTTACATTTCTACTCCAATCTATTTTTAATTATTCATGTGTAGATTCTTTTGTAGGGTTAACAAGGAATTTGCCAGAAGCCAGCCCACAAAGGCTTGGGTTGTAGTTTTCCAGCAGACATCCTGAAAAAAACACTGTCACAGGCAATCAGCATCCTTGGGGAGGTGGCCTGTTAGCAGGGTGTTTACTAATTGGGATCATTCTGCAGTGGATAATTGTTTGTGACACCCACGCTGATTGGACCCACAATATCTTCCCATCCTGCAAATGGTGCGTGACAGTTTTGATGAATTTGAAGTTTGGAGGTTGAATAAATCTACGGAAGGAGAGAAAAAAAATGCTTTCACTGGAAAATATATGTAGAAGAGCAGAGCTCTGCCCTGGGTCAGCCTCCAAGAATGGAGCCACAGAAAGAGAGGCCACTTGGTGGGTCTTGTCAGGCTTTCTATTTTTTCCTCTTGTGTTTAATTAAGAGACTGGGGGAGGACCAGCCATGCCAAATTAAAAATGGGAGAGTTGATTTAGCTTGCACAGGACAAGGATGTCCTAACCAAGGACTTTTGGGCTTACTGGGAAACTGCAGATTTATTGAAATATCCCAGGAATGAGTTCAGATGCAGGTCAGGCCTTCTTGCTGGCAGACAATGGTGAGGGTGATGCAGATGTCCCCAGTAAACCAGCAGCTCTCTGGGCTCAGGACCAGTCTGTGAGGGTTGCCAGCATCATTTTGCAGAGGAGCTGTAGAGATTGTTTTGTTTCTAGGGGCTGGACCAAAATGTATTTTACATTTTTGCTGCATTTGACTGCTACATTGATATGTGCTAGAATTAAAAATTCCCCAGAAAGCTTCTTTGTAAGGCTATAGTTTAGAGCACCTGGTACCAGATTAGTGCTGTCACAGCCAAACAAGGTGAAGCATTCAACAGGTCCCAAATTACACTCTTTTCTCAACTGGGTTAATATTTTAGCTTGTTTTTTCTGGAGGAGTAACTTTATCCCAAGCATCAGAACAGGCTGCCCAGGGAAGTGGTGGAGTCACTATCCCAGGAGGTGTTAAAAAAAACATGTATACATGACACTTCAGGACATGGTTTAGTGGTCATGGTGGTGCTGGGTTGAGAGTTGGACTTGATGACCTTAGAGGTCTTTTCCAAGCTTAATGATTCTATGATCCTGGCAGATTTCAGTCATCATGTGTCCACAGCACTTTATGGCCAGTCTGAGGATCACAGAACTATAAGAACATTCTTGCCAAGACCTGTACTCAAAGCTTATTTGTCCTTCAGGCCCAAGCATATTTGTATAGCCAGAATATGCACCATATTGTGTATTTTAATTTATTTGACAGAAATGGGGCTGTCATGCTTTGTCTGGTTTGCATTTGTACTGCACCAGGGTGAGCTGGAGCTCTGGCAGGTTTAGTCTCTGCAGTTAAGAGATTCTGTAAGCTCCATGCAAATGCTCAGCCTTTGCCAGATTTCAGACTAAGGATGAAATTGCAGGGCTGATCTCAGGCCATGGATCAATGATAAGATATTCTGGGCTTCCCTGCTTCCAAAAGGTCATTATTTTTTTCTATATATATTTCAGGGAGACTCTGGCAAAATTAGTACTGGACAAATTTCTTTCTTATCAAAGAGAAGGCTCCTGGGAGACCTTATTGTGGCCTTCCAGTATCTGAAGGGGTCTACAAGAAAGCTGAGGAGGTACTTTTTACAAGGGCTTCTAGGACAAGAGATAATGGGTTCAAACTGGAGGAGGGTACATTTAGATCAAAAATTAGGAAGAAGTTTTTCACTCTGAGGGTGGTGAAACAGTGGCACAGGTTGCCCAGGGAGGCTGTAGATGCCTTGGATATGTGCAAGACCAGGTTGGACCGGGCTTTGAGCAACCTGGTCTAGTGGGAGGGATCCCTTCTCATAGCAGTGGGGCTGGAACTAGATGATCTTTAAGGTCCCTTCCAACTGAAACCATTCCATGATTTTGTATATATCAGGTCTAAGAATCACTGCTACAATTCCAGTATCCACTGTTATCCACTGTCCTGACCTTGGCATTGGGAAGTAAAGCATTAAAGAAGCATTACTCTGTAATAAGCTTGACAAGCCAGGAAAGTTACTAGTGCTGTTAGGATAAACCTACATTCATGTCCTGGAATATAGGGCTAGTAATGGTTAAAGCATAGGAGACAGGGATCAAAGGTGTCCCAAAGCAGCAGAGTTCCTGTTCAGAACAAAGGTCAATCATCCTCCTGAGTCAGAAACTATTTCTAGAGACAGAGCTCTCCTTCTGTTAGAGCCTTGCTCCATTCCACCAGCAAGTGAAGTTCCAGATGCAAATTGGCATGAAAAAATATGAGAAGCCATCTAGATCTGAGCTTTGGAAAAAGGGAAGTCTTTATATCATCTCTCATTTCTTCCAGATCCTCCCTACCTGGCCCAGTGAGAGGTGTCCCATGAAAGGCCAGCTCACTGGACATTTTAATGATGGTCCTTGTAGAATTAACCATAGCAAGCTGAGTGGTGATATATGATACTATTGCAAATCCCTCCTCCCAGTGGGCTTATCAAGATGCAAACAGTTCTCTAAAGATCTGGCTGGATGCTGAGGAATGATCTCAATAAACTCATCACCCTGGGGCCCGTGATTGCCCTGCACACATTCAGTGCTGACTGACCAAGTGGGAGAGAACCCAGTGTCTTGTCTTTGAGGCAAAGCTGAAGGTGCTTCTCAGGAGATCAAAATCATAATTAAAAAAAGAACTAGATTCCCCAAGATAAAATTTTGAAGTATTTCTCAGCACCTGTGTTAGGCCTGTGTTATGTTGTGGCAAAGTCAGAAGACTTGCCCAAGGCCACACAAAGAATGAAAAAGTCCTGACTGGAAGTGTCCAAGTGCACTTTACAGTTGCCCTTTTTATGTAACAAATGTGGTTAATTAACTGTTTCTACAAAAACATGAAATCTTTCCCCAGTAGTAGAAGCCAGGATACTCTCCTGGTCATGCAGCATTCCACTGAAGCCAGCAGGATCAGCCAGTAGTGGTGTGGTCCAGCTCTCTGGCTCCTATCAGAGGATTATGACTTAAATGGGATCAAGGACTCAGTCTTTGAGTTGGAGCACTGGCTACAAGAGATGATCATTTTTATGACTCTTACCAGGGGCAACCCCTCTCCTCAACCCCAGCATCCTGCACATTAGCTTAACTCTGATAATCTTCTGGAGCTTTAGCAGATTCACAGGAAGGGATGGACCTGGAAGGATTCCTGGAGGATGTCAGATAAGTATCCAACATTTCAATTGCACTGAGCTCCAGTGCATCTTCTGTAAATCTGTTTCAGGTTGTTTTTTTCAGGGTCAGTGGAACACAGTATAAATCGCCGCTCACTCAAGTCCTTCAGGCAGAGAATTTGGGGAATACATATGGAAATACTTTTGCCTGGTGTTCTCTACTCTGCACCCCTCCCAAACAGAACATACATTTGTGTTGCAGTATAAAAGGGAAAAAACCTCCGAGCCTGGAGTAATGTATACAATTCAATAATACATGAAATTCAAAGCCACACATTAATCACACTCATGTTTAACTTTCAGATTTAAAACCCTGCAGGTTGGCTGGCCTTTGTTCTGCTAAGTGGAAGGGGGCATTCCAGCCTCTCCACGCAGAGTTCAAAAGCTGCCTCGGGTAACAAGTGCAATTGACTTTTGTGTTCTCCCTTCGGGGCACAGCGAGAAGCTACTGAACAGGTTGGCCTCTTATCAGGATGTTCAAAGGAAGCAAAGTTTGGATAGCAAAGGTTTGGCAGGTCACTGCGAGGGGCTGCTTGCAGGTTCAAGAGGCCAAGAGTGGAAAAGTGATGATGCTGCAAGTCAGAATCCAGCTGCCCTGGCAGGTCTGGGCAGGACGAGCTCGTTGTACAACAGCCTCTCCTTTCCTCCCACCACCATCCCGTTTCTAAGCCCCTTGTTTTCATTAGTGTCAGGTTTTTGTGAGCAGTGTTTCATGTTGGAGTGCTTGTCCTTGATGTGCCCTTGTGTGCTGGGTGATGATGCAAAACTGGGAGGAGTGGCTGACACGCCAGAGCTGTGCTGCCATCCAGCAAGACCTGGACAGGCTGGAGAGTTGGGTGGGGAGAAATTTAATGAAATGTAACAAGGGCAAGTGTAGAGTCTGCATCTGGGCAGGAACAACCCCAGATACCAGTATAGGCTGGGGACTGAGCTGTTGGAGAGCANTCTGTGTCACTCAAGGTAAGACTTGAACTTAAGATGTTCTGTCTGAATGGAGGAGATGCAATGAACATCCCAAGAGTGCTTATAAACATCCTGGAAAACAGGATATGGGTCAGACTGTTTAGAAGTAAACACACTGGGTGAGTCTATGAGAGCCCCCATCACCAGCAAATGAGCCTGAACTTTGAAGTTAAATGGTCTAAATTCCAGAAAGTCCAAAGGTTTTACACAGTGGAGTGAAATGCCAAGTTCTGCAGGCATATCAGAGGTCTAGTGTTGGATTAAGAGCTGTATATATAGTGATGACCTCTTGCTGCTGGGTCATCCAAGGATATTTGCTGTGCTAAACTCAGCTTCTGATGGTCCAAGTCATGAATAGCCATCAAAGTGGTGGAAGAGTTTGATCCTGTGAGATCCACTCCAAAACGATGGCTAAGCAGAAGAAAAAAGAGGTCTTTTAACAGGAGATGGAATTCAAATGCCTGTTAAGATCAAGAGGTAGATTGATCACTCTCACTAGCAAATTTGTGGGCTGCCAAACTGAGCCCACCACCCAACGAGAAGGACAGCATGGCCTGAAAGACTTCCATGTAGGTTACAGATACTGAGGTGCAGCAGAGGGCATCACTTCTCTGCACTGTCAGTTGGAGAGAGAATATTTTGTCAACAACACTGCATTTAACTTGCAATTATGAAGTATAGAGTGTTCTTGTAGGGCTATATTGGGGTTTTAATGAAGCCAATGGCAAAGGTCCCACTGACAGGGTTTGGCCCTCAGCAGCTTCAGCTCCGGAAGCTCCTCTGTTATGTATTATATGTAGAAAGAGGAAAGTTTCCAACCATCAAGCTTTGATGCAAACAACTTTTCCTATTTATGTCAAAAGGATGAAGTATGTCCTGTAAGCAGCAGGCAAGAATTTCCAAGAGGCTGGGTTATTGAATAGTACCTTGGAGTTTTAGGGAGAGATCACAAGTGGCTTTCCAAACTTCCTCCCTGTGCTTCTGCACTCTCCAAATATATGGCAAAATGTGGAGCAAGCTTTTCAAAGACATTAAGCCCCCCCAGCACCATTTTAAGGGCTGTGTTGACTTGAAATCAATATAAAGCCAGGTGTCTGGCTCAGACAATCCCCAGGGTTTCATAGTTAAAGGCTGCCATAAAGAGCAGTGTTAGTTAGGACATAGTGAAAGATCTCAGAGAAGTTCTGTTGACTTCAAAAGGAGCACGACTGAGCTCAGCTTCTGATCTAAGGGGTTTGACACACCAGCAAGCATCTGTCAGCTGCCCAGTAATAACTTGCTGCTGGTGTATTCTGACCCTGTGACAATCCACAATAAATGGAAAATAATTAGATTTAGTGCTTTTCTCTTCAACTCATGAGAAAACTACCCCATATTTGGAAAAAAAAAGGTCTCCTGGCAATATGAGCTTGCATGTGGACCAAGAGAAGCTGGTGTGTGGTAACTTGTTGCTGTGTCAGAGGACTGTGATACAGCAATTCCCATTTTTTTCTAGCTTCTCTTTTTCCTGCTGCTTCCTTTCAATTGCCATTTTCCCTAACAGAAAGGAGGGGAGATTTCTGTCGTGGCATTCCCAGGCCAATGCTGCAGTGGTGGGTTTGATGCCCTACAGCATTTCTTCTTTCTGTTTTCCTGACTGATGGAGATAAGCTGTATCCCGTTGCCCTAAGGGAACAAGACCCATGGTGGTGGGTTGCTGCTGGTTCTCTCAGCTTAGATAACATGATGCAAACTGCAGCTTTTGTTAACATCTGTAAGGGTTAGATGGATGTCTCTCAACCACTGGATGCTCCCATCCTTTAAGGTGGGTTTTATTTGGAAGATGTCTTTATGACCAGCCAAACTGATCCAGCTTCTGAGAACTTGGCAAGCACCTTCTGGTTCAGACTGTGGAAAAGAGTCATGCACAAATGATGGGAACATCCAGTTCTTTCCTATCACTTTTGCTTGTAAAAATATCATTTATTCATGTATGGAATGTGTCAAATTTGAAGTGAGACTTGTGCAAACAAAACATGGTAGTGCAGAAGCTGTGGTGGCTCCTGAGCAAGCCCAGGAGGGATAAAGTTTTCCAGCAGCCTGGGAAGAGCAGAGGTGGCTGTGATGCTACTGAGAGAAAGGACTGTGTCTCCTTGCCTCCAGTGCTGGACATTGGAGTGCTTTCTAAATCTCCTAGTAGGTGGAGTGGGACCTGCTGGTGGTGCTGCACATGTCTTTTATCTCTCACAAAGCCTAGTTAGGTGTCAGAGGTTCTCTGTGGAGAACCACCTGCCTTGTGAGATCCAGAGCAAGCTCAGGTGTGTTCAGGGTGGCTGAAGACACCGTCCACTGTGACCATTAGCTCTCTGTGCTGGCAGTAAGTAGATATTGGATGAAAAGACAGCAGGAGCTGGCATGTGTGGTTCAAAATTTATAATTAGTGGACTGTGAAGAGGAGTACAGTTCCCATCACACAAAGGGAAGACTCAGACCAGAACATTGTTTAGGTCCAAGATAAAGAAAAACGAAACTACTATGACTCTTAGAGAGGAGAAGCCAGTGGCTCTTTGCTTTACATCAAGACAGAGGTGACTTACACCTTCTGGAAAGCTGCGTAGGCCTTGCTTGGGTCAGGCTCAGCTCCCTGGCTTCATGACAGAGCAGAAAATTGGTTCCAATATCCCAAACTGTTAAAAATATAGTTAGGAATACTCAGAGAGAGCCTGAAGTTAATGTGAGGCAACAGGTTACATCTAAAAGGACTTTTTCTTTGAAAGCAGTCTCTCTTCAGTTCATATGGTGGCAAAAAAAGATTTGAGCCACACTGCAGGCAGCCAGATAGTTCGTAAAAAGATTCAGTAACTTAACATGATCTTACTTGTATAGAACTTGCTGTTCTTTGATCCAACTAACTCATTCCAGGAGGGCTTGAAAAGGAGAGAAAGTGTTTCTAATTAAAAATCTGAAAAAAAGTTTTCAAGAAAAAAAAACCCCAACACAGCAGAAGAACATCAATTGTAGAATTACTTAATTTAAAAAATTTCCTAATTCCCCCCATGTTTCGACATGAAAGGTGGATCTGTGGCCAGCTTGTTAAGTGGAATTGCTTGGCTACTGGCCCACACGATGGGTAACAAGCCAGTTGCTGCCCTCCCTCCTCACTGCACCATTGATGTGCAGCAGCGTGGCAGGAGGAGACAGATGGACGTGAGCAGGAGCACAGGAAAATTGGCAGAGTCAGCAGTTGATTGGATGCCATTTTTACAGCTGTTGGATGTTTGAGTTTGGGAAAGGAAAGCCAACTCGTGATTTTCAGGATAATTCCAGTCCCTTAGTGCCTCAGCAGAGGAGTGACCAGGAGTGACAAAGTCTTTGAGATGTTGCAACTTGTGCACATGCTTCTTCTTGTCAGCTTCTGGTGGTGATGAATTAGGAGAAAAGCTTTTGTTGTCATTAAATCTTTTTTGGGGAAAAGCGTGTATGAGATTTCTTAAGTAGGTTTCAGTCAGGGCAAAACTGATTTGGTCTCGAGTTTCACTGCAATTTCAATCGTTCTCTCTGGCATCTGGTGCCCATTTGTAAGGTACAAAATAAGGAATCACTTAAAAGCATGCGCAAGCAAATGTGAAATTTGTGCTAAAACAATGCACTTGGGGATTTTAATACAATAATTGACCCCTTCCGTGTTTGTCTGTCTAATGCTCACTTTGTTCTCTCTAGATCTCACAAGATACTGAATTTACTGGCTAGAGAAGGGCTGCAGACTAGAGAAAACAGAAAAATTTGCTGAGAAAGCAGAAGAAGAGGTTAGTGGAAAAATCTTGTTTTCTCTGGGCAAATAGTACTTATTCTCCTTGTGATCAACACCAGATCCTCTCCAGCAATGGTTTCTTGTTTTCCACTCCACCCTGAAAGAGTTCTTCTAACCAGCACTGTTGTGTTTTACTGGTTTTACAGATTTGATAAAAGAATTCAGGGCGCCATACAATCCATTTCAGATAACAGCAGATCAGTACTGAAAACCTTCCACCTCACAAATTCCCAGCTACCAAAGAGATTTACAGGCAGTGGTGACAGCCCTAAGCTCTCCTGCTCTTGTTCTCCTTGTTTGTCATGTTAGAGGTTTTTTAGTTTTTGCAGGTAGATCTTAAATTTGTAGTGGAAAAGAAAGCTGGTGGGTGTTTTGTGGCTGGACAACTGGGAGGGAGAAACGATGTGCTTCCACAAAACAGATGGTCAGTACTGCAGAGCCCCTGTGCTCCTCTGTGACATGGCTACCATGAAACCTACGTGCTGCCACCATGGCTGCTTCTTTGGGCCAGAGTATGCAACTTTTTCTGGTGACTAAGAATTCAAAGTACTCCCCATGTATCTGGCCCTATGCCTCAGCACCAGGAGAGAGCTGCTGGTGGACTTCACCTGCCCTAGGTGAACCTGCTTTGGCAGGAGGGTTGGACTAGATGATCTCCAGAGGTCCCTTCCAACCCCTACCATTCTGTGGACTGCTCTGAAAGTGGAAATGGGGCAAGAGGCACAGTTTCAGTGGCATCTTTTCAGTAGTATCTCATCTGCATCCATTGCTTGTGTCCAGTCATCCCAGACTCTTCCAGCCAGATCTCTTTGTTCTGGGTGAGAATTCTTCAAACGATGAATACAATGATTTCAATATTTCCTATTGTAACTCTTGGACTAATGCTTAGGTCCCTGGCCTCTGATTTAGTTCCTTGCTTCTCAGATGCCAAGCAGCTATTTGGAACCTGTAACTAGGCTTTCCTTCCCACATGGCCTCATCCCTATCAGTAGGAATGCTTCATGTAGCCTACTTGTTTCTCTGTGTGTTAGTTTTACCTGCCCCCAGGAGCAAACGTTCAGCAGAGGAAGGATTGCACAGCCAGGCCCCGATGCAGGACATCCCTTTGTCTCACTTGGAAATCCTGAGTTTTGAGGTCTGATAATTAAGTGTTTCATTAAGCCTGATGCTGCAGTGGAGCCTGGAAAAGTATGTGCTGTGTGTTAGAGCACTTTCACATGCTGGAGAACAGGCTTCTCTGCTAGGAACAGTCACTGGGGGAGAGTTGTGGCTGCTGCATCACAGAGCTTGGATACAAGCTCTGTCTGTGAGGATCCAGCAGGTCCCTGGGTGAGGAAGAGGTGCAGCTGATGGCAGCACATCCCAGTGACACGCTGCACCTCCTGCAGCCTCTTCCCCAGGAACCTCCTGGGTGGAAGCAGAATGGGCTGAGAAGAGTTTTCTTGAGGGAAGAGACAGAGGAGGATACTGAGGAGGGCCAGAAAGTCCCGGGGAGCTGGAAGACTGTCAGAAGGGAAAGACATGACTGGAGGGGTCCCAAAGACATTAAATATGGGGAGGAGATTTTCTCTGCATCTTTAGATGAACTGGAAGGCATTTGAGCATGGCTGGTTCCCTGTCAGCTCCTTATCACCAAATTCAGGCATCTCTCCAGAGCCTGTCAGGGGAAGGAGGTTTCTCGATCCGTCATTTGCACAGAGTAGTTGTGCAGCAGACACTGCAGATGCAAGGCAGTCCTCAGTCCTGTTTGATGCAGCTATGCTGGTCTACACCACAGCTCCACTCAGAAGCATTTTTGTCCTGAGGGAGACACTGCTCATCGTGATCAAAACAGTCTTATTTTATAAAGAACAAGATGAGAGTTAAATGGGAAACAGTTCCAGTAAAGGGAGTTAAGCATTCAGAAAAGGGTCTCCCACTGCTGTCAGGTTGTGCTGTAGTCAGGCATGTCAGCATTGCATGGGCCAGGCTGATTTCAGCCAAACTGAGGGGTTATACCTGTACAAGAAAGAAAAAGCCTTGTATGATGCTGAGAACCCCCTGTTTAGGTGCCTGTGCATGAACAGGTGATGTCTACAGCCACAGTTAGATAAAGGGTTGGAAGAAAACACTGCACAGCATTTCTTTTACAGCAGTGGGAATGACCTGTGGTCTCTGCTTTTCTCTTCAGCCTGCTGTTTATTGCTCACAAACAATGGAAATAGCTCACATTTAAAGTGTTTGCTCATCTTGAAACCAAGACCCAATCAAAAAGGAACTCTTTGAAAGGAGTTTTCAGCAATAATTTACTTCACTATAATACGAACAAGCTTGAACTGAAACTTTTATGACCTATGACTTGTCAGATTTTTCTTCACAGACCTTACCCTTTAGCACATTTTTCATGATAATACAAGCCAATCTGTTTATTATTTTCAATTTAAGAAAGTAAAAAAGTATTGCATCCTCATGAAAATTGCTTCATTGTTGGGCTGTTTGAGTGGTCAGTGTAATATATCATTGTTTGATCTGGCAGAACCATCTATTTATAAGCTAGTATGTGTCAAACTATTTTTTTGGCAAAACTGGGAAGACACCTGGTTTAGTTTAGATTCCTCGCTCTGTAATTCCAAACATCGCTCAGTCCTCTTGGATTGGAAACGCAGGCGAGGATCCAGACTTGAGAGTGCTGCTGTCATTCACGAGATGCTCAAGGGCCTCTGCTCTCAAGGTTCATGAGATCATAAATTCTTTTTTAATTTTTCTTTTTTCCTCGTTCAAGCCTAGGCACAAACCCAAAGCAGGGCACATATTAAATGTAAGTGAGGCGCAGTCGGCCCCGTTCACTGTTTCGGAGATGGTGCCTGGATCAATCTACAGAGGCAGCAGCAGGGCACTTAATGAAAGCTTGCTGATGAGATCAAGAGTGGGTCACCTTTGCAGAGCTTGTCCTAAAACTTGGGCAGACGCCACAGCCCTGGGCCATGTTTGGGATTAGGAATGGGAAACGCTGTATTTCTGCAGTGAAGTTTAAGGGAGCCGATGATTGACTTGCTGTTGAAAGGCACAACTCAATAACAGTGCAATAAATGCTTCTGCAGAGGTGTCTGTAGTTTACTAGGTCCCTCTTGTTGGAGCTGATACACAACATACTGTATTTTCATGCAGTTCCCCTTTGGAGTCAGCTAGATTGTGCTATTAGACAAGGTTCAGGATGTACGTCGTTGCTTGATTGTCAAGTTCAAGAGCTTATGTTGATGGATTCACATTGATTTCAACTATAATTGTTTACAGATCTCATAAAGGGCACTGGGATCATCACTGTCAAGTGACTGATGTGATGAGAGTTGTAGTCTGCAAAGCTGTGTGCATGTTCAGTGTTTACATAAACGTAGTAGTAAAGATGAAAGAGAAGATGAGGTAAGAGGGAGAGGAGGAGAGGAGGATGAGATAGGAAAAAGAAAAGATGTAGATCCTGACCATCTCCTGTGTCCCTGGTTAAACCAGTGAACCTGGTCCTTTCTGTCCTGTAACATCATACTATTGCATCACTACCTGTTCAGCCTTTAGCAGCCTTTGTTTTTCCTCTGTGGTGGATCTTCTCTCTTCTAACCGAGAAGAAGCCCTTTGCAAGGAGCTGGCCAGTTGTCTAAATAGGCTCCAGCCCCTCTTGATTATTTTCTCTTCATCCTCCTGGTGAGGGAGATAGGTGGTCTGGAAAACAGAGTCCACATGAAATGGTTCATGCCCAGAGCAGCTAAGCAAAACTATGCTTTGAGGCCAACTTATTTTTCATAATTTATCTTGTAATGTAAGCCAATGCAGTAGTTTAAGAAAAATTTGGTTTAAGCCTTAAAGGGCAAAGGACTTGTATATTTAACCACAGGCAAAGTTTGACTTAAGTACACTGAAGTCAGCAATGTCTGTTACCTCAGTGACCTCCTATCTCCTACTAGGCAAAGTCCTTCTGTTTCTGCAGCCTGGGTTTAGACACTCCTCAGTAATGCAACCTTGACAGTGCTCTAGGAAGAAGAGTCGGAGCTTGGTTGGGAGTGGATGAGTGGGTTTTAGTGGCAGCTGAATGCTTTTCAATGTAGTGAGCAACACTGTGTCACCATTTCTAAGGTGTGCACTCAATTGTGCACTGAGTGAAGAGTTAGGCATCCAAAACCAGCACTGCTATCGTTCATCTTGCTGAGAGGGCTGCCAAAGGCTGCCAAGAGAAGTATCAAAGAGATAAAGGTGTCTGAAATATTTCCCCTCACATTACTTCAGGTTACTCAAAATACCTGCTGGCTGGATTCAACCAATTTGTGCTTCACAGCCCAAAGTGGTCGGGTGCTTTCTGTTAAAATACAGCTGGTGGGGTCACCCTAGTGACAGCCTTCTCCATCACAGACCTCCAGTTACAACAGGTGGAGAAGTGGAAGAGGTAGGCTTTAGACCTTCTTTAGCCCAGAGGGTTTCTGATCCACATCTTCCCATTTCATACTGGAAGATAACTTGGGATGAGGGAAGGGTGGCTGTTTAATGCAAAATTCAGAAACTCTCTTGTTTCATGGGGTTTGTGTCTTATCTTCTTGGATTCTGACATCTGAAATCCATCCAGCTGGCACTGTAGGTACCTAAGTGGTTTGCTGGATCTGGCCCTACCTATTTCTTCTGCTCAAAATATGAAGTGTCATCTTCTTATTAATGGAGCATCTTCTCTGATAAGGCCATTCCTTTTCTTAGTTGTCTCATACCAATTCTAGACTACTTAAATGAATAGAAGTTACATGGATACACATGACAAATACCTTCATTTCAAACCAGTCAGCACCTGTGCCAGCCCCGTCTCTGGTGGTTTCTGGGTCTGAAAAGGTAGATAAGCTAAGAACCTAGAGAAGGTAAAATAAAACATTATCAGGAGTCAGTAAAGGGGCTACATTTTCTGCTTTTGCATTAGAGGTTCATTCCTGCAACTCTTTCAGAAGCAGTGGGACAGAACATCCCCCACTATATCCCTCACTATATCGTTTCTTTGAGCATATGTTGGGTTGGAGCTGTTACCAGTGAGAGAAAGCAGAATGTTGTGGATTGGAAGCATTTCATACTGACTCTGTGTGGACTGAGAATTCAGTCCTGGAGACAGTGAGACATTTTCATTTTAGTTTTTCCTATGCTGGTAGATCACTGTAGAAGCAGCACTTTCCAGATTCTTATAAAATAATATGAATTGTGAACATCTTTAATAGTTTTTAAATATAATATTTAGTTTTTAAACCTAATCTCAATGAGTCTGGGACAATTACAGACTTTAGTAGATTAACATTCCTTAATAAAAGTGAACACCTTGAGCTATTTCTTAGACCGTTATGAGCCTGTCCTTGGAAGATGTGAATGTCTTTCTGTTTCCTATAAAGGATGACATTTTATTTATTGTTTTGCCAGTTTTCAGGATCCCAAGATCTCTTATTTTCTGAACCTTGGGTTTTTGAAACACTGTGTCACCTTTACTACTGAAGGGCTTTGTTGAAAATGTAGGATTTCTTGGGCACTATGTGCCAGCACTTACCCAACAGTTAGAGAGCAGAGATTCATAGTAATAGGAATATAACTCAAAGTACTTGCATAAGGCTTAAGAATGTCTTTTTACCCTTCAATTACATATCTTTGTTCTGCTTCTTAATACTTCTGACTTCTTGGCTTCCTATTTTACCTATTCATTACAACTAATGAGCTCAATCTTTTATATTTGTCCTTAATATCATAAGGATAAAGCAGATGCAGGCTGGTGGAACAACTGATTTTGTCTTCCATGTGCAGTATGGAGTCCCAACAAGGGATCCTTGCTGCTCTTGGATGCTCGTTAACTGAGCCCTGACAATGAACACTACTGCCAGTTCTGTACATATCACAGTAAAAACTATGGCCTGCTCCAGTGCTGGAGGCACAGACTTGTTTTATGAGTGTGTTCTACAAAACACCACAAGCGAGTAGATTCTGATTTTTATTTGGTGGTAATCTTGATCAATAGCAGCTAAATCATTTACAGAAGAAAAATAAATGGGAAGAAAATGTCACATTTATATTCCAGCTGTGCAAAGGGATCTTGGGTTTTCCCCCATCCTCTCCTTCCAGAGCTTGTCAGCAGTAGGAATTCATAATAATAAAAGCCAGACTTATTTCCAATGCAGGTGTTTCTAGAGTGATTGTAATCTTTCTGATTGACTGCATCTGGGAGAGATCTCATCATTACAAGCAAAGCAGAAGTTTTGAAGGAAGGTGCCCCTAAAGCAGTGAACTGGCAATTAAAATAATATTATAGGCTCTGAGGCAGGGGATTGCACGGGCAGATTGGAAATGCAGTAAAGATAGGTCTGACAATGTCATTATGCCACCAAAATCTTGGAAGCTTGCAGCAGCATAATGGACTGGCAAAGGCAAAGGGGCCCAGTGCGATTAGGTAGTGCTGAAATCCAGCTTTTGGAGATTAAGCTGCATTACTAAGATCAGGGGCCCTTATCAAAGTCAGTCCCAGCAGACTGCCCTAAGTCATCTGCCCTAAGTCATCAAGGAAGTGGCTGCGGAAAAGTAAAGTGCTGATCTTGTGAAAAGAGCATTTTAGTGCTTGTGGAAGTCCCTCAGATGGCAGCCATGGAGACCAGGGGCTGGTTTCCTCACGCAGAGCAGCAACACAGTGTTCAGTACATTACAAACTTGAGTGGTCTCACACTGTATTTGGAATAACAAGATTTAATTGAGAGGGAAATTCATTAACAGTTGCTAATCAAGGCCACATTTTCTCCTGGCCTCTCAGATGGTGTGTGTGAAACATTTGCAAATGGTTGTCATTCCAAGTTGGAGTTTTAGTGAGAGCAGGATAAATTTACACGTGTAAAATGTATGTGCTGTGACCTACCTAGAGGTTTTCATGGTCTTTATGGCCACAGTCTGAGTAGAGTTGTCACAACACGGGAGGACTGGGAAAGGTGGAGTGGACCTCAGCATCCTGATGGCAACACTATCCCCTTCTGCTCACCCTTGCTGCTGTTAGCAGATCTTATTCCAGGTCTTGTTTGGTTGCCTGAGACTGAGATTTCTTTCCCCTAATGCTCATCACTACTCTGAGCCCTCCAATCATAACAGGACATTGTCTCTACAGCAACCTTTTGAGGTGAGAAGTTGCTTCCATACAATCAGATGCAAAAATAGGTGATTATCCAGGACACGTGTCAGGGTTTGAACCCTTGAGTGCCAGTGAACCCTGGTTTTGAGATGATCCATCCTGCTTTTGGGTGTAAAACCAGCTGACACATGGATGCGTGGCACAATTAAACTGTCCCTTCTCAGCTAGAGGCTTGACAGTCCTTTGGTTTTCCCATCCTTGCTTGTAGAGAGACAAATGAAAGGAATCTCTCAGTGTCGCACAGCCATGACCTAAAGTCAGGAGGCTGTCTGAGTTGTTACTGGAGGAGATCCAGTTGTAGAAAGAAAAATTCTTGCCAAATCAGCTAGAGAAAGTTGACTGAAGTATGTTTGAACAGACAGATTGTTCAGCCATCTACGCAGCTGGCTCAGTAGAGGAAGCAGTTATTCCTGGGTAATTGGGAGCAACTATGTGTGTGTGTGTATAAAGATCTATAGTAAAATGTATATATATTGGACAGTCTTTCTAGTTGTCACCTTTTCTCTCAGTCAGAAGTCTGAAATCCAAGTGTGGTAGGGAGTTCTCAAACCTAAAAATTCAGTGCCCTCCCCCAGTAATCCCCTATTTCACCTAGGGGCACAGGGCTCTGGAGCTTTCTGAGTGCTTGTTCTGTGCAGTGGAGGCTGGTGTTTCACATACACTAACCAGCTGTCCCCATTCTGCCCTGCCTTAACAAGCCAAAAATGATGAAACAAAGGAAATCTGGTATCTTCAAACAGGGAAAGCCATTGGGTTTAGTTGAACCCAGTTGCTAAATCCACAGGTGGAGTTTCATCAACATCTAAATTAATGGAGAACTTTTTAGCAAAATATTTTAAATGCCCCATTGTGCATTAATTTGCATTCTGGGACTTGGTGGCAGCACCAAATTTTGTATTTGTTTTTGTATTTGTCCTCTCCTACGAGGACAGACTGAGAGAGTTGGGGTTGTTCAGTCTGGAGAAGAGAAGGCTCCAAGGAGACCTTATTGTGGCCTTCCANTAACACAAGAAGAAAATCTCTTCCCTGCAAAGCATTTACCATTCCCTGCCAACCTTTCTCTGTTAGATTATCAGTAGGACACTACTGCTGAGGACCTGGCCTTTCTAGGGGTAACTGAAGAGTTAAACTGAGCCCCAAGCACTTGTTCTTCCAACACACCCAGAACTCCTCACTCTCCAGGATTTATGGTCATCTAGTTGCATGTTTAAAAGATTATTGGAAAAATATGTAAATGAAAATTAATAAGTGTAGCAGAGTGGTGTAAAAGCAGACTTATTAGCTACAGGATGCGAGGCTCTGCACAAGCTACGTTTCTGTTGCTGGAAACATCATCAAAGAGCTTTCCAAAGCTGCAAGGCCCAGATGGGTTTTACATCTATATGCACCAGCCCTGAGCCAAAGCTGAATTCACAGATGAAGTTGACACCACAGGACATGGGGAGGTGCCTGGGTTGTGTGTCTGTCCCTCACCCGGCTCCCAGGAGAAGTGGAGGTCTCCTCAGAAAGGTGGTTTTGGGGAGAACTTTGCTAAAAATAATAATATTAAAAAATAAAAAATGGTGCAGAGGACAGCTTTGCTTGTGCATTGGGAATTTAACGAGGCTTTGGCCTTTGGGCTGAAAATTTACATCACAGCTATTCCCTTTCCAGGCCCACTGGAGCTTTTCCCCCTCTAGAGGCCACACGTCTTTCTGCCAGCAGCCCACAGGGCAGTGCTTTAACCTCGTTCTTTTCTCCTGTTCCTGGCAAAGGCATTTTAAACTTAAACTGCAAAATGCAGTGCCACAAAGCACATCTGCTTTCAGCACCCACGTGGCTTATGGCTAGGATTTCTGTGCAGCAGCAGCAGTGCTGACCTCTCTGGGTAGCAGGACGCTGAGTAGAAAGAGCAGAAACATCTTCCCCAGGGTTTGGGTCCCTATTGCAAGCTCTGCTCTCCCGAGAGAGCAATCCTCCTCCTAGGGAGATTTCACACACCCGGTACCCCAGGGCAGAACCAGAGCCAAGTCTGTGGCTGGACTCAAGTTTTCAGGAGACGGTCTAGATTGCAAAATTTGGGAATTAACATTATTTAAGTATCAAGAATTAGTTATACTTGAGTAGGTATACTCTTGAAGTGCTGGGGCCTGGGCTGGGGGCCCCGAGTTGGAGTTGACCTTTGGATGAGTCACAACCCAACAACATGTTTTGTTCCTCAAGGCCCCAGAGGCAGAATCTGCCCCACCTGCCCCCAGGTGATCATGGTTGGGGTGATGGGCAAGGCTAGAGCTATATCAACCAGGAACTGACCAGTTTGAGAGAAACAACAAGGAGTTGATCAGTTTGAAGAGAGTTCCTGAAGGCCAGTTGGAGGAGTTCCTGCTGGGGGCATCTTGCTGAGCTCTCTCTCAGTGGTGTGTTCCCCTTTGGCTGATTTGAGATGGAGAAGAGCAAACAGATGAAGAATAAAAGAACAAAAGATGAAGGTATGTTGAGGGGACGTTGCTGAATTTGGTGTTGGCCTGAGGAAGAAGAGATCTAGCAGCACAACTCTGCAGAGCCCCCCTTGAATTCTTTGACAGAGACTGTTGGTGTCTCATGCTGGATCCCATCCTGTGGCCCAGAGATGCAGCCAGAGTCCCTGCTAAACTCCCTGTCTGTAATGGCATTTGCTCTCCGATTGCCCAAAGAACTCCAATCCCTTTTACATCCTGAGCAGAGTGGTTGGGGCTGCTAGAAGTCAGCTCTGCACTGGGAAGACAGGCCAGCAGGCCCCGTGCCCAGACCCATGCTGGGTGTGAGTGGGCCAGGGATCCTGCTGTACACACTTGTCCTCTTCATCTGGAACCAGCTGGGCGTATTCAAGTCACCTTCAATCTGCTCTTTGGAAACCTCAAACTGAGACGGCCTTTAAAAAAAAAAAAAGCCCTCAAACAATAACAACAAAACCAGCATGTGACTAAAAGCTGGAAGGAGGCACTGCCAGGATTTCTCCTGGCAACCCATCATTCTAAGAATCCTGCTTCTTGCCACACTTGTGCAAGGCACATTATTGAACATTTCCTGACGGTTTGCCCGGGATGCTATAAATGCTGTCCAAATAGCAGGGTCTCGCCTGCTGCTTTGATACATCTGGCTAAATTGCACAGAGCAGCACGCCAGGGGCTGGTGGAGTCCCCTCAGGACGTGCTCTGTCTGTCAGGCTCTCCAAAGAGCCCGGGTGATGAATGATAGTGCTAACATGAAACAGCCTGCCTGCGAGGTTCTGCAAGTGTCCCTCCCCAAGAGCTCGCCTGCTGCCCTGTCTTCCAGGAGATAACCCAGCACAAGAGAACATTACCTCATTAAGAAAGCTAGCTCTAATTAAAACCAGGCAGGGCATCACCTCCCTTATATCAGCTTGAAGGGTCCACTCTGACATTTAAATTCCTCTTTGGAAGATTAATATCCATACACATTGCAGAGAGTGACGTTCTTAGAAGTAGTCGGTTTGGAGCAAATGTTAGACGTGATGAAAGAGAGCATCAACAATAAAAATTGCAATCACAGGGCCTTCAGATGTTCATGCCATACTCAGGAGGGGTTATGTGTATGGGAGGGTGTGTGAGTGAGAGATCTCTCCATCCGTAGCTTAGAAGAAATGGAGAGACACAATTTTGTCCAAACCCGATGTTAATACCATCCAGATGTATTATTTAGACCCAGGTTCTGCATCACTGTAATATACTTGTCTGTACCTAAAGAAACAACGTACCAGCTGAGGGATATCAAGAAAATTCATGGGACACTCGTGGCAGAGCCTTCTACAAACATCCTGTCACATCAGCTCCTCTGTTCCTCCTATTATTGAGTTTCAGGGTAAAGAAAGGCCAGGTGAGAGATGGATTTGGCTGGCCCCTGAAGAGATGGAAAGGAAAGGGGAAAATGAATCATATCCATGAACTCACAGCTCAGTTTTCATGGCACTCAGTTTTTTCTCCCCTGATGACTCTCTGGTTTATTTTAAACCAAAGGTTTTAAGTTCAAAAATGACTTAATTTGGAATAATTTGAAGCAAGCCAGTAGCATCACTTAAGTCACTTACTACTTATTTTGCCTTTTATTCCTACAGAATGTTTGGCACAGAGCACTGCCATGATTTGTGCAGAAATCCCATTGCAGGAGGGGCCTGACACAATGGAAGCACTTTCTACTTCAGGATTTTATTGCCACCACCTGACTGACACATCTGAGCCCCCAGGTGCCCATTCCACGCTGCCCTCAGGTAGGCCAATACAAGCAGCTGTGTTGTCTGCTGGCAAAGCAAAAATCTGTTTTTTTCATGTGGATCAGTTGCCTGGGATGGTTTGTCACCACACCACTCCCAGCAGTGGTCCTGGCCCAAGTCTGGCAGGGATAAAGGGAAAAAACCCAACCCAACCACCCCAGAAGCAGCAATAAGTATAACCAGCATCTAATCCATGGGGCATTGTCTTCAGCTTGGCTGTAGAAGGAGAATAATTGTCCTATAGGCTTGGCTGTTCACCTCTGAACCTCAGAGCACCAAAGCTCACTGCTTTCCCTTCCAGAGACCCCAAGTTCAACCTCTATTACTGATGGGCCACCTCAGAGCCCCTTGTTTGGATAGTGTGTTCAGTGCATATTAAACTGGTCAGTAGCTGAGATAGAAGAGTATCTATGGATTCCCTGGTCTTTCAGGGAACCCAGGCCCAGGATCATTATCCAACACATACAGCTGATAATAACCTATTTTAAGAATATGTACCAACCTTATCAGATGCCATATGCTTGACTGAACGAGAGTTTCCCAGTTACTCAAATCACAATCATCTTAAGTTACAATTACTTGTGTGCTAAACAGGCTTTTTTTTTCATTGATAAGATGGTCTTTGAAGCCATAAAAGCTTACTTAGCAGCCCACTATACTGGAAAACCTTCACAACACAAAAGGTGTATTTTAAGTTGTCAAGCAGCATGTAAACAGTCAAATGCGGTTGTCTCTGGGTGGAAAAACTGAAGAGGTTTGGAAGGTAGGCATGACAAAAAAAAAGAATGTGTTTAGATATCTATAGATACAGCCCTAGACTTTGTAGTTCTCAGTGCAGACTTTTACAGAGCCCCCTTCCATATCCCTCTCCCATTTCAGGCATCCTTTGGAGCAACTCCTCCAGAAGACTTAGACTTAGATTGTGACCTGTCTGAAATGCAGGTGGCATGGGCAATAATTTCAGGTCATGGTGCCACCTGCACTTTGGCAATGGTTTGTGAAGAGTGCTAAACAAAACTCATATACTTGGTCGAGGTGGAGCCACGTTGCTGCTTAATTAGCTGGTCTCTTGGACAAAACATGTAGAACTACTCAGTATAATCTGTAAGGTCATCATAAACTTAGTGGAAACAGGTATCCTGGAAGAAGGCTGCTCATCTGCTGTGCATGTCTCTCCCCTAGCAAATGTTTGGCTCAGAATATAAGCAAGGGAATTGAGATTTAAAACTGAGACACTTAATGCTCACCTTAATGTACATGTAGGGACATTTGAATGGATTTCATGGGGAAGAGCCAATTGGATCCTTGCCCAAGTCTTAGTCCCCAGTATCAAGGCTCAAGAATGATCAGGTGCAATCAAAAAAAAAAAAAAAGTTTCTTATTTCTGTGTTCTCCAATTTCTGGTTCCTGCCAGTGTTCAAAGTGAGATTGTCAAGTACTCCAAGAACATCTGTTTCCTAGCAAGACCCGAAGTATCAGGAAGATGTGGAAGTGTACCAAGAAAACCTGTTATCAGAAGATCATCAGTTATAGAAGGTCATCTGGAGAGGGCAAGAAGCCTTAGCAAAGCTGGCAGGCTTTTGAGGTGCTTCTGTCACACAATTTCACTGGGTTCTCAGAACCATAGCTGACCTTACAGCTCCACATGGACTCCTACCCCTCCATTTACAGTGGTTTTCAGGCTTGCAGACAAATTCTTTTAATTCATTAAGCATTCTCCCTGTTGCGAGCATTACCCAGAACTCTTCATGAAACTTTAAAGCGTTACAGGTTTAAAAACACAAACCAAACCCAGGCCATAAATCACTTTTTCAGTTTGCTTTTCAATAATCTGCAATAGTCATAAAACCAAAGAGGAAATAATAAAATCCAATAGTCACAAATGTTAATAACAAAGTGGAAATGACTTTTAAAATGGCCTCAGTCTGTGCTGCATCCTTGGTAGTTCCTTAAGGGATCCCTGAAGGGATATAAGTGGCAAAAGTTCTGGTAGAGCAGGGAGCAGAGTAGACTTCTCTGCCTCCATGGTAAGACCCACACCATCCTAAAGCTGACTAGTTCCATAGAATATCAGAGAATCACCCTCACTTGCAGACAAGGAGATAACTACAAATTAAACTGCTTGCAGCTGTAGAAATTGCTAAAGGAGAGAGTAGAACTTGCTAATCTCAGATCATTCAAGCAAATCTGTTTATTTGGCACAAGTATCACAGGTTACATGCTTGTCCCTTGGAGATATGTGTGTCTAGTTTCCAAATTTACCTTGGGTTACTAGTAAGCTGTTGCTCTTCCCTTCCATTCTGCCCATCATAACCTTTGTAGTCATGACATGGCAATTCTTAAAACATCCCACTTTCTTCCTTCCCAGAACTAGGTCATCTCCCACCGTTCTACTCTTTTACATGCCAAAATTTGATGAAATCTTGTAATCAAGACATTGTTTCTTCTTTCCTTCATTATTTCCTCTGGTAAAGTAATTTTTTTCTCAGTAGCAATACAGTATCAAAGGACATTCCTTCAATGTACCATTTTCCTAGCTGATTGCTTGCATCTCTGCTCAGTTACTGGTTCACTTGCCCCGGAGCACTTTTAGTGTAAGAAGTCTGTAACTCCTGAATTCTGACTCTGGTTAGATCTGGCATACTGGATTGAGCCATTCAACTGTTCTCTGAGGGAAGGCCAGCATGTGGTTCTGCATATACAGCACACTTAAAATTGTGGAGTCTTTTACAGTTAACCCAGACCCTACTTTTCTTTCCAGATAACTCTGTAGTAGTAGACCCCATAAGCTGTCCCAGCACCATACAGTGGATTACAGTCTCAAAACAGCTTCCAGAAGGGCTGGGGCAGCCACAGCTCAGGAGTGCCTACTGATGGTCACATTACAAGATCATCTCATCACAGTAGCCTTCAAGAAGCCAGCATAATGTCTTAACATGTCCTTGTTGTGCACCAAGGGATGTGATGAGAACTAGAAGGATGAAACAAAGCAGATGTTGGCTGACACACAGCTCCTGACAGCAGGACAAGGAGGATGTGCTGTTCTACAAAGAGGAGCCTAGCAAGTCATGGCAGGTGGTAGGTCAGCTCATTTAGCTCTGTCCTGACAAATGCAGATGTTGGGCACATCTAAGCTCCAAGGCACCAGGGGACGGTGTTTTTATAGCCCTAGTTACTTCACTCATCAAGGTAATTGGTTGTAGCTGAAAACAGCTACACTCCCTCATGCCTTCTTTTGGCAGACCAAGCAGACACCTGCACTAACTAACTAGGACTTTTTTTTATCCTTCTCTTAATATGTTAGGCTGCTAAGCAAGACCCAGACTTTTAGGAATTCTGTATTAGCAAAACCTCCAGAAGTTCTATTTCTCTGGAAATGGGTAAACTCTCACCTGAACCTCTGGCATCAAAAGGCAGTGCCTGTTGCATTTGATGGGTACACCCAGTGCCTTGGCCTGCAGTGCTGCATGAAGATGTGTCAGTTACTGCATCTAACAGGCAAGCTCCTGCACTTCTACATGATATTACTGTGGGAACTGCTCCATCCCTCTTAAGAAGGCTTGTTTGAATGTAGTCAGATATTTGTGTTAACTTCTACTGCAAGCTGAGGCCTTTAAATAACATAAGACTTGCAAAGAGAGCTGAGCAGAGGGTGTTTCATTCTCTAAAAACTGGGAATCTCGAGCTTTTTCCCTGCTGAGAGTCATTACAAAGCCAGGAACAGCTCACAATAGACTAAACCTATTCCCCTGAGATGTGGTAAAGCCCATCTTCCACCCTGGCCAGGCCTCACTCGGGATATTCTGAGTTGTCTTGGCATTAAGTAATAGATGCATTTCTGATGGGTTTTCACTAAGACATTTTCCAGCAGAAGACATGTCAAAATGGTCCTAACCAGGCCTTACCACAGAGTCAATCACTCAGACATTTCAGGAGGTTCAATGGTTAATTCCAGCTTCTAGTTGTGTTGCAGGCAGGATTTGACACAGCTGGGACTGGTTAAATAAGAAACTTGAGACTTGCGATGACACTACTGCAGGCCTAAACATTAGCCTGGGCTAATGACAACAGATCTCTCTCCTCTCAGCACCAAAGGTAACAATCAAAATAGTCTTAGATGGGTCTTGCTCATTTGCAGATCCAGGGTGTTCCAGGCTGCACTGCACAAATCCCCCACACAGACTCAATTGTGATCAGCAAGTAAACGGGGCACACTCTTGACCTCAGTTTCTCACTGATGGTTAGACTCCCTGTTTTAACACTAACCTTTCAATTCCCACAATCCCCTTCCAAAGGGGAAAGGACTCTTAATTCCCCACAAGCCCTCCAGAACATAAACACAACACTAACCTTCAGACAGAAGAATTTATTTGCCTAAGAAAGCTTTTCCAGAGAATGAACTAGTTCCTGACTGTAGAATTAGAGTTTAGCCATATAAACTCACTTTGGGGTCTGTAGTACAGGATATGAACATGAATGAAACATTAAAAATATGAGTTGAGAAGAAAAGCTCTCCCTAAATCTCCCTTATTGTATAAGCTGCTATGAATTAAAGCCCTTTCAGGCTGATTTTTAGTCATCAACATAATTATTCAGGAACATTTTCCAGACCAGTGTTTTTTACAAGTATTTTAACAACCTGCAAATCAGGAAACTGTAAATCAGAGAAATGAACTGAAATCAGCAATCACAAGGCAGGAGGCCCCTGGCTTAGACTGTGACAGCATGCTGTGAATAGCAGCAGCTCTGTTCCCTTGCAGACACTGGGAGTGATGGCTCAAGATAGACCTGAGCTAAAAGCCACTGGAGCCTGGGACTCAACAAGGTTGGGAGTTTGACTCCAGTGCTGTGAGCCAGAGCATGCCCAGATCTTGTTCTTGCTGTGAAAGATGGACCATAGCAACACCCTGGGTTTGGATTCTCTCCTTCCTCCAAACCTAGAACCAAAAGCCCTTTGCAAGCATCTTCTTCCTTTCCCCTGAATGAATCAGTTCCACTTCACTTTCATATGACAAACTTGAGGTTGTAGGTTTATAAGCCTTAGGAAGAGCAAAGCTTGAGTTTAATGCCAAAAAATTATAGCTGTGTGCTTTCTAGAGGTGCACTAGATCTGTCTGGGTCAGCCTCACCTCAAAGCAGAATACAGAACCCTATTTCATGGTCTAAGTATGGCCTTAGTTTCCCTGGAAAGGTTTTTTTTGTAGCCAATTGAGACAGTTTATTCACAATGGTTGAACACTGGAAGACTCTAATTCAGCCTTTGCAAATATGGTTGAGCAGCAGCCCTTGGACTCGGTGATCAGCAACCTGTTTGAAGGCAGATGTTTAATTTTTGATAAAGGATTCATGTGCCAGAAATCAAAGCCACTCTGTTCCATGCTTAATGACGTGGCAGAAAAGTGAACCAGCTCTGTTCTGTCTGGGAGCTGTGTCATGATTAATGCCTTTCCTAGGAGCAAGTGACAGCATGTAGAAGTTTAAAGGTGAAATCTCACATTCCACACCTCTAAAAGCTTCTACCATTGAGAAAATGACAATTGCTGTTGACTAAAAGTTGTCACAGCTCCGAGATCTTTACTGCAAGGCATTCACTGCTTCTCACAACCAAGAGCATGGATTTTCAAAGACATTTGTGCAGATACCAAGGTACCTGTAAGTTAGAGCCTTGTACCTTAAAATATAAAATGTCATGTCTCGAGATCCTATTTCTGGGCTTTAGTTGCATCATATGCAGAGAAACTGGAGACTGCTTTGGCCAAACCTGAGGTGTCCAAAGAGCCACCTTAGAGCTTCAGAAATGTGGTAGAGCATGTTTAGGGTAAGACAACAATCAGCATGTTAGCTGCGAAGATTTGTTACAGGGGTTTTAACTAGTGAGGAAATAAGCAGCGTGCCTTCATGCATCCAAGGAGTTTGCTAAAGCAGGACAAGTGAGGAGCCCACAGACCTCTACAGTGATGCAGCTAGATGTTCTCGAGGAAGAAAAGGTGTCTGCAGTTACAGTACCTCCCCTGGGCTGCATTTCTGACCTTTCTACAAGACAGAAACTACCCATGAAGGAAGTCTAAAATCATAAGGAAATATAAAGTTTTATAATGAGATGTATAGGTCTAGCTAGACTTGAGAAGATTGTGTTTTCACAAGCTCACAGAACTTGAGCGTCTCAAAACCAACATGGATTTCATCCCGTGAGGAGAGTGGGAAAGCTTCATTCTTGCAGGTACAGGGATTTGTTCGCATGGTGGCCTATCTGAATGCAGCCATCTAGTTCAGCAGCTACTGTTCAGGACACTCTTACCAGGAGAATCTACAGCAAAGCTTCAGTTATTTGGGAAGTTTCTATAAATATGTGGTACAACTAAAAAAAACTTAAGCAAAAATAATCAATAGCAAAGTAAAATTCCTATATTTAATTTTTTACTTAGCTGGTGCTTACCCAAGAGATCAAAAGAGTTCTCCCTTCCACTTGCCTCAAAACAAAAAGTAGTTTAAGCCCTGCAGAGGCACTTACATAGCCAGATACCTGGGACTTCATCAGTGATTACTTATGCCTGGCTGTAACCACATCCAGGAATGTATAAAAGGAGATTTCCAGGAGCTTCTTTCTTAGGAAAGGACAGAGGTGGGGGAAAAGGATGAGAGGAAGATAAATAGTCTGTGTGAGTCTTATTCTTTTCTGAATAATAATGTTTTTTATATGAGTCTGAGAAGAGTCTTTCCATTGTTTCTGAGAGGCTCTGTGGTTTTTTTTTCTCATTCTATCTCCAGAGTTTCCCCATGGCTTTGCAAGTTTCTATTTTAGCATAGAATAGGTTAGTGTTCTCTGAAGCAAAGTGGTGGCTCTCCTTGCTGAACTTCCTTCCATAAGGAAAATGCAGTGGGGTTACCAGGAGGGCTGGCAGCAGTTTCTTAAACAGTCTTTTGAAAGTTGGGGGTTTTTTTAGAAAAATAAAAATCATAACAAATAACACACACAAAGATATTCAGTGCTCCCATCTCCTTGTACCGGCTGTCAGAAACTCTGGCAGCTGCTGTGAGGAGCTGAAAAAATCATCATTAGACTCTAGGCAGCTTGAAATCAAATAATGCGTGCACACAAAAGGTTTTCATTTTGGAGCTATTGTGCCTGGCCTGTTTTGGAGGAGAGGAGAAAGAGACCTATTGTCTATTAAAAAGCAAAATAGTGGCCTGGTTTGAGTTGTGCAGGAATGGGGTGATCTGTGTACTATTAACTGACAGTAAAGACATCCTCTCTGCAGAGCTTGCTCACTGCTCCACTTAGTTTGCAACTGGTAACTGCCAAATCCCCACAGGGTAAGAGGCCTTGCACTCCAGCTGTTGGAGAAGTAATATCCCCCACTGCTCAGCATGATAGCAGAGTAATAAAAACATCATTTCTAATGGGAAAATGATGCTTGCAGAAGCAAATGGAGACTGGCAGAGAGGGGGCTTTGGGAAGGACAAAGCCATCCTTAGCGAGCTGGTGGCTGAAACCTTGAAGAGAGCAAGAAGTGTCCCAGAATCCCTCAAATCTAGGCAGATAGTGGAACTTCATAGGCATTTGTAATTGCTATCTGAAGTCCTGTTAACATTTTTATAGACTCTACAATACTGTATGAAAACAGCATTTAGGAGCATTCTGGAAAAAAAATACTCCTATTTTCAAGGAGTTACTGCAACTTTTCTCAGAGCCTCCCTTTTGTTCCTAACTCGACTGTTCTAAACAAAACCAATTACTAAAGAAAACTACTGGCTGTGAGCACAAAGTATCCACAGTATTTGAGTTCTGTCTTTGTCAAGGATTTAACACTGATCACGGCCATGAATACAGGGCAGATGAATGGCACTTTTATTAGTCAACTTTTCATTATACAATCTTGCTCAGGAGCTCTTAAAAATATACAGGAAAGATTGTACCAACCCCTTAAACTTCGTAATTATTTCATCATGGCCTGTCTTGCTCAAGCCTGTTTGTAGAAGCTCTCTTCAGGTTCCAAAGAAATGGATTTGTAAGGGAAAAAGTTCCCCAAGAGGGAAGAAAATCTGAGTTTGTTGCAAAGCTTGAGGTGCTAATTCCAAAGCGATCTCTCTCCAGCTGCCTCATGCACTGAGCTGGTCTCCAGGAGTTGCTCATCCTCCACATGTTTCATCAGTTAGGCTTTGGAAGCACAACATAGGCAGGAGGCTGCTCTAACCTTATCTGTCCAGGAAGTCCCTTTGCAGAGAATTGCTCTTGGCAGGGAAAGTGTCAGCATTGTTCATGCCAATGAGATCACTCAGAATTACCCCCCTGGCCCTGGTGGCAGCCCCGTGCTGCCTTTTTGCAGGAGAGGGAAGAATTGCACCCACTGCCATTCCTACTGGTTTTAGACAAACAGGTTAGATAATAATTCTCTAGAGGTCTTTTCCAACCTAAATCATTCTATGATGAAAAGAAAAGAAGTATTCAAAGGGCTTGGCCGAGTCTTTTTGAGGTAAAATACATAATTGAAAATCCTTCTTGAGCTTTTCCACACCCTGACAAACTCAGAGGACTTCAGGTTTTTGGAGATTTTGAATGCACTTTCCAAGTGCTGCCTTCTCAAACCCCATTAACTAGGAGGAGACACCAACTATAAACAGAAGTGATTCAAGTGAATTTGTGAGTCTCTGCTTAAATGCATTTAGTGCCAAAACCATTTTTTAACATCTTAAAACGAGATTGCCTTTTCCCCACTTCAGTAATCTCAACTGTACATTGATATTGATTTAATAATTAGGGAACAAAGATATTAATCCCTTCTATATGTATTTAGCTGGTTTTAATGGGGAATCTTAAGTGTAATATCAGGAATAGTTTGGACTCCCTAAATGTGTAAGGACATTATGTCTCTTTCCAAACAAGGTTCAGAGACCTTGAAACTGTCTCCTTTGAAGCATCAGGACTGGAAAAAAATAATCCTATAAAGAAAAGGAAATAAACTGTGGGATTTTCTATGTTTTTCACTAGTCAAAACATGATCATACTAAGAAAACGGACAGGCTGAAATCTAGTGATTTGAACTTCTCCATAGAACTACTTTCTCTGTAGGAATTTGTCCTTTGAAACAGAAACAACTGCTTCAGCAGTGAGCATTAAAGGATCTATTATGATACTGAAATGAACTGGTCTGCTTCCATTCAGCTGAGCACAATGGTATAGGCATGCACTAGTTGTTCATTGTAATGCTGTTTCTAAACCCGGATTCATGTATAAAGTGGTCTGAAACATCCCCCTCTCCTCCTTCTGGGATGCAGAGCTGTGCCTTTTCCATTTAAGAATAAAGGAATCTTGGTGTATTTTTGACATTTAAGGAGAATAATGAGAAGATCAAACTTGTTACTTGCTTCAGACTGTATCATATTCAAAATTTTGTGAATCTTGGATTGAGTGTTGCATTTCAGGCTATATCTAAGTTGCATTTCATAGACAGTCAGCATCAAACCCTTAAAGGTGCATTACAGCTCTCATACCCAGGCATCTGGAAGGTACCTTCCCTGATGTTCTGAAAGGTGCTCCTATGACTACAAGAACAATGTTGGTGGTAGAGATTGGGCCAGGTATTTTGAAGGATAAAGGACAACTAAAACACAGTTAAATACAGAAAAATACCTGCTCATACAAACAAACCTCCAGACAGTTGTTGCTATGGATAGAGATCCTACACAGAGAGGACTGGTCCTTGCAACCATGGAACTTCTGAGCTGATGGGCCCAGAAAACTTCCAAATTACATGAAATGAGTAAGGCTCATACATAACCCTGAAAACAAGTATCTCCAATTTACTTTTATAGTACAGGAAAGAAAAATTAAGTCAAAGAATTGGACCTCCATAGTATCCTGTCATTGCAGAAAACCACAGAGCATAATTCTCTCCAGAAACATACTGAGTTGTAAAGAGTAAAAGGCATGAAATGAGTAAAGTCTTTGTAATGAATGACAACATCCAGAACTTCTTGATTTTGAAGCTATCAGTGAATGTCTCTTTTTCCAGAATAAAAGGATAACATTCAGTTTGGTTTGATCATAATGGTTTATATGAACTTAAATTAGAAGCACAAAGTGGAATTAAAACTGCATTCTGTTCTGCATGACCTTATGTCATTAAATACTATGGAGATGAGTTAGTTGTGCAATATCTAACATGGTTATGAAGAGCACTAGAACATTTGTGAGCTTAAGTTGAGCAGATTTCACTCAGTCTGACACTATATTTATTTATTCAAAGGACAAAGTTATATCCAGAGTGTCTTCAGACTGTTGCTCAGTACATTACCTCAAAGGAACAATGCTGAGAATGACCTAACAGAATAAAAAGCATAAGACAAGACAAAATAATTGACCTATCCAGAAAACCCAGGTATTGCTGGTAACAGCTGAGAGCAGGTTTGAAGTTTTAGAAACTCACTGATAGTGAATGAGAGTTTTTTAGAAGCAGAGGGAGGAAACTTGCAGCTGAAACTTTATGTCTAGAAGCTGAGGGGGATGAGGCAGAGACAATTACTTGTCTTCAGAATGAGAAGCCACCTGATGCTGACAATTACAATGAAGCTGAAAGATGAGTTAAATGATGCACCAGATAATAAAATACAGTGGAGATGACAGAAGAGGAGTATTAATAATGTGAATGCATTAGACAAGAATATCCATATGTGGAGCAGGATTAAGCACAAAAGTGGAAATGATATTGTAACTATAAAAAGATAGAGAAAATACTGTGATCTCTTTAATAGTGAGGTGGAAAGAAAGAGATACTGGCTGTAGTCCAGACAGCTCAGCTGTTTTGTAGAAATACCACATTTTGAGGAGCTTTGAGAGACAATTACAATTCTCAGGACCAATAAAGCACCAGGGGCTGATAGTGTTCCTGCTGCATTATTGGAAACAGGAGGGCCTACACCAACTCAAAGACTTTAGGAACTGATTTGGTTTGGAAGCTTGAATAAATTCCAAGTGAATATGCCCAATTCTGAGAAGGGAGAAACCAGAATGGAATAAACGTTGCAGCATTTTCCCTTCACTGTACAGCCTATGATGTCCAATCTGCTTATAAAAAACCACATGTTTTTTAGCAGAGGGGAGAGACTTGATCTGTTAGGAGCTCAGGAGAGGGCAGGACTGAGATCAGAATATGTATATATCTTTGTGTGTGTGTATATATATTTGCTTTGTAGCTTTTAGGGTGTTTTAAGAAAGCTTGTGTTTGTCACAAATTGACTTTCAACAGAAAAAGGATCTAGATAGCTTGAAAAAATATTAGAAAGGTGCAAATGTCAACTGGTTGAAATGGAAAAGGTTCCACATTCCGCTCTATTTGACCTCAGTGAAGGATTAAGTTTGAGAGATGCTTAAGTATCGTTCCTCAAGCTTTTAATGTGACTGTGTAGGGATTAATATGCTCGTTGAGAGATTCTCAGAATGGTGTGAATTTAAATGGTTTACATTTCCTTTTTGACCACGCCAGTGAGTTAACTATCATGAAAGAGAAGAAATACAGCTCACGAGAGAGCTGGAGACCAGAAGGTACTGCAAATAAAAAAACAAACTCCAAACAGTGCTTAAGTTTGAAGAAAATAAACCCCAGTTGTTAGCTTAAGATCATCTTGGGAAAGCTTTTCTGGGAGTCAATAAATGCACTGGATTATGTTGATGTTAAATGGTTTGAACACCTCAGGAAACTAAGGCTTGTTAAAAGTGAGAATGACGTTATTTTTCTGCAGGTAACTCTTAGTGAGTGAGAGAGACCAAGTTGCCTTCATCCAAGTTGTTGGACCTCTTCTTAGATGGAAGAATAACCACTAAATAACCTGAACAAAGCCCTGAGATAGATTTTTGGAGAAGGTAAGGGAAAATGTGTGGGGAAGATTTAATAAAGATGAGCTTGAAGTCTGTAAAGAACCTCATATAGTAAAGGCAATGAAATCCTGAGCCATTTTGTTGGCAGAGCCCACAGTTAGGATGATGGAAGACAGAGCAGCTGAGCATTTCTTGGAAGGCTGTTCTCATGGTATTTGACCTGGGTGCTGATCAAAGAGACAGCTCTTACTGAGCATGACCAAGGGCCCTTACTGTGAATTAGTAAGCAATGGAGAAAAAGTGCCCTCAACAGTCTTAGCAAATTAGGAAAAGAGCCAGGGACTTTTGAGGTCTCTAGAGCTAGTAAAGAATTAACTAGCAGTGCATTAAAAGATAGGTATCATAGCAGTGTTTCTGTAATGGCAGATATGATGCTGTAAAAGTGCCCTGAGGATTTTGCACAGACTCAGTTGGAGGGTAGATCTGACCCAATTATTGTGCATCGGTGGAGATATGAAAATCAGTGCCAATATGCTTGGGAGGATTTTAAAAGGTTAGAGCTGTTGGATTAACAACTGTGAGAGAAAGCATTTTGGCTGGAAGTCTGGACAGTCATTACTGGAAGGGTCCTGATGGCTGTAGTTTTGGTTTTCATGTGAATTCGTAGATAAAAAGTGTCCTTGCTGTAGATAAGGAGCTGTAAATGCATGAGACTTGGATAATTCTGATATGACTGCTTGGCCTTAATCTGTTTCTTCACTTACTTTTGTATTCTAACCTTCTCAATTGCTAGCACAATATTTTTATGACTTGGACTTAGTCTTTATGCTGTTCACTTGTAGGAGCACTTCTGTCCTTAGCTAGCCTGAAAATAACTGTTCTGGAATTTGAGCCAAAGTTCTCTGCAGCTCATGGAAAGACTTGTGAGGCTCTGTCATACAACTGGTTCTCAGGACCAAAGCTTTTCATGATTCTCTGCCAGGTTCAAACTCTAGATGTTGACTTAGTTCAGTAGAAATGACCCCTTTATGTTTTTCATTTCTTTCTTTTTTTTTTTT
>VYZX01020432.1:179009-340944 GCA_013401335.1 Brachypteracias leptosomus
TGGATATTTATTTCTTTTTAAACAATGTGTTTAAAGTTCTCTCAAGGAACAGAATATAGGATTCGAATTCAAGGGATGTCCCTCTGTGTAGGAGTACTGCTGACAGACAGCTGTAAAGGCAAAAAAGCCATAGCTCTGGTAATAAAGATAAAAGGAACTCAAAGCGTGAACTAACTTCCTCACTTGCTATAAATTCAGTGTGGTTTGTTTCTTTCAGATTAGCTGAGCACTAACAACTTCCAGTAGTTTCTCTTAGGAGGTATTGCAGATATTGTGCCTTGGGAATCTTTTTCTCAAGTAACCATTTTGGTAAAATGTGTGGATATGTGGGGACCATGGACAAATTCAAACCCCATATAAAAGATACATCTGTATCTATATCTATATCAATATCTATATCTATCTGTGTCTATACCTACATCTACATCTATATCTTTATCTATATATCTATATCTGCATCTATATCTATATATCTATATATGCATCTATGCCTTTATCTTTATATCTTTATCTTTATCTTTATCTATCTTTATCTATATCTGTATCTGTTTCTATACCTATACCTATATATCTATAGCATCTATATCTTTATCTATAATGTAATACTTTATGAATGCATATAATATATATAATGCTTTAGCAATGTGAATGTTGCAGGAATACTGGCTGGTCAGAGAACACTGGGGCAGGTTTGGTGGGGAGATGGGTCTGGCCCAGTGAAAGGGCCTCTGACATCCCATCCAGTGTAGTTCAAGACCCTGGGAGTGGATGTAGGGAATAAAGCTCCCGTGGCTCTGCAGCCGATGGCAATGTCAGGGCTTGGCCCTGCCAGTGCTGACAATGCCTGGAGACAACCCTTGGAGCTCCAACATCACCTTGTGCACAGCAGGTGTTGTCAGGAGCTAAAGGTTCTTTGTCCGTGTTATCTGCGGCTGTTATCAGGTGAAGGTACCGCCAGGAGGATGGAAGTTATAAAAAAGTACATACCAGTGACCCTTCAATTATAAAAATGCCTGAAGCTTGGGACCACCTGGAAGTTGATTTTAGGAGAGAAACAGAGATGACTGATGACTTGCTCCTTTCCTTTGTTCTGGTTGCTGTTGTCACTCCAAATGCCAACCCTTCACAGCCTTATCCTGCTCCATCTTAGCGTTAGTTTAACAGCATCAATGGTTTCCTTTGCCTCTGGCAATTTAGGGCTTATCCATCTGGAAAGACCTGCCACAATGCGTGTGAGAATTCGTCTGGGCAGGAAGGAATACCAGTTACTTTGCATTAATGATTGACAGAGTCCCTGTAATTATAGTTACACAAGCTGATATCCTGTGTGCTTCTCTCTCCTACCCCCAATTGGGACACATCCTGTGTGTTTCTATTTGCAGTTTTCCCCCCTCACTGGAACAGAGGAGAGAGTTGTTCAAAACCTGTTTTGATTTACTCTTCTTCCTATGCAACCCACTGTCTTCTCCTTTATGGTATTTGTTCAGAGAAGATCTTCTGAAGCTGAAGGATAGAGGTGTTTTTTAGGAGATAAGGCCACCTTGTTTTTCTCTTCTTAGCTGTTTCCACCAACTGGATCCCTGATCTCTCTCCCTGATCCTTCTTCTGCTAGTATCAGATTTTCTTTGCACGATTTGAAATTCCCTCCTGCTACACTTCTTTGAGTTTTTATTCTCTTTTGGGCCCACAATGCAAAAAAAAGGAACCAAAGAGGGGACCAACAGCAGAACCACCCAGTGGAGAAGTGGAAATGACCGACCTAAGCAGCAAGTGTGCTCCTTCCTCTGGCACAGGCAAAAAAAAAAAGTAAAAAAAGGGAATTCGTGGGAAGTTTCTCAAAGCAAAACCCATGCCTATTTATGAATTAGATTCTCTAGAATACTCTTGCTGTGAGGTGGTGACCAAAAAAGCTCTTTAAACAGCAGTGTCATGTGACAAGCCCAGAGCCTGAGCCTGCTCCCCATTTGGTTTTCGTTACTTAGTACAAGTTAGATTGACAGAAAACTCTTTAATGAAAGGCCTTAAGAAAGAACATATTGTTGATCTGGAAAAGCTGATAAACAACTGGCAGCCATGCATGGTATTTTCATGCTGAACCAAGATAAAAAGATTCCCTCCTCTTTCTCCCCCCTGCCCCCTTATTTCTCTTTGGGATGATGGGAACATATGTTTTGTCCCCATGAAAGGGCCGTGATTTTGATCAAGGCTTTGGCTTGTCCAGCGAGCCTAAAGCAATTTTTGTGTTTGCAAATAACAAAAATGATCTTTTTAAGATTGGCAGCCTCCCACCCTCGCCTGGAACAAACCACCTCACAGCTTTTGCTGTGACATACAGGCTGGCTGCTGGCTCCCCAGGGAGCCAGAGGGAGTCTGCTCAGTGCTGCTGAAACTTGATCATCTCCTCCAAATGAGGTTTGTAACCAAAGCAATGGCTTGCTTCCTCAACTGGTTTCTGCAGTCAGATCCAGGCAGCTCTAAAGCTTCATACCAAGTAATAATTATCCTGCCCTGGCCTGTGCAACACTTGGAAATGTTTGTACCAGTGGCTAAACACTCATCACTGGGTTTCTTTATTCCCAATTAAAATAAATAAGCATGTAGTAAGCAAATTATTCACTGCTGAGTTCTAAATGTGCATTATTGCACTGTGCTGTTTGTCAGCCCTTGTTCTGGTGCATGTTGCTTATGATCTGCCCCTGCGTTTGTTCCATTATCCCCTGTAAGAGCATTAAGGATATTTCCTCACTCAGGCATGGAGTTCCTTTGTTGTCTTTTGAAGGAGTGATGTGGTTTAATTTATAAGAACCATGTTGAGAACATGTTTCCTTTTAAAAAGTGAAACCCCTTCTTCCCAGTAGTTCATCTGGAACCCGTAGGGACAGAAAACAACTTTAGTTGGTCTTGAGGACTCTCCTCTGCTCCAGAAAACACCAGTTCTCCACATAACCAGCCAGGGCAGCCTTCGTGAAGGGGTCAGTATAGTAATTAGGTCACTGTATGTGGATGCCATAAACTGTAAGCAGCTCTGGCAAAGTCCAGGTCTAAACATATGGTTGGAAATTTTCTACCATGCAGAGATGGGAAGAAGCATTTCAGTGGTCTAGAAACATGCCTGAAGATACTCAAGATGATTTGATGGAAGATACGAAGGAATTCCAGTGTTAATGCATCATCCCCACTCTGTCTTGGGGTACCTGCCCCTGCATATTGTGGGGACAGTTTTGTTCTGCTTTAAGCCTCAGCCAACTTGTTCTTGTCTGTTACTTTGCAACACCGTGGAGTCAAACCCCAGGATTTTCTAAATCAGAGCTATTGCCATGATCTCCCTGCATGTGCTATGGTCCCATCAAGAAGCTAGGTATCCAGTCTGACATATTCCTTCATGCCCTTTTCCATGCCCAGCATCAAGGGAAGTGAACTGGTCATGAGACTGGGAATCTCCACACCTCAATTCTAAGTCTAGATCAATGTGAAAAACAACAGCAAATAGTTGGTCTATGAAATCTCAAGCAAATCTTCCTGACATTTATAGTTTTTCAATTTCAGATCTGCATTCATGGTACCTGGTTGGTGAGTGGATTGTAAAGAAAGGGAAATTATTGATTAAAAAATGAATGAAATTATTGATTAAATTTTGAACTAATCAGGTGCCTTCTCAGGCAATGAGTGTGAAACTTCTCTGATTGTCCCTCTACCTTGACCAATATCTCGATCCAGAATTCAAGGAAAATACGGGCAGAAAAGAAACAGAAAATAGAAGGTGCTGTGAGATGCCACATGTCTTGGCACATGGCTTTTGATATTGGCATTGAGACTGGGAAGCTGTGGCTCACATCAGTGTAGCTGCATGAGCTCATGTCTATGTTGTTCACATGCTCCCACTTTCCAGTGAAACAGGAGAGGGTGCGTTGGCATCACATGAAGAAGCTTTTTTGTCTCTTTCAAATGTCAGCTTTCCCTCTGGAGACTTGTTAGGCACAAAATGACAGTGTCCCCAGGTCATGCATTACTCAGCAGCAACATGAGGCCCCCAGATGTGCTGTGGCTCCAGTTCACAGGATGTTCTTTGTCCGGGGGACATTGTTCCACTTTTGGGTTTTTTTTTCGTTTGTTTTGATGCATCTGGCTGGAGAAGGCAGGAGCCAATGTACCCATTTGACTTGAACTTGAGGCATCATTCTCAAAGACAAAGATCCTCCTGTTTCCCATTCTGTCTTCAGCTCTTGAGAAGAATTAAAGACATGGTCCTGCACTGCTCTACTTCATGCCTGGAGTGTGCATGGAAGTCAGGAAGTGTTCCATATCCTAAGTAGTCATTGGCATCTTCTCAGGCTATAGCTGATCTTGAGAGAAGCAAATGAGTTGCAACAGACCAAGCATGTAAAAGTGGAAGCCACCCTCCATCCTGACAGTATCATAGCAGTTTCCCATGTTGAGATGGCTTTAAGTTGTCACAGTTGGCAGAGCAAGTGAGGCTGAGATGTGGCAGTTTTACAAAGATCTTCTTTCATTTCCATTCAAACTTGTTGTAGCATATGGACGTGTTTAGGAATTGCAAGAAGCATCACCGTGTTTTGTAATAACTGTAGGTTTTAAAACTGAGTTTTCTTCCAGTTGTACATGTGTGAAAGGCTACTCAACTTAAAGATTTATCAGGCATAAGAGCACACAAAAGGGTGTTTGTACTCCATCCAAAACTTCTCATAAATCTGTTTAGTTGCCCAGCTCTCAGTCTTCACTGTGAGTTCATATGCCCAGGGTGCTCTACAACTTCATACACAATGGTGCCTGAGAGTTTAACTCCCTTGGTTTCAACAGAGCTTGGTTGCTTTCCCCCACACCAGCACATCCATATGGCATAATAAAATAAAGCCTAGGAATATGCCAGAGAAAGCACAGTGTGCCTCATATGAACTCAAGATGTCAGCTGGTTTTATGGAAGAAGGAAGATGGATTTTGGCCCAGTTAAAGGTAGTCCATTAAGAGACATATGAGGGATGTTGCAGAGTTACTCTGGGATACAGTATGAAGGCAAATTGAAGGCTTCTATAAAGAACTTTTATATGAGAGAATGAATCCTGAATTCCTTAGAACTCATTGAGAAGTACTCTCAGTGTTGCCATCAGCTAATGGGAGTCACTGGCTCCACATGGAATGAGTTAGCAGTATGGTCCATGTGTCTGTTGACACATCAGTACTCAAGATGTGAGTAGTTGTCACTGTGTGAGCTTCCCTGCAGAAGTCTTCACCTGTAGGTGTATTTTTATGGGCCCTTCCTCCAATGTAGGTGCTATTGTATTGCCTGATTTGGGGGCTCTCTGTGGACATCTCTCATTGCTCCTGCTGATCAGCTTTTGAGACCCTGCCGCTGCTGCTATAGAGTGTCAGTAACTGTCCATGGCCAAGAAGTAGGGTAAAGTTGCTTGGTTTGTGGAAAAGAATATGGGACCAGTAAGAACATCCAAAAGTAAGAGGAAAGAACTCAGAATGCAGTTAATTTTTCCAGGAACTTTAATAACTTCAAAAATTATTATTTTTTAAAGATACAATAATAGAATATTTTAAGGAAATGTTTTTAAGAGCTCAATAGAACGAGCACAGGAAGGCACTAAAGCTGGAAAGAAAAGGATCATTTATGCCAAAAAACATATTAAAGTGGAGTGTGTTTTTGTAACAGCTAATAGAGCCAAAAGGATTTATATTAAACTTATGAAGAAATATGTCCCCAGTTCAGGTGAGCATTTTTTATCCTTTGGTAGAGTGAGACATGGTGAGATCTTCTCTTATAAAGATCATTATTTTGGATAAAATGAACTATCAGAGGGGCAACAGTCAGTAGAACCAGTCTGTTCATGAAACCTCCTTGCAAGGTCCACCCCATGACCTTGTGCAGCAGCTGCTGTGTTCAGCCACCACCACTCCATCATCAACAGGCTTCAATGGTGAAAATGTTCAACCATCTCAGTGTTCTTGACTGGGTGGCAGGCTTGGCTTGTGTAAGTAGAAACCAATAACGCTTTTGAAAATCCTGACAGAAAAAGCAATTATTTCTAGGCAGGAGTTCATAAGGAACATGGGCCGAGGATCATGTCTTTTTCTTCCATATAGTCCATTTTATCTGCAGAATGGTATTATGAGAGATTTTCTGTCTCTTTACACATCCCAAATTTGGGAATTAACACTCAGATCTAGAGCTAGGAAATAAAACGGACTCTTTCTTGTTAAAATTAACTATTATAATTGTCCTGGTTTTGCTGGGACAGAATCCCAGGCCAGCCATGGCCTGCAGGCCATGAGCAGTTTGGAGTCAGGGCAGTGACCCGAGCTGGCTACAGGTGTTTCCCATCCCATAAACACCACACTCAGTATAAAGGAGCAGGTTTGCTCCTGCTTGAGCTTCTCCTGACCCTGCTCCTGAGGATTGCCTGCCTGGTTATTATGACCACTGTACATTTGCTGGGCTGAGTATAACTTTGTTTACTTTATACTGGCATTGGTGATCCTGCTCTAGCAGGGGGGTTGGACTAGATGATCTTTTGAGGTCCCTTCCAACCCCTAACATTCTGTGATTAGTTTGGCTGTTTCATTAAATCTGGTTTCATTTCAACTGGTGAGCCTCCTCTCCTTTTCTGATCCCCTTCTTGACTGGTGAGGGGTCACTGGGTGATGGAGCAACTGCTGTAGGTTAGCCCTGGATATGGGCTTGAAGTAGACAACAATAAAAAGAAACAATCATTAGCTTCTCAACTCTCTTGTTTCTGGTGACTAACTGATCAAAGCCGGGTGGTGTTGTCACAGAGTTAATGATTGCTCTTTCAGGATGTCCAGTTTCAATTGAATTACTGTGCTAGAAAAACCCATGAGTTTGAGTTCTTCTATTATTATCCAAAGTCATCTCTCCCAGCCCTGCAGCTTCAGACCTTTTGAACTATGAAATGCTCAGTTGGGTACAAACTGCTACATTTTTCCCACTTATCCAAGAGGGAGGTGGTAACTGCCACTTGATGGGCCTGACATTGGAATCTCCCAAAGGAAATTCCAGTGAGGTAAACGTTCTGTCCTGTCCTGTCTTCTATCTTCCCTTTCAGGCTACAGGAGCACAATCTGTGTTGGACAGGGAACATTAATCAAGATTTTGCTGTTGGAGAAATTGGCAATAAGAACTCAGAACCAACTGGTCAGATAAATCCCAGAAGCCACCGGGGCAGCCCATGGGAACACTAAATAGATGTCCTCTACATGAAAGATGGTAAGAGACAGGGCTGGCTCCCTTTTTTAATAATGGGTATAATTCTGAATTGTGCCTCTCTTTGAATTTAACCACTTCTAGGATATACTTGCTTTTAAGGGAGTTCCGTCCATTTTCTAGATTATTTATTTGCTTTTTAACTTTTCATTAAATTTTATTTTCATCCTTGTGGAAGCCAGATTGGTGTCATGGGAGCCTGCTGTAGATCCAGCTGTAGGTTCATGATTTCAGTGCTCCTGGAACTGGATTAGGACTGGAAATTGAGAGTCAAGGATGAAAACCAGTGGAATGGTGGAATTCAATATCTCTCTGAGCCTGAGCTCTGGTACTGGTGAAGTCATATACAGAAATTTCTATGAAATAACTCTTGTATGAAATGTTGGTTATGTAAAGAAACTCTGACAGTACATACCATGAGAAGCAGATTTGACCCTTCTCAGGCCTGTGTAGACACTGACATTTAGTTTAAACTCCAGGCTGGTATTTTTTAAACCCTCTCCAAAACCTACAGGAAAAGTTAGGTATTTTAACAAATATTTTAAAACATTTTAAAGGGAAGAAAAGAGCTTATAATTAACATTTCCCTCAATCTCCTGGTTTTTCTTTTAATTTAAAAACATCTGGACCCCAGTGTTGACAGATAAACTCCTTAATCTCTTTACTTATGTTAAATGTGCTCTCCAAGTTATATTTTTCACTTCTAATTTAGTGGCATCTGAAGGGTGTGTGTGTGGGAAGTGGGCCAAAGGCTGAAATATTTGCAAGAGAATTGGTGCAGTGACTTTATTTTTGGAAACACACCTAAACAATGGGTGCTTACAGACCAGCCTCCTTTTGGCTGCCTACATCTGTCTTGGCAGCTGGTAGTGGGTGAAGTCTTCTCCACTCATAGAAATGAGGCCTGCAAGAAATCTGGGAAGGGACTTTTTATAAGGTCTTGTAGTGATAGGACAAGGGGTAATGGCTTTAAAGTGGAGGAGGGGGGATTTAGGTTAGAAATTACAAAGAAACTTTTCACTCTGAGGGTTGTGAGACCCTGGCGCAGGTTGCCCAGGGGGGGTTGTAGATGCCCCATCCCTGGATGTGTTCAAGGTCAGGTTGGATGGGGCTTTGAGCAACCTGGTCTAGTGGGAGGTGTCCCTGCCATGGCAGGGGGGGTTGGAACTAGGAGATCTTCAAGGTCCCTTCCGATCCAAACCCTTCTATGATTCTATGAAAACAGGCTGCAAACTGGCTGAGCGTGCAAGGCCCAGTTGTGTCCAACACTGTTGAAGACACTGGATCCCTGACCAGTGAGGTTTGCTCATGTTTGCTTTCCTCCTGAGCCTACCCAGGGCTGCTTTAAAAGCTTTATAACTAGTCATGTGTTCAGTTCATGGTCCTTCTATAGATTCCTGTGCAAAATAAGTGCTGTATGGACAATTCCTCACTGGCCTTCAGTGAACTTGAGCTGCTGTGGATGAACCCAAAGCAGCTCCATTCTCATGGGAATCACTTGTAACGTTGTCAGGAGAACCAAGCTGTTTGTTTAGTGGCAGTCACTTTTCAAGGGTTTGTGAAAGGCCGTTTGGCATATGATGCTATTAGTGTCTGTGGTTTAATGGAAGGCTGGGTGACAAAAAATCTGGCATATAATTGCATTTAGAGCTGTGAAATCCAAGATTACTTGCTAAATATAAGCTTGTTTTCTGAAACATTTCTCCCATGACAAGCAAGCAGTGTGCCCTGTTAGGAACCTCCTGCATCTCTTCAGATGGATTTTGTTTGGTTGTGGTGATCAGCTGTCAGAGGTGACTTCATCCGCAGTAAATCTTCTTTCTCACTCAACTGGAGAGAGACACGTAAAGTCCTGATTATGCTGTGAAAGGTAATGGATGCACCTCAGTACTATTGGTAAGGGTTTGGGTCTCCTTACCACTTCTGGAGTTTCCTTTCCTGGAATCAGGCGATGCTGTGGTGCTCTTGAAATTAAAAGTTTGTTGTTCTCAAAGTTACAAGAAAATGCTTAAAAATATAAGCCCTGTGAGCCATATAAAACAAAAGGCAAGAATTATGAATATGGTGGTTATTGGTTTGGGTTGGTCTGTAAACAGAATTATTTTGCTGGTAGCCCCTGGAAGGAAAATTGTCCTGGCTCTTGAGGGCTTGGAGTTTCCAAGGCTGAGGAAGCAATTCTTCATGGAGTGAGGGGACAGCAAAAGCCTGTGCCTGGGATACATGGTAGAGAATGAAGATTGTCAAGACACCTGCACTGACATTAAGGCAATCATCTCAGTTTTCACTCTTCTATCCCACACTTCATAAATGAATAATTGCAAGACATTTTAAAAAGGTCTTAGTTTCTACTCCAAGTCAGATGGTATGTTAGTAAGAAATGGTGACTAGAACTGAGCAAATAGGAAAAAATCCTCATGGATATTATTTCAAATTCCAAAATGGATTTGGTTGGCCTACGTTCAAAAGCCTCGCATGTGAACTTTGTGGAATCACTTGGGTGCCAGTGTTTTACTAGCAAATAAGGATTTTAAAGCTCAAAGACTTCAGTGAGTCATTGGAAGTGAATTTGGTAAGTTGGACTATCTAATTCAAATTTTGCACTAAGTTAAGCACCACATTCATTCAGGTGGTAGCATCATGAACCTGAGTTCTTTTCATTTTCCTTGGAGAAGAGTTGAATGTCATCCAGTAAAGAGTGTCTGGTATTTAGAGGAAAAAGACTCAGAATTCTCTAATTTGAAAAAGTGGAAGTTTTTCTTAGTGAAGCTATGGTGTTTGTAATATTTATAATTTAAAAGGATTAAGAAGCATACTGCTGATGCATCTAAAACTATTACCAAGGAGCTGACAAAATGTTAGAGAAGCTACAGACACTTCTTGATTTTCATAGAAATTTCACATGTACCAACATCTCTCTTGCTGGTATCCATGCAGCTAAGATGTGAAGAACAAACCCCTGCCCATCCAAAGGCACCCTTCTCAAATATTTAGCTTTGAATGGCAGCAGATTCAGTAAAGAAGTTCAAAGTTCTGACAGCTCCAGGTTTATCAAGCAGCTGACACTCTATCTGTGCCAGCTGCCTGTGATTTCCTTCCTACCACTGCCAAACCAATACTAAGTATGAGTTTCATATTAGAAATAAATCTTTTAGTGTGTTACAACATGGTCGTGTGAGGAATCAGACTAAACTTGGAGCATTGCTGACAGTTTTCTTTCAAACTAAAATATCATTTTTCTGAATTTGGGCCTTTTTTATAGCTCTCTGTCACCGGTCATGACTTAATGGGCCATAAACTAGGGGAGGAAGGAGTCTGGAGTAGGGTCTGGTATAAGTGATAAGGGTGTGTATGGTAGGGAGGAAGAAAACATGAGTAGCAGGTATGTAATGGTTAGATATCTAGAAATTTGCTGATGTAATGGATGAACAAGGGTGGGTTTTGAGAGTTGAGACCATAATCAAGAAATGCTCTCTCCAGTCTCATTTGTTTCCCTCCCTGCTGACTTGTGTGCCAGGTGACCTTAGGAGTCCTTTTGCTTCTACTTCATGTGAAAAGTTTTCTCCCTTGCTGTCTTGGGCTGAGCTGGCTCTAATTTAGAGGGTCCAGATCTAAGCGCTCTTTCCAAACTGTGCAGCTCCAGGCTGGCCAGGAGGGACAAGGAGACATGAGGTGAGGAGTTGAAAGGGGTGAGAACTGAGCGTGTGTGATCAGGAGAGCTGCTTCTCTCTGGGTTTGTTGGTTATCTCAACTATTTATATTGCTCTTTTTGCAAGGAGACAGTTTTCATCTGTAATTGCAGAAGCACCACCTGCATTCAGAAGGGTTGGACCTGACACGGGGTCTCTCTGATGGCACATGGGTGGAGCAGGAGAGCCATGGAGACCATTGCCTTTTGTAAAGCTTTCTGTAAACCTGCCCTTAGCAGGTTACATAATTGTTGTGAGCAATCCTGGTGTTTACACGATCCATTACAAAGTTCTTTGGCAAGTGCCCACCTGCCACAGCTCAGCCAGTGTAACCAGCCAACTTCTGATCTCACATCTCCACAGCACCACTGAAATGGCCGTGGATTTATATGGATCTGGATGAGGTCAGGACCTGGCCCGGGATCCACAGGAATGGTCAGAGCTGGTGTGTGGAGCTGCACGCATATCCCTGCCCCTCTGCTGCTCTTGCAGGCTGGGATTCTTTTTAAGGCTGCATTGCCATGACTTTTAGGTTGATCTAGCAATTGAAAAATATTATTTCTAGCTGTCAAAACAGAAAAGAAAGTACAAGAAATATGGATTTCACATCCTTGCACAGAGCTGCTGGCAGCTAGTGTTCTTTCTGCACTTGTAGTGACAAATAATATTAACCTTAGCCATTTTGCTTGGCACTTGGGATTGTGTTTTTTTTGCGGTCATTATTCCTCCCAGAACAGGGAACAGTTTGTAATTGCTGCTTCAGTGTTTCACCAGCCTCATGTCCAAAAACAAGGCTAAAGCCAAGGATTAAATGCTGTTTTGCATGGGAACAAAAGCCACATCAGTCACAGGATCCTCCAGATCAGAAAGCACCTTGCTTCAGAAGACAGAGGAAGATATCTCTGTTCTCTCACAAAAAATATTCTTTATATTGTGAGCCGTGCAAGATTCCAACACCAGATGTTTTGGGCAGCCAAACACTATCTTTGGTGTTCTTCAAAACTGACTTCTTTTATGTTGCTTCTTTTCTTCACATCTGACCAGCTGAATTTCTTGCTCCCCAGAATTTGTTTTGCTAAGGCTTTGCAAACAAGTAAGAACAGAACAGAGTAGTTCCTGAGTTCAGGGTCTGCCTGGGTGTGATATCAGTGAGACTACAAAGGTTTTAAATGTAGGCCAGAGAGGTGGCTGTATTATGACAGGGATATAAGACAGACTATGGGGTCTGCTACTATGTCATTTATCACCTTCCCAAGAGCTCTGAAGTGGCCTTTCCATCTCAAAGCTCTTAGTGTGTCCTTTCCCACAGATGCAGCCAGGCACATCAGTGTTGGTTGATCTTTTAGATGTTGATCCTTTATGAACTTGGTGGGCAGGTAGACATGCAGCACTTGAGGGGACCTCCTTGGTCCTTGGTTCCATTCTCTGCACACTGCAGGATAAACAGTCCTGCTCTACAATTTCATTCATAAATTCATCAAGTCGGAGTCACTGTGCACAGCCAAATGATATCCTGTGTTTGCAGTGCAGGGTGGTCTTTCTATTTTGTGAAAGAATTCTCCAGAGAGCCTTTTGACAAAATGGATGTGATATAAGCAATTACTACATTGAATATTTCATTGCTAGACTTGTAAATATGCAAACCCATCTGGTTGGACCATATTTTAAGAGAACATGGATGCGAGCTCATGTTATTACAAGGAGTGGGAACATTATGATATGCTGTAAATTAAACAGTGAGATCCTGCACTGAGAACTTTCTTTCCCCATCACGTTGTAGGTGATCTCTAGGAATACTTCTTAGTACACCAAGGAGAAAATATACAAATTCTAGACCTAGAAAACCTTCACTGAAGCTGACCCAGCTATCACCCCACCAGCTATCTGATTTTTGCAATGAAGCGGAAGCTAATCAAGTGCCATGGAGCTGTTCAGAGTACAGGGAAGTCTCCCATGTACCACAGATATTTACTGAACAACCTCAATATCTCGAATCAAAACAAATGGGGCAGCTTTATCAGGAGACTTTCTCTGCTTTTCTAATCCTGTTTCTCATGCAGGCTCATTGTAATAATCCAGGCTGGATGTTGTCCAGGCAGCTGGTGGATGTTGTCATTCTTCCATTGACTTGACAATGGAGGTGTGGGCCAAGAGTGAGAACCTGGAAGAATAATTGCCTTGACCACAGAGGGGTGGGAAAAGGCATCGCTGGCAGTTTTGGAGCAGTAATTACTGAGAGTCATGCAAAATCCTCTCCATCTCTTTCTGGATGATTGGAAGGATTCAGCTCTGCATGCCATCACCAGGGTTTTTTGGCTTGGAGATGTATTTGGAGGTTCATTCATTACTTGTTATAATCCCTCCCAGTTCAGCTGTGCTGAAAGTGAAATATTTACATTAGAAATAGCATCACTGCCAATAACTGAGCTGCCCATTGTAGAACCTGTGAGGGAAATGAAGTCTTTATAGTGCACTCTGCCATTCTCTTGATCACTCAGATTTTGCTCCCTTGGTACCAGAATGTATGTGTGACCTTCAAAATAATCTGTGAGCACAGCCAGCTTTTTACTATGTAGAATTAGCTTTTGAAACACTTCCCTTTTGAACTACCTACCTCTTGAATCTGGGACCAGTTTTTGGGCCTTCTTGGCTAGGTTTGCTCTCTTCAGACTTTGTCTTACTCTCTGCAGATTTATATTGCCCTGTTAACACGATTGGAGTCCAAACACTACATCACAACCGTGGCCCTTTGGGCAGCTCTCCAGCAACGTGTTGAATCTTTCTCTTTTTGCCTTGCTTTTAATAATTCTGTTATACATGGACAGAGCTGCTGCTGCTTTCAGTGCATGTCTTGTTGAAGCTTTGCAGGCTCCTTCAGATTTACACACAACTCTGTTATAAAAGGAGAAACTAAATCTCTTATCCATTCCCCTCCCAAATCTGTGTGTTTCTCCTATTTCCAAACACTTCATTTAGAAAGCTGGCCAGGGAAGCCTGAGCTAATGCCACGTGCCTCATGCAGCTCAGTTGTTTAGTCCAGGCAAGCTTTGCTTTTGTAAACTTTTTTAGAGATATAGAATTAAATGTGAAACATGAGTCAAACAGTTTTTGGATGTGTTTAACTTGGAACACTTTGTGGCTGTGATGTCCTGATTCAGGACAGGAGAATGTGCTTTTCCTGCCCTCGGACAGCTCTGTAAGATGGCTGTTGACTGGATAGATATGCACTTACTCATCCTGGTCCCCATTCATTGGCTTTGGTTCTTCCATCTCCAACGAGGCAAACCAAGAAACTTGGCCAAAGAAACTCTCATCTCTGTTTCTGTGGTTTCCAAACGAAAAGAAAGCCCAGATCTGCAGGAAATATTTCCATCCTTGAAGTTTAGAGCAGGCAGGCACAGGATCTGCTTTGGGGTACCACTGCTGCAGAAATGCTTTGTGCAGACCAGGTATGAGTGACTGGTTGGGTAATCCCTGAGCATATCCATGTTGTGAAACTCTTATCTAATCCATAAACCTGCAGGCAAACCCCATCCCTGTTTAATACCTGAAGGGCCACCTGGGGATTTGAAAGACTCTTTGGTCCAGACTTGAGCAGTTCTTTACCCTGATTCTTTGACCTCAAAGGTCTCTTTGTACCAGACTCCAGTGTCTGCTCTACTGTTTCACTGCCTTTTTATCCCTCTGGCTTCATCTGAATGACTTGAGGTTTATTCTTTCAGTGCCAGGCCTGGCTTGCAGACCTCAATACGTGCAGCAGGTGAACACCAACAGAGCTTGCATGTTGCTCCTGGTCAACCCTGCTTTTAGTATTCAGGGCAAGGGGACATCCTGACTTCTGGGGAGGTTGGTTTAGACAGAACTTGCTTCACCAATTGGTACCCAGTTTGAGGAGAACAGGCTGTCAATGCACATCATCCAAAAGCAATTCCCGGCTTCATTTGATTCCCAGTGCCACTCAGGTCCCTTCTGGTGGGAGGCAACCAGAGCTCCGCTCTTCACCCTCCAGCATGAGGTTTATTTCCCTTTTCTGTGTGTTTCCTAGCTGAGCTCTCACTGTGTGGGCTGAGGGCACTCTGTTGTTGGTGGCATTGCCCCAGCCCAGTGCTAGAGCAGGTATCCACAGGGAGACCATGGGCTGGGCTTTCCACAGCTGTGTCAAAGAGCACCTTGCACCCCTCCTGGCAAATTGTCTTGTAATGGTTCCCTCCAAGGTCTCTGGAGCTTGTCAGAGCTGGTCAGACAATGGTGCCAGTCAGTGGCTGTGCCCTCCTGTTGAAGCCCTTTGCACTGCATGTAAACATTGCTTATCAGGGACTTCCCTCTTCCGAGCACGGCACCAACAATTGGTTTTGGCATGGAAAAAAATTCATGGTAATCTCCAGCCACCATATCTGTCCTGTGTCAAGGTCAGAGCATTCCTGACCCAAGTGCTGGCTCGGGTGGCTTGGAGCTCTGTGTGTGTTAAGTGGTTTAAAGGTTTTCTGCAACAGAAAGCTATTCAAAAGTGAAGGAAAACACAGAAAAAGCAGGGCATGGGCTGTTATCCTAAGGCAGCTCGTGGAAACTTGCTGCCAATTGAGCCAATATTTTCCACTCTTGTGAGATAGTAATGGAGGTCAATGTTCATTTATTACCTCAGCTGGCTGAAAATGTCACCAGTGCTTGTTTATCTCAGCTGTGCACCTCATGCAGCAACAAGTTGTAGCCTTGGCTGCTTGACAGTGCAAAACCAAGAGGGACTCTGTCTGAAGTCATGTTTTATTCACTTACCTCTGGCCAGATTTCTTCTTACCCTTGCACGGTCATGTTGTTTGTAACAGTTGGCCAAAGATGCACCCGCGTACATCAGGAATGACTCAGAAAGCCACAGTGGAAATGAGAGGATTAACAGAGACCTGGTGTCACCATCAGGAGAAGGAAGTTGTGTCCCTAGGAATGATTTTGTGTCAGTTATCCCCAGGTGCTGGGTCCTCTCATGAACATTTGAGGCCTTCTCTGGGGTCTGCACTGTCTGTGTGAAAGGACAGTGCTAATCTGATCAATTTTGGCAAGTTATGAAGTGGGACCCCTTGTCTAATCCAGACTTTTAGTTCAATTATCACTTGGCTCTCAATAATCTAGTCTTCTTCTGTGGGAACAGAGTTTATATGCAAAAAAACAATTAAAGCTTTTTCTTAAAAAAAGAGCAAAACATGTAATTGGTTGTTAGAGTAAATTATTGAAATTCAAGTTTCAGCCTAAAAACAAGCTTATAAAAACTACATATATACATATGTATGTATGTATGTAACTACATCCATACATATTGTATGTATGTAACTACAGTCATACAGTCTTTTATGGGCTTTTGGAATTTCATATTTCTTCTCCCACTGGCAAACATGGAGATCCCATTGCCTCAGCTCTGCACCCAGGCATGTTTTCTGCTCATTCCTGGAGCTGTAGATGCACTGCAGACCCTGAGCATGCAGTGTTTGTTCTACCCTGGAGATCTTCAGAGATAGGCAAAAGTGAAATCTATGGTTCCTCCAGATTTTGTCAGAGTTTGGGTTTATGTACAGACAGCAGAGCTTGAATTGTAATCTTGTGGTTGGGTGCTGGTCTGCATTTGACTTGTCTATGTTTTAGAAACAGATCTAAAGTTGAGGCAAGTAGGAACAGACTCTCCAGGTTGGGCTTCCCTGAAGATGTTGTTTGGGGCAGAGAGGTTCATTTGTTCTACTGAAAAGAGTCCAACATGTTTCCTACTTAAAGTCTTCACTTCTCAAGTAAGAGCCTGGCTTAGTTACTTCCAGATACATATTTATTTATTTAGAAATCTGGTATTTGAGTGTATGGGAGCAGAATTTCCATTTCAGCTCAGAGAGCTCATGGTATTTGCCTCTATTCCCATTATTACTTAATTAAGTTCAACCTCTTCGTGATTCTTTCACATCATGCTGCTGAGTTTTGACCCCCTGTTGCTGGTATGCTGCTCAAAGAGGTCGTGGAGTCTTCTTCTCTGGAAAGATTCAGACCCCACCTGGACATAATCCTGTGCAACCTGCTGTGGGTGACACTGCTTTGTTGGAGGGGTGGGTGCTGTGCTGCATGATTCTAGGATTGCTTTGCATTTGTACCATCAGTCCAAAATTCAGTTCTCTGGTTTCAACAGCCCTTTATTCTACTGTTGCTTTCCATGTTCATTCAAGCTCAGGCTTGATAGGGCTCTGAGCAGCCTGACCTAGGTAGAGATGTCCCTACTTGTGTAGGGAGGTTGGACAAGATGACCTCTAGAAGTCCCTTCCAGCCTGAAACATTCTATGATTCTATGTTCATTTTAGGATCTTTCTTGGCTGCTCTAGGTTCAATCCCTTCAAAGCTTTTTCTTTTTCTTCCTTTTGCCTGTTACGAGTGATATATCAGTTTGTGATGAGCAGATCAAGCCACCATCAAACCAGCCCATGGTTCTAGATTTGTGATGTACCTTCATTATAGAAAGTAATGAGCTGCTGAGCAAGATGCTGAAGGGGTTAATACTTCTTTATCAGATAGGTCTCAGACAGTGAATATGAGGGATGTTTTTCTGACCTTCTACTACCTGAGGTTGGAGTTCTGCAGGGGTCACTGGTGGGGTGTTTGTCAGCCATGATGTTGATCATCCAAGGTTTTTCAGAACCCTGTGAGAATTGCTGTCACTGGAGAGTTACAATAGTATGTTTGTCACTCTCATCTGCTGGCATCTGTGGTATGAACAAGACAGGGCATCATGGGAGGGGTTGTTCTCTTGTGATATTTGCTGTCTTAGTCTTGTGTGGTCTTTGCCAATGTGTGTTTATTCCCCTTTTGAGAACTGATGTGGTTTTATTCTCCATTCAGGGAAATGTCTGTCTAAAAGTGTTGCCTTTTTACCTGCATTAAGTCAGAGAAAAGAACGAAGTTGATAGAGTTGGAGTAGTTGACTCCACTACCTTTGCTTTGTTAATGATCCTGAAATTCTTTAATGAATTCTTCCAACATTGTGAGAAAGAAGACACGAGGCTTAAATTCATGCCCACACAGACAAGCATAGGTATGATAGGTAAGTCATACAGTCTTTCATGGCATCTCCTCTTGGCTAGGACATTGATTGCAGCCTTATATTCCTAGAGACCCCGTTGCTCACAAATGTGAAGGACACTTTCCTGTGCAGAGAAAAGGGTTGGCCCATTTTATACAGGATATATATGCTGAGAATTGTCAGAGAGAAGAATCAGTCCTCCAGGATCTTCTGAGGCAGACCATGCGAGACTATGGGACACTTCTTTTGGGGTTTTTAAGGGGTGGGTAGTCATGTTTTCAGTAGAAAGAACACCTTTCTCTCATTAGAACTGCATTAGGAATATTCAGGCCAAATCTTGACCCTATTTCTTTTTCTCCTTTTTGGGGGTTACAGAAGGGGAAATAATAGGAGAAAGCCAGAACTAGAATAGGTACCTCCTGCATTATGTGGTGGCCTAGAATAAAGCTCAAGATGTTGTAGGAACTCAGGACATTCCAGGGCAGGACTGTAGTGCTTCCTCATCTTTGTCCTTCCTCATCATTACACATTTGCGTGCTACCTTTAACTACAGCAACAGTCAGAATAACATTTTCTTGGTGACAGTGTATTTTTTTTTCATTTTTTTGCCTTCACTTCTTTCCTCCATGTATCTAGACAAGCACAACTTGCAGCCACAACCATAGGGAGCAAGCAAAGCTGTAAAACACTGAACTGTTTGGTGGCTGTGCTTGGGTAACCATTGACTTGTCCAGCCCTGTGTCCACACTTGTCCTCTTAAGATCAGGCCATATAGAAATCCATTCCTTTCCCTAAAACTGCTTGTCTGGCTAATGCTTGGAATGTGGGTGCAAAATGTGGGTGCATGTGTGGCTCCTGAGAAGCAGGGCTCTATCTGGCACTCACTAGTGGTCTACTGGTAAATAAAAAGTGGGTAAACTCCATATTTTCCTTCAACTATACTGCTGGTATTGAAGTGTGATCTGCCTCTGCTGTGGTAGTCTTACTGGTGAGGAACTGGGCAAGTAGGGAACTGTAAACCCATTTGGTTCACATAATCTGTTACATGAACTCGGTTGTTGAGGAGAAGGAAAAAAAAACATAAAATATTTATTTAGAAAGTGCAGCTTGTTCCTATTTGTGACCAAGCAAATTAGGAAGATTGAGCTTTGTGGGGGTATCTTTAAGTGGAGGAGGGGGGAACCCTGTAATCATGAAAGGCTGTGAAATGAGATTATTTTTTCCTAAGGAAAAGGGCCCGTTAAGAAACTTTAATGTACAAGCCACGTAGCACCATAGGATTGACCTCTCTGCTGTCAGCTTTTCAGCTCCCCCTTCCCCTGCAGAGCTTTCTACCTCAGCACCCATACCTATCTTCCCATGGAGTCCTTTACCTCTTTCCTCTCTTCTGCTTTTCCTCTGGGGTGGGAGGGAAATGAGGTGGGGGTTCCTCCCTAGAAGTCCAGGACCTCCCACAAGACTGAGGTGGACTCCTCTCAGGTTGGAAGAGGGGCAGTGGGAAGAGATCAACAGGTGGGTGCAGGGCATGGTGGACTGGACCTCTGCACCAACAAGAGAGGTCCAAGTTAATCAAACTGTTTGTTGAAAACCTGTGACAGACTAAGCAAAATCCTTGAGTTTACAGGAGGCAATGCTAGGTAGGAATTTATGGTCTGGATTGCACAGGAAAGTAGATTTTGACAGACAAAGTGTTTCCTTTGGTCTTAAAAGCTTGAGAGCTCTTCACTTACTGGGGGAGAGTTAGCTTGGAGCAATATTAAGATGTTAACTGCAGGGGCTTTCAGAGGAGCTTCTAAGAATTAGGATCTTAACTGTCAAATAACCCATCGTATCTATTGCAGGAAAATGCTGTTGAGCCATTTATTTTCTAGCTGCTAAGTTTCACTCTTACCCTACTGTGAGGGGTTAACATTTTTCTGCTGGATTAAGGTGGTGTGTACTAGAGAAGAAATGTGTGGGTCTCATTCCTGGGAAATGTGCTCCTCTGTGCCCTGCAAATGAGCCAATTCATTTTAACTGAAAGGGCCCAGGTGTCCTTTGGTGACATGCAACCACCACAAACTCAGCAGAAACATGGGATTGCAAGAAGTAAGTGTCATATTGAGTAATTACCACTGAAAGAGGGCTCTGTTTTGAACCTAGTCAGGGAAATGGATGGTGTGGTATGGAAGGGGGAAGAGGACATTTCACGAGATATTCCCATAATCGTTCTGGGTTGGGGTGGCCTTTCAAAGGAGCTGCTTTAACCAATTCCTTCATCCCCACAAAAATTACATAAGAGCCATTGGCAAAACCAACGCACACACGCTGCTTGTACAAAGGACTGAAAAACCAGCCCAGATGTTTACAAAGCAACCACAAAAGACCGGAAGAAAAACAAACATACAGAGATGTTTTAAATGCAGAGCAACCAACAAACACAGGAAAAAAATATCCATGTTCCTGGCAGTAGCTTTTGAACATAATGAAACCATTTGGACAACCCTCCTTTAGACTTGCCCCCATGGCAGGTTTGAATTATCAGTTCTGTTTTCATTCATCACTTAAGGTCAAAGACTTCATCTTTCAGTATAGATCTGCCCTTCCCTAAAAAGGCAGATGGAAAAGGTAAGAAATCATCTATTTCTTTGTGATTAGTCCTAATTGGTTTACCCTGCTTTCCTCCTGAGAGAAGCTGTACAGCAAGGACATAAAGGAGGGTACTCTTGGTCTTATTTGTCTTCCTCTTTGAGCAGACTGGCACTGCTCATGCCTCCAAGTCAGCCTGCAGGCTACCTAGGGACATGACATGGACACTTTGCAGATCCAAAAGTGTGTTGGACCACTCTGCAAATTGCTGCCTGTCCACTTCCTTCAGGCTGATGTTTTGGGCCCTTTTCTGGGGACTCCTCAATGGCTTGAAACATCAGAGATCTGACTTGGAAACCTCCCAGGTTGAAATGCTTTTCTGTGACAACACCACGAGAAAGAGTGTGGGTACCTGAACAACACAGGCTTTTGCAGAGCTGGTCCTAAGAGCATGAATTGCACTGCAGTGAGGAGTCTGGGTTCTGCACCAACTTCTTGGCCTTCTTTGACCAAAGCCACTACCTCTGGTCAGGCACTGGAACAGGCTGCCCAGCGAAGTGGTGGAGTCACCATCCATGGAGGGGTCAAAAAATGAGTAGATGTAGCACTTCAGGATATGGTCTAGTGGTCAGGGAGATGTTGGGATGCAGGTTGGACTTGATGATCCTTGAGGTCTTTTCCAGCCTTAATGGTTCTCTGATTTGTGATTTTTAAGTCAGAAAGGAGGTTTTTCCTAGGAGGTATTTTGATTGTCTCCTGTGTTTGCTAAGTGAGAATAGCTTGGAATTGTATTGTATTTGGACAGATGCTTGGATTTGTACAGTCACTCCCAAAATGCAGCTTACATTAGTAACAATTTAATATTCTTTGCACATATATAGAAGTATTAAAGGATCTCACCTCACATGTGCCTAGGTGAGGTGCTCCTGAACACAGGACCACCAAATCCAAGACTAATTTGGATCCACATGTGAACTTCACAACTTTGCCTGCTGCTAATTAATGTATCCATTAGCTTATAGTGAAGGGACCAGGAACAGTGCAGCTTTTTGTAGAAGAAGGCTGTGTGCTTTACTCCTCAGCACTGCAAAACACTCTAAAAGCTGTTTACTTTGGCTTCTCACATCCTGAATTTGCTGAAGAAGGTCATGGCTTTTGTCCTCCTCTACCTACGAGGCAAAATGCTTGAAGAGAAGAGGAAAAATGCTCCTTTCAGGCTGGAATGTTGAGGTTGCAATTTATCGTATGGGACTTGAAAGAGGAATTTTCAGTTCCAACTTGTTTGAAGAGGAATGGGCTGGTGAAAGACTTTAAGGGCACTTCTGAAATGCAAAATGTTGCCTGTCTATGGAATGGCCCAGAAAGGAAACATCCGTGAGGATCTATGGCTCAGATATTCCACGCTGCCTGGACAGAATAATGAAACACTTCTCTCGAGATTTACGAGCCTGGAAAATAGACTGCAGGCTTCATCAAGGCCTGAAAATACTACACACTGCAGTTGGAATCTCTAGTACATCTCTTTTTGTATAAGTAATACAGGGTGGGAGTATTGGGAAGGAATCAGAGATGAAGTGTAAATGCAAAAGCAGAAAATAAATATATTCTTGACTGCCAGGAGACTCCCAGGCTGCAATTGTGAAAGAGGTTTTATCTTTCTAGTGCAAACTCCCTGTTCTATTTTTTGTTTTTATAACTAAATACTACCTCCAACTTCCTACCATGACACGAAGGTGAGGTGTGGTGGGGGAAGCAAGAGTTCTGTTGGAAGCTTCTCTCCCTTTGGCAAATGCCCAGGCAATGGATTTGGTGTGTTGAGGCTGCTTCACTTTCCTCCGAGGAGGCCGGGGGCTGTCAGGAGCATGCTGTGCATGCTGTTTTATCACCTAATGTGAGCTCTGATCCATCCCTTCCTCTCGAGTAAAGGATGAGAGAGGCAGTGACTGGCACACTTCAGGATAAAGCCATTTTCTGTGAGAGTGCAAATCAAAGAATCATAGAAACCAAGATCTCAAGGTTAGCCAGACCATCTTAGAGGTGGGTGACAGTTGTTACTCGGTCCTATTCCTAAAAAACTTCTTGAGCTTCCCACCCTGGGTCTGCACTAACTGCACAGCTGAATCTTCTCCTTGGCTCCAATGCCAATTTCTCTTGCTGCAAGTGTTTTCTATCAAGTGTGTCATAAACTGTGGAATAAATGATGGTGCTTGGCAGTTACATCTGCTGGTGGTGGTGTTGGTATTATTATTTTATCACGGTAATAATTTTATCATTTTATGGTTGCTCTTTTTTTTTTTTTTTTAAATATTCAACCTACAGATTTGAGAGTGATTTTGGATGTGAGAAAATCTTTGTTTCCTGATTAGATGTGCCAACTGAAGGAATGAAATCTCACCCACCAGCCCCAGATGTTGGTTCTAGGAGCAGGGACCTCCTGCATCCACACTTAAAGAAGGACTTCTTTGTGCTGTCACCTCTCAGCCACTTTTCCTTGTGCCAGACTCTTGGTAGAGCTTTAGAGCACCAGCTCTGCTGGAAGCCCAGCTAGCAACCTGGGTGTCACAGTGTCAAAAATCTCCTGCTGAACCCCGCCACAAAAAGAACCTGCTCTGCAAAGTTTCCCCAAATACACCCCAAAAAGAGCTTATGGTCTAAGCAAAGAAAATAAGTCAGCCCTGATCTATAGCAGTACAGCTCAACAGGACCTAGAATAAACCAGGAAAGAGTGTGCAAAAACCATGAAGGGGAGGGTACACTCAGCACCATCATTTTTACCAGGTTATAGATGAGGCTTCTTGGGTTTTTTTAATTCATTGTTTTCCTAAGACATCTAAGGAGGGAAAGAAATAGATTGCAGTGGCTGTTTGGAGGAACTGTATGTTACAGAATCACAGAATNTGTTAAGGGCGTGGATCTCTCCATAGGTAATCCCTGTCTCTTCTTCATCATGTTGTCAACCTGATGCACGCTGTCTCTCCATGGCTCTGCATTCTTGATAGGGACTGACTGTATAAACTCACTGTGTATGTGGCTGCACTGGTGATTTCCCAGTAAGACACCGTGTGCAAGGACAACACCAGTTGCATTCGCAAGGAACTTTTTTGCTGGTGGAGAATTAGAACAAGTGCCTCGTGTGTGATGATTGATCCTGCCAGGCGGACAATAATTATGATTTACATGTGATTTCTTTATTCTTGAGGGGAAATCCCAGTTGCCAAGTATGTTAACGATGTATGTAATGGTGTGTTAACGGACACCATTAGTTTGCTGGACAAAACGGAGACCTCTGCCAAAACAAACCTCCTCCAATCCTACGTTTTATGGATCAGCAGATTCTGAAAATGCTTCAGAGTGGAACTGAATTGCGGGGCACATGCTTCAGGAATGGCTAACAGTTTCCTAACCACAAGTTTAAAGGTATCTGTTAGTAATTAAATGCACTCGAGCATTCTGTTAATTGCAGCATCGCACAATTTCTCTACGAGGTGCAATAATTGCTGTCCGGAAATTGTTTTAACGTTATGACTAGATTAGTATGGAAAGTAGTCCCAGCTTGTAGCAGCTCATGTTCACTTCCATCACCAGCACCAAGCAGCTTGTCCCGTGCTCAGGAATGTGCTCGTAGCCCAAGGCGTGGGGGGAGCTCTACCTCCTGTACCTCCTGTACCTCCCCAGGTCCTCCCCAGTACCAACAGGACCTGGTGCTGAGTTCATCTGAGGTTTATCATAGAATCATAGAATGGTCAAGGTTGGAAGGGACCTCAAAGATCATCTAGTTTCAACCCCCCTGCCATGTGCAGGGACCCCTCCCACTAGATCAGGTTGCTCACAACCCCACCCAGCCTGGCCTTAAAAATGTCCAGGGATGGGGCTTCCACCACCTCTCTGGGCAACCTGTGCCAGTGTCTCACCACCCAGTGTCTCCTGTTTGTAGGAGATGACCCCAGTGCAGCCTCAGTGAGGGGTCTGACAGACCCTCCAGCCAAGGGTGATTTCTGGGTGCTGAGGAGGCTCTTGGTTCAGCTGCTGTTGGAAACACTGATAGCAGAGCTGGTCTGCAGGAGCAGCTGGAAATCTCCTAAACAGATGGAGTCAGGGTGGCTCAGCACTGGTCTGGGCCAGAGCAGCCTGGGCTGTATCTGAGCAGTTAAAAAGTGCTGGAGGATGCAGCTGCTCATTCTCAGTGGGAGCTGCTTGCAGCTTGGCAAGCAGAATTTGTCCTGTGAAGGCATGTGCTATCACATACTCCCAACCTGCAGCGTCTTCCCTGGTCTCAGTTTCCACTTGGAGTTCTTCTGTCTAATCTGTGGTTCACAGAAAATTTTGTCGACTGAGACTTCTCTTTTTTCAACAAAGCTGGTTTAATTCAACTCGTGGGGATTTCTGCACTATCAGACTGGCTGGACAGCAGAGGACAGTAGCACCCTGGAAGTGTTATGCCGCAGTATTTGCCCCAGGGCTTGGATCAACAGGCAGATGTGAACTTCCTGCAGTCACAGAAACCTTCAAAGCACTTCTCGTAAACATGTGACCCATTTATTCCAGAGCAGAACTTCTAGGCTCTCCCTGCACTTCTTTCTGCTCAACCTTTCACCATAGATGTACTCAATAAAGCTCATTAGAGCAGTTTATTGCCTCAGTTACGAACCTTTATGTATTAGTACAAGAATTTTGGAGCACAAATGTGGATTAAATAAATGGCTGACAAGGTTAGTGTGATCCAGCAGTGATGCTGATTCTTCCTTTGAAAGGTTTCCATTCATCTCAGACATGATAGTCTAATCTTTGACTGAGGCAAGAGTTTTACCTGGATAGTTTCCAGTCATGTTAATGGGAGCTGTGAAAACCCTGTGCCTATCAGCAGCAGAAGTGGCCCCTTTTTCAAAGGGTTTTGGTTGTTTCTTAGTGCATTACAATAACCAGCCACCAGACTTAACTGCTTTTTGTACCACTTTCCCTCCCCTCTTCATATCTTTATCTCTCCATGCTGTAAAAATACTGCATTTTAAAATGAAATCAAGGAGACAGAAAACAGGAGAAACATGTTTTGCATAAAAGAAGAAACACGTGTTAGGAATAAAGACCTGAAATGGGCAAACATGTTGAACACACACATGCCTTCCCTCTCCACCCTTTTGCACCCCAGCAGGCATGAAGCTGCTCTCCTGTCTCACCTCACTGGGAGGGGGCTTGGTTACACCTGCCAAACCAACCAGCCCTCATCCCAGGAGAGAGATCAGGGGGACTTGGAGCAAATTCTGATTGGAGTCAGAAGAAAATTCTTTACAATGAGAACAATTAAACATTGGAATAGTCTCCCAAGGGAAGTAGTGGATTCCCTCACATTAGACAGTTTTAAGACTCAGCTTGACAGGGTGCTGAGCCAGCTCATTTAAACTGTATTTCTCTATCTTGAAAGGTTGGACTAGATGTTCCTTGAGGTCCCTCCCAACCTGGCATTCTATGATTCTGTGATTCAAAGTGAGAAGTTTTTCCACCTTGGTCTGTTTGATGTGGATGGGAGCATGGTCTGGTAATTTTATTGGAGGTGAACGTGCTGCTGGCACAAGCAGGTGAAATTCCTCTGGCAGAGCTGGGGATGACCTGGGTGGTTTTTGAAGGGCGTGGATCATTCTCGCTGCTCCTGGGAAGGACAGAGAGGCCTTGGGTTAATCACGTCCATCCGCCGTGAGGATCCTGTGTAGGATATTCAGTGTGTGCTCGTCCTGTAATCAGACACGGGTCAGTTATCAGTGAACTACAGTTGGCACGGGGAATTCAGCATGAATTACACAACTTTCCCATGAAAATGTTGGGTGACTCAGTTACAAAAACCTCCTGAGGTGCTGCTGACCCTCTCCCCTCACCTGAGCTGGGGGCTCAAGCAGTTGTGGCTGTGGTGTCCTGTGGCCATGCCAGGGCTGAAGAATGAAGGGCTTTCAGGGAGCCTGACTCCACCTGGGCCTGCTCCTTCTTTTCTTCTTTGCCAAGAAAAACAAAAACATATTCCCCCTACCAATTCCTTCAAAAGAGGGGGGGAAACTAAAGAAATATTTTAAGTACTTGTTGTTTTTCCGAAGGGGGAAAAAAATGCAATGTGGTTTCATTCTAGCCATGCAAATATTTATGTGAGCAAAGACGAAGCAAGATCAGAGAGAAAAAAACCTGGATTTGGTTGTGACACAGCCTTTGGTGCCAGAGCCATGGATTTACTCTTGGCTCTGCCAGACTTTACCTGTGTAACCTTGACCCAGTCACGTTCTCTGTGCCCACAGCTGCCCATCTGCTGGAGCTGATCAGAACCTTTTTTGTTGTTGTTTGTGTATTAGCTGCATGGGGCTAAGACAGCTTCAGGGTAAAAAAGGAGCTTTTCAACTCACCAGGAAGATCTAAGCGCTGAGGTGATGTAGTAATAGTGGAAAATTGTGGCAATTTGAGCTGGGGAGGGCACCTCCAAAATTTGTACAGTACCGTGCACGCTGTGCTTGGTTTGCTGGAGTCTTCTAAGTGCTACTGTAATGCAAACAATGGTCTGCATTCAGTAAGTAGCTCCTCAAATTTCCTGTGGATATCCCCAGCAAATCTGTATTTAAATAAGCAATAGTTTCTTAATCCTGGGCTGCAAGTTGCTGGGGCAATTTGTACTCAAGGTGAACGCTGAGGTTAGGGAGATGTTGAGATGTATAAAAGAAGCTTGCCACTAAAATTGTTTCCATCTGTTTTCATTATGCCCCACTCCTGCAGAATAAACCAAACATTTTAGCTTTGAGCTATTTCCTTCTGGACTCTGTAAAGCTACCTGTTCTCAAAAGCATTATTTGGTGTCTTAAAGTGCTTTAGTCTGATGTTTTTACAGTCGTGTTCAGCCAGTCAAGAAAACCGCCTCTAAATAGATAGAGAAGGCAGCTGGAAAACATGGGAAAGCAGTTTGATTAAATAAAAAAATCTATTTAGTTGGAATTACTCAAAGCATAAAAATCTTTTGGTAATACGTTTTGGTTATTTCTTGACAGTTGCATCCTTTTTTTTCCACTTCTCTGCCAAAATCTCCAGGGCTGTAGGATTTAGTAAACTATAGATGAGCTCCTGCCCAGTCTCCTCCATATTTCTTGTCATATCTAACTGGACCCAGAGCAAGGCTGAAACCTGTGTTGGGGTGGCTGTGGGTGACATGCCCACCTCTAGTCCTAGCAAAAATGGGTAAAAGTAGTGGTTTTTACTTCTTTTGCTAAGAAAAACATCAAATGAACCAGCATTTTGCTGCATATTTTCATGTAGAGGGGGGGAATGGAGGGTCAAATTATGGCAAAAAGTGTTTTAAATAATTTTTTTTTACTTTTACTCCAAAACCCAAAGCAATCAGGGGTCTGCTCCAGTCATCCTGTACCTTCCTCAGATCTTAAAGTCCAGAAAGCATCAGATCTTTCCTCCAGAAAGAAGTCTTTCTGCTAATTGAAAATATTTCCTCTGGAAGTGAAAAATATATTATGCCCTTTCATTTTAGTTAGTCTATTTGTGTTTAGCTCTGAAGAGTGATTTTTATTTGCTGGTTGCCCAGATGTATATGTTACCTTAAAAGTAATTGATTCTTAGCCAAAAGGACAGGAGAAAGGTTAGGAATGTGCAGGACAGTTTCTCATAACTTTGGAGGAGGCAGATGTTTCTCTTCTGGTTCCAACCTTCATTTTCTTTGCATGAAGAACGAGTTCTTTAAAACCAAATAAATATCCCTTTGAGAAAAGCACAGTTCCTACTGTTATTCTTTACTTTAACTCTTTTGTAGCTAAGGCAGAGCTTAGCTTCTTGATTTTTATTGCAAAAATTGAATGAGAAACTACAGTGTAATTTTTTTCTATAAATGGCTTCAATTATTAAGCTCAAGAACTGGTCAGAAGAGTGGAAACACCACCACCACCACCTCTAATATCTGACACAATATGAATTCTTACTACTCATTCTAGGCAGTGTAAATATGACTAAAAATACTTTTTTCTTGCAATTATGATTTCATTTCAACATTAATAATTGCCAACATAACAGCACCTATTTCACCTTTATAAAGACAGCAGAGAAGAGACTTATCTGCTAGCAATAACCAACAGCAGACTTCTGCTGAGGCAGCCAGAAAGAAAGACAAGTTAAGGTTGTTGTTGATGGTAAATTGCATATGATGGTTGTCACCTGGCTGGAAGGATTTGTCTGTGCTTGTCATATGTGTCTTGGTGATGGAGACAGTGGGATGCCCTTCACCTGCTGGAGCACCAGGACCAAAACAGAAGGTAGGCTTAGAAAAGTCTACAGCATAGAGAAAAAGTGAAAAATGTCTCGTTTCAGGTTAATATCCACCCTCTGGGGATGCCTCTGAGACTAATGCAGCTGAGTCCATGCTCTGCAGCCCCCGTTTCCCAGGGAAAAGGGCTGAAGTGTTTACCAGGGCAGAAGGCCTGGCAGGGGAGAGTGTCTGTGTGTGGCTGGGAATGGACACTCTGAGATCTCTAGGGCCTACTGAAGCAAGGCCAGAGGTTGGGGGTCACTGGTAAGGTAACCTTGGCCATAGTTTGGATTTAGTCATTTGTCTTCATGGAGTCTGACTGATGGGAAATGTGGACAAAAGCCTTTGTGAAGCTCTGCTTGCCATATGTACAAGGCTAGGGGGGAGGTTGGCCTGTTTACCCACCAGGTCTGTGAGAGGCATTTGGTTCCTAAGTGTATAAATCAACATGGTGACCCCTTTCCAGAGGATGGAGGAGTGGCCGAGGCATTACAGGAACCACTGTCTCAAATGTGTGTGTGTTTGGCCATGATGGGATCAATGAACTCCACCATCGTCTTCTTGTCCCTGCTTTGTGCTGATTACTGGTCAGTAAAGACCTTCAGAAGTTGCCATTGGGAAATCTTGAGAGGAAAATCAAATGTGAAAAGCAGAGGCAGGTAAAAAGTGCCAGGGAAGGGTGAGACAACAGCTGCCTCTAAGGAAGCTGCTTGTAGTCAGTGAAACAGAACTAGTGTGCTGAAAGATGTGACATTCCTCGCATGTACTGAGTCGTGGTGGGAATTTGGGCTAGCCAAAGCAAGATCTAGAGGTGTAATAGTCAAGGGACAAAGTGTTTGTGGAGTTGAGACTGAAAACACATCATCCAAGCAAGACCAGGCTTGAGTAGCTCGGCCAGTTACCTCAGGCCCACTGGCTCCCTACCCAGGGAGAGCTTTATGGGTTGTGAGACCAAGAAACCTGTGGTGGGTTGAGACTAAGATGGAGAGTAAAACTCTGGAGGGTTTTCCAGAGGAGAAAGAGGGGTTTTCACATTTAGTAATCCCTGGGGAATCCTCAGCTCTTCAGGGCTCCCCATGATTTATTGTTTCCACATTGTGTGAGTGGGGGGCTCTCAGCCCACCCACACACAACTGTTCTTTCCTATAACAAACAGAAGAACACAAAACATGTGAGTGAGTCCCACGTGTTCATACTCAGCTGACTTCTTCTCACCTTTGTGGTCAGTACTGTCCATCTCCTGCTCAGCTCCACTTTCAGATGGAGGAGTGTTTGGTACTGGTGGTTTATCTACTGGGACAACTGGGGACATTTATGTGCCCATGAAGAGAGGGATGGCACGATGAGACAAGGTGGTTCAGTTCCCCATCCAAATGCATCATTGTCTTTTTTCTTGTACAAGGGGTTCTCATGCTGGTTGTAGTTCTGGAGGTTTTGGGCTGAACATTTACAGTATTTTTCCCTGCCCTCTCACTTTTCCTTCTAGACTCTCCTAAAGGCCCAGTATTTTGTCCCTTTGAGAAGATCCTCTCAGTTGGGTGTCAGCCCTGCTGATCAAGGGGAACCTGAAGTTCAGTTGGCCCCATTCTGCTCAGTATCAGTAATTTGTATCTGGGGTTTTCATGTGTTCTCACCTGCACTCTGGGATGCTCTAGCTGCATGCAAACAGAGGCATTACTGCCCTTTGGGATGATATTTTTCATTGAGCCACTTGAGAGTGAAGAAGCTGTTTCCTGTAGAGCCCAGAGAGCTCAGCCCAGACATTTCCTTGTGATGAGTTTTGGAAGGGAGCACCATTTACATCCTTCCAAGCACTCTGAAGGCATCTGAGTTCACATCTGACAAACGGGTACAGATGGATCTGCCTGTTCCTGCCTTCATGCTGCCTGAGTAGGGCTGGGGAGCCTGGTCAGATCCAGTGCTGTGTAAAAGGGTGGGTTGGCACACACGTGATTTCACCCTACCAAGGTATGTGGCTTCTGGCCTGAAGCTGCTGTGTGTCTGTAGAATACACATCAGGCCTGTGGTGGTGTACATGTGTCCTCAGTAAAGCCAATCTGGAGTCCTTATACTCCAGTATATAGGGATATGAAAGATGGGGACAAGCTTTTTAGCAGGGCCTGTTGCAACAGGACAAGGGGTGATGATTTTAAACTAGAAGAGGAGAGATGCAGACTAGATATAAGGAAGAATTTCTTTATGATGAGGGTGGTAAAACACCAGAGGTAGAAGCCCCATCTCTGGAAACATTCCAGGTCAGGTTGGACAGGGTTCTGAGCAACTTGCTGTAGTTGTAGATGTCCCTGCTCACTGCAGGGGGTTGGACTAGATAACCATGAGAGGTCCCTTCCAACCCAAACTATTCTTAAGATTCTACGATTGAGCTGTTCCTTATATGATTAGCAACAAGCCAGGCACAAAGTTGGGGTTCCTGCTGTCGTCTCAAAGGCAATTTTCTGTGCACAGGAGAGAAAGGAAGGTCACATCTGAGGCTTTTGCCTATGGATGTGCCTGTGTCTGTTTAAAGCTGGATAATTTCTGTCAGGAAGCACCAATCCTGTACAGCCAGTGAGAAGTACCTAAGCCTGTGCTAAACCAGAGTTTGCATTAGCTTACCCAGGGAGGTTTCCAAGTGCTTCAGAAGGTGACTGGTGCAATAGAGCTATGCAGGAAAGCTGAAAAGGTGCCTAGGTCTGGGTTTGTTTTCCACACTGAGCCTTTCCAGAGAACATATTTCTAAGTCCCAGAGCAATATACTGAAGTGCCTTACATGACCTCTTCTGGAAAAGGGGAGGGGGTCTGGTTCCTCAGAGCTGCTATCAAGGGGCAGCACTCTATAATCTCACCACCAAAAGCTCTCCATCTGCTGGTATATTGCCAGCATACATATTTGATGCTGCTGTGAGGCAGTGACAGCTTCCATGCTCCTTCAGACCCTAGGAAATTTCTGTGGAATTTAGCAGAACATCTGATAAACCTTTGGGTGTTGCCACAACCATGCTGAACATGGGCATCCGCCCTGCTCTGACACCAAGGAGGAACATTTCAAGTATTTTCTGGAAGTCACTTCTATACAGCTCCACCAATTTAGTTCAGTTTCATCCTAAAGAATCTATTTTTTAAGGGAACACTGATGCTCAATAGGCATAGGGTGTTCTGGAACAAGCAGGATTTTTTAAGAATATAAATATCTTAATAAACCTTAGCACACTTAGCAGGCAAAAGGTCCATGCCCCAAGAGCTGAGAAAGCATTCTGTTGTAGGGGGAAGGATATTATATTCAATAAATCATATGGAACTATTTATCAGCAATCACTTCTTTAACTTTTCCACAGTCTTCAGTTTCAAAGCGCATTTTGAAGTGACTGAAGTTTGTACAGAGCAGTTTATTTAAAAAATTATTTTAGGAAAATTACCTCAGGGTTGATTGTGTATTTATGAAGGGTTTCTCTTTTCTTTTTACATATTAACATAATGTAAGAAAATGGCTTTATTAAGAACAGTGGGAAAAAGCAGAAAAGATTTTGTGGCAGACAGTCTGCAATGGGAAAAGTTTTGCTGGTCATGCAGTCACAGATGATGAAGTCAACAGAAAGACACAGATTTCAGTGGGCTTTGGATGAGGCTCTTCCACAGAATCAGAGAATCATAGAATGGTAGGGGTTGGAAGGGACCTCTGGAGATCATCTCGTCCAACCCCTCTGCCAAAGCAGGTTCACCCAGAGCAGGTTACACAGGAACGTGTCCACATGGGTCACGGGTATGGGGCTGTTTTCTGCAGAACCTTGAGTTGTTTCTTGTTATGTCTATGTCCTCCTCAGTAAATATATTTAAAATTCTCTATTTTTCTCCCCTGCTATTATCAGTGATTATTTTTATTAACCTCATTTACCTACCACATCCTCCTTGCTTGCTGCCTTCTCCTTGACCTGAATCCTGTCCTGATCTTCAGTTAAAAATCAAATTAAAATGCTGAGGATTCAAACAAACAAATGGTTTCTACCCTGCAGCAATTGCTGCGTGATCTCTTGCAAATCCACACTGGCCACTTTGTGTTCCTGACATTGTTCATTCCTGGAACAATTATGGTCTGCTGCAGTTTAATGATGGTTTCTTTCAGTACACAACACAGCGTGGTGCTTATAAGTGATGAGTTAGTGATTTTCTAAATCATGAAATAAATCTGATTGTGAGTACTCGGTATGTGGTTTACAATCCACTGGATTATGACTTTTCCCAGTGCAATCAGTCTTTTTATGGTGAGCCCACAGGTTGGACTAGAACAGGCTTTTTATGTGGATTGTTGTGGGCTTTATGGTTGTATTTTTAAAGGAAACTCAGTGTTTTCCACTGAACCATGCTGGTACTCCACAGGCTTATCTAGAGATGAGCTCAAGTTTGAAGTCTATATGAGCTGTCCTGGCAGGGACCATGCTCCTAGAAGGTAGGCTTCATGTCATGGCCTCAGAAAGTGCTGTGTGAAGCCTGCTGATAGCCCTTGGAGCTGGGAGAGGAGCGGGGAAGAGGTGTCAGCTCAGGTCAGTGCACATGCAGGGCTGGAGGTGCACGCAGGAGCCCTGGACATGCTGGGATGTCAAGGTGCGGTTTGGATTCCACGTAGACGGGGCCCTTTCCCAGGCATCTAGGACTGATGAAAGGGAAATTGTTTGCAGTGACTTGGAATGGATTAAGTAGACAAAATACAAATGTTTGAATAAAGTAGTAGCCACAGCTCTTGTGTAGACAGTAAACAATGGTTTATTGACAGTAAACTCTTGCTCTTATGGTAAAATGCCTTAAATCACTTATTTCCTGAAAGGCTCAGGCAGGGTGTCTTTGGTCACTCACACATGTTTTGTACTTTATCTCAAATCAAAACATCCTGATTTCCAGTCTCTGGAACACATTAGTTGTCCATGCTTCCCCTGTTTGGATGAAAGGTGGCAATCCCAGCTGTGCTCTTGTCGAGGTTGTTTTAGGTACCATCTATGAGTTCAGAAAATGCCGTGGACAGATGAGACAACACGGATTTGTGCAGCAGAAAACATCCTTTGACTGGGCTTGACAAAAGGGTGTTGTGCTGTTGGATAGCTCTTCCTAGTCCCCTTCTACTTAGACTTTGATGTGGTTGCTGTGAAGGAGTAGGGCATTTTATCTCTCAAGCAGGAGCCTCCAGTCTCTTATATGGTCTAGTTAAGCTTCCATGGCTTGAAGAGCTTCCCTGAAGGTTTCTGCTGGGTCACACCAGCCTGAGACCCTTCAGCCACTTCCCCTGGGCTGCAAAGATGTGCACACATCAGCCCTTCTTGCAGTAAGGGTCATGCAGGGTGACTAGTTCTCCTTTGAGGCTCCACCACAGGTGCTGTGCAAGTGCCCCATGCAGTGACCAAGCTGGACTCTGAGCCTGTTGGTTAGGAGGAGAGCACAGGGCAGAGGTGGGAAGCTGGAGGGCTGGACTGGACTGGCAAAAAGCAGTGGGGAAGGCAGAGGGAAGGGACCAGCAGGTGGGGGCTACCTCAGCTCTTCCTCTTTAGGAATGAATCCCTTCATCAAGTCTTCCCTGTGGTCCTGAATAGCCTAAACCCTTGACTGGTCACTTCAGAAATCTTTTTAAAAGGGTTTGTAACAATAGGACCAGGAGTAATGGTTTTAAACTAAGAAAGGAGAGATTTAGACTGGATATTAGAAAAAAGTTCTTTAATCTGAGGGTGATAGATCAGTGGAATGGGCTGCCCAGAGAGGTGGCGGAGGCCCCATCCCTGGAGTCCTTCAAGGTCAGGCTTGATGGGGCTCTGAGCAACCTGCCCTAGGTAGAGATGTCCCTAGTTGTGTAGGGAGGTTGGACCAGATGACCTCTAGAGGTCCCTTCCAACCTGAAACATTCTATGATTCTTGCAGCCCTCAGTATTCAAACAACTCAAATCTGTGATACTTCCAGATTTCCTTTTGCAGTGAGGGACTTGCAGTGACCCTCTCTTGAGGGCGCTGGGCTCGGGAGGTGAAGATTGGTGAGCACCATGTCAGCTCTCTCCAAAGTGGCTCTTGTTTGACGGTCTCCGCTGCTGTTTATGTTTTCTAATGCTCTGCGGCTGGCGTTTGTTGCCATTAAAACTTCATTTGTTTGGAGGAGCTTTTCAACAAACTGAAATCCAATAAATCATGAGTAAAATATTTATTATTTCAACTGGATAGGAAGGGGAGGGGGGAGCGGACAAATTTATATTCCTTCAACAGCACGTTAAATGGGAGACCACAGGGGCACGTTAGCCACAGGACTTTGTCCCCAGAGGAACAATTAGTTGGCTGGACAGGACCTGTTGAGTGACAGCTTCAAATTTGGAAGCAGAAGTGGAGTCTTCTACTGCTCTGAGTACTCCAGCTTTATCCTGTCTACCCATGTAATCACATCCACAGATGATGGTGGTGAGCTCAGGGCTTCTGGATTAGAACTGTCAAAAATACAAGCCTCTAATGCCTGAGTTAGAAATCCTGGCCTAATAAACTGGTCCCACTTATGCTGGTGGCAAAGCTGCTATTGTCTGAGGTCAGAATTTCACTCCAGGTCTGGTTTAGTTCACAGACAGCAGCAGACTCCAAACTCTTCATCCTGCTGTAGGGTATGTTACACCAGCTTGTGGTGGGACAACTGACATGGAGATCTGGAGCAGGATGTGGAAAATGTCATCACAAGCATCATTACATTAGGGCTGTGGGGCTTTATTTATTTGTTGAATAGTGAATCCAATTAAAAATCGTGTGGGATTTAGGGCTGTTCATGTACTTTTGCGTTCAGCCAGTGGCTTTGGCTGGAAATGCAGAGGGAAATATGGGAAAGTCAATCTATGATTTCAACATTTCAAATGCAGAATACTTTGCCTGTTCACTTGGAAATGATGTGTAGTTTTTAATGTGACTTTTTTTTCAATGCCAGAAACACAAAAATATTTTGGTTTTGGACTGACCTGAACAGAGATAATTCTGAAATTTGTCCATGGGACTGAGGCAAAATCTCTGCATTGTCCAGTTCAGCTCTGAGAACAGATGTGAAGTGTGGATCTAAATGACTAGGAGATGTAGCAGGATCCATCAGAAACTCGATGCATATATCTAGTATTTCTGTGGAGAACAGATATATATGTATAACTATGACAAAATTTGTCTTTTCAGTAAGGAAGATGCCCTTCTACACCTGTAAACAACTCCAGAATATTAACACAAAGATTTAGCCTCAAAGTTTTACATTAAATCCAATTCCTGCATGATAGTTTCTACCCCACACAGTCCCCAAAGCCATCACCTTCACTGTTAAAGCCTCTAGATGCTACTATAATACCATAAAAATGTAGGATCCGAGATAAAATAAGTTAATGTCCCATCTGTCAAAAACAGGACGTGCAGCAACCCTTCCCAGTGAGTCATCTGTTCAGCATTCTCAAGTCTTTGAGACCTCTGCACTCACCAGGGAGCTCTGACATTTACCAATGTTATCTTTCTTATTTCAGTTTTGGCACCTTCTTCCTTTCCTCAGGGACCAGACTGGGCAAAAACCACACGAAATGAGCAGCAGACATCATCTGTCATTTTTCTGAAAGGTTACTGGGCTGGAGTGTGTTGTTTGGCCACAGATGGTGGTAACTTCACCAGAAAAACAACAAAAAAAAGAAGCCATACAGCGAAGGAATTGTTATCTGGGCAGAGTTTTACATGAGGGGTCCATTTGTTGAAAGGGAAGAGTAATCCTTATTCACCCTGACTCTTGGGATGACCAAACCGTCAAGAAGCAGATTAGAAAATGTTATGAAATGCTTTTCTTACTATCTGGTGCTGTGAATCAGCAATAAAGTAGTCACCCCATTGGCAGCATTCCCACTGAGGTCAACGGAGCCAGGGTTTCACCCCTGGAAGTCCTGCTCTGCAGGAGGGCTCCCTGTCAGGCTCTGTCCATCCGTTTTCACTTCTGTGAGCACTTCTGAGTCTACTTACAGTGTTTCATAATACAGGAACAAAGGGGTTATTCAATGAAAATGAAGGAGGAAGAGATTTAAAGCAGATGAGAGTAAATACTTGCTGCACAATAATGTCAACACCTGGCTTTTTATCCTCAAAGTACTTTACAAGAGTGGTCAGTACCAGCAACTCTGTTTAAGGAAGAGATGAAGAAAGATAACACTACCTGCTCAAGGTCACCAAGCAGACGATGCCAGAGTCAGGGTGGAAAATATCCTCCTACACTATGCAGGGGCTTCTGGTTAAAATCAAATTACTTTTATGCTACAGAGCTTATTGCACCAGGTCAGCATGACACCAAGAATTCAGTGGCATGGACTGTTTATGTGGAGAACAAACACATGGCACGGGGAAGATGTAGAAAAGAATTCAGGCCAGGCAGCAGCTCCTGTTGTTGTAGAGATCTGTCTGATGCCAGAGAACAGGAGACTTTGGCTGCATGACATGTTTCTTTTTGATGATAATGCAGAGTACAGAGCTGGCTCCTGGCAGCCAGAGCTTTCCTGAAAGCCCTGCTGACTGTCCCAAGTACTTGGTGGTCCATCTAGAAAGGGAGCTGTCATTCTGGAAATCTACCCTGTCTAAGGTGAGCTATGGTGGTGTTGGTTCTCACCAGAGATATTCCCACACAAGGGTGAAAAATGACCCATTTTTCCTGGAGTTATTCAGGAATGGGCAATGGTCTGAGGCCTAGGCTGAGCATTCCTGTGAGGCTTCAGGGTTTACTCCAAAAACCAGGCAGGTCTCATGGATCCTTGCACCTCCACACCAGGTCAGGTGCTGTCCTTCCAGATGCATTCCAGGAGGCTTTTGCCAAACCCATAGCGAGAGCAGTTGGCTCAGCTGAAGTTGAGAGGGTTGTCCACCCTCTCAGATAACACATACCCATGGAGAGTGAGAGCAAAGGATGTTCTCCACCTGAGCTACTGTCCCTCCTATTACCCTTTTCAAGAAGCATCAGCCCCCAGCAGCCCATTAACCCTTTCCAGCCCTACATGGGTTTGCACATGTGCTTTTTAGTGGCATAACTCTTGGCAACAAACTCCACCTTAATATTGCTGTTGGACCTATGTGCGTGTCTGTTGTTCATCATGTGTGAATTAAATGGACTACCCTGAACTGAAGAGAGAGAAGCTAATGATTGCCATATTGTTTCCAGCAGTCCTCAAGCAAAAGAAGCTGTTTGAACTTTCCCCCAAAGATGCTTCTGCCTCTTGCAATGATGTTAAAATGTTGGGTTTCTGTGCTTTTCAAGGTGATTAATTTTGTAATGATGCCTTTGCTGCCTTTGCTACCTTCCCCCTGGGTGAGCAAGGGGAGGGAGGTAGGACAGGGAGAGGGACCTTTTCACAACTAGCTCCATGTGCAGCAGTAAAAGGCACGATAGTTGCTTCTCTTCCTCTCTCCTCTAGTTTCCAGCAAATTCCCATGTGCTTTCCGATATTTTATTATGTTTTGTTTTTAATTCCTCTTCAATGCACATATTGACATGTTTCTTCCCATCTATTTCTGTCCTCCTCTACCCAGTAAAATGATCCCACTGGGAGGCAATGGTACAAATAGAAGGTGGAAGGGAGGAAAGCATCTTTCCTCATTACTGGGAGCAGACTGATTGATAGTGTGTGACTGGGAGGCAAAGCCCCTCTCCGGGGTGGAGACCATAGCCTCATTCTTAGCATGAGGACAGGCAAGAGGTTGGAACTAAGAATGGGGGCTGCATTTGGAATGTATAACTAATTGTGGTGCTTGTCTGGCCCTCTTCCCGAGAATCAGGAGAGAAGTGCTGGAGCAGGCATTGTTTTCATCCCACAGGATATCTCAAGTGCTGTGCTTTGTGACTGAGGAAAAGTCTCCATCCTGCTACAACTGCCTGTTAGAGCCAACTGTGGCCAGAGCTGACCTTCTTAGCATTGCTTTGGAAATCTGCACCTGGGTGTATCTTGCTCCACAACCTTGGAAATGGACAGTAGGAAAAAGCAGCAGAAAAAATGAGAAAATCCCTCACATTGTTTGGATTGTCAGTAGTAAATCAGAGGGAGTGGAAAAGGCTGTCTTTGTTGGCAGGGTGATCCCATCATGTTGATATAGGAAAGATATTTTTGATAGAGAGAACAATCAATCACTGGGATAATCCATCAAACCTCCCCAGGGATGAGGTAGAATCCTCATCACTGGAGGCTTTCAAGATGTGATTGGACAAGGTGCTGGATAATCTCATCTAGGCTCCCTTTCCCATGAAAGGTTCCACCAGCTGATCTTTCAAGGTGTTCAGTGATTCTGTGGTCATCAACGTGTTGGTTGGGTGGGGGTGTAATGATTTCTAATTAGAGGTGGTCAATCTCTGCCCTTCAGTTGTTGCCACAAGTGGATCTGTGCTGTTTGCATGCCACTCCTCTATGACCTAGTTTCTTTATAATCTTACTGTGCAGTTGTAGGGATAATTGGGAGTCCCCTAAAGATTATTTACCTGGCTGCTATCTGCTAGACCTTTCATAGAATCATAGAATGTTTCAGGCTGGAAGGAACCTCTAGAGGTCATCTTGTCCAACCTCCTTACACAAGCAGGAACGTCTCTACCTAGGTCAGGCCACTCAGAGCTCCATCGAGCCTGACCTTTTCACTGAGCTAACTCATTTGATCCAAGATGGGGCTCTGGAACCTTCAGTGAGTGGAAAACCTGCATTCCTGGGTGAGAATGGACTGTGTAAGCTCATCTTCTGAAGGACTTTCCCTCTGATCAATTGTGTGGCTCAACCTGGTGGCTCCCTGGAGCTGGGCAAAAGACAGTGAATATGGAGATCTGAACGGTACCCCCAGTGCTGCTCTTTTCTGTACCTCAGCTTAACCACCTGTAGAACATGGGTCTATGGATCACTCTGTTGTCTTCAGTCTGATAATCGTAGAATCATAGAATGTTTTAGGCTGGAAGGGACCTCTACGGGTCATCTTGTCCAACCTCCCTACACAAGCAGGGACATCTCTACCTAGGTCAGGCTGCTCAGAGCCCCATCAAGCCTGACCTTGAATGACTCCAGAACACACTATTAGAAGTTCCTAGGACAGTTTGGTTCAAAATCAAATATTACAAATTAACACCTCCCACCCCACTGCCACCCCCCCCTTTTGATATGATTTGAATCAAATTACCAATGGGAAGGTCATTTAGCATAATCAGAAGGGAAATGTTGGAGGACAGGGTCATGAAAGTTGAGACAAGGTGTAAAGGTGTCATAAACACAGAGGCCAAAGTGGAAGAGAATAGAGAGCTGGCCAAGAAAGTGTCATCAGTGACCCTTGTGAACATTGTTTTCTGGGAATGGGGAGGATGGAAATCAGCTTGGAGAGGATCCAGGATGCTGGAGACAGGGAATACACCTGCTGTGCTTATCTTGTCCTTAACCACAGATGAATCCAGTTCCTCCAGAAGCTTCTGAGATAAAGTAGGTCCCAGAAGCCCTACCACTGTGAACATTTCAGCAAGGACCTTTGTTCTCTAAATTGCAGAGAATTTTTTAAATCTAACACAGGCAATAAGTGCTGCCTTAGTGGTTTGTCAGATTTTTTGGTACCATTATTTGAACCAGCTATTATACATTATAAAGATAAAACACGAGGCTGTGTCTCAAGAATGTGGAATCTAAATGAAAGCAAAGGTGGCAGGGAGAGGTGACAACCATTGTGGGAAGAAGCAGATCCAGGGAAAAAGTGAACAAAACTGGTGGCAACTGTAAACGTGGTCTGATAGCTTAGGTGGGTAAAGAGTGTGCTTGGAAGGGGTTATGAGTTTCCCTGCTTCACAGGAGACTGTGAAGACAACATCACTCAAAGCCTTCTCTCCTCCAGGATGCAATTTCCTCCCCGTTCTACCAGCGGAGCCTTTTCTGCTCTGTATATTTTTCTTTCAACCAACTCAGCAAAAGTACCAAGAACTGCCAAGGCAGCTCAGAACCAGCAAGAGACCTTGTACAAATTCTTTCTTCCTTCACAGGTTGTTGAGACACACTGTAACAGAAGATTACAGATAAAAACGGCACTTTCTGTCAAAGATAATAAAATATTTCCACAGCTGAACAGCTGCAGTGCAGTTGTCCTGGCAGGTCCTGAACCCACCATTGTTCTAGTTCTCTCCAGAGAACCAATTAGCTTGAATACTGGCATAGTTACCATGATAGCCTTGACTTGCTTGTTGTTAATGAAAGAAGAGCTTGAAGGAAGGCAATAGGTTGAATTGTTCCTCTTGGTGGCTTACAGGAGGTACAAACCTCCTGTTACTTAACAAAACACCCCGACCTTCTATGTATGAAGTCCTTATTTATCCCTGCAGACAACACAGGCCCTCAAAAGACTTTTATAAATTTTACTGGTTATAACAGGCTGTTCCTGAAATCCTTCCTTAGGGTAATTCTTCCCTGAATGCATGTCCAGCAGGAATATCTGTTTTATCAGCTGTAATTAGTCTTGGGATTGTGGGCAATGGAGGCATTGCTTTTCTACACCCCTCTGTGGACCTGGGCATTTGCTCTTCAGCTGTTGCAAGTGCAGACCTTGAATTTAGGGCATTTTTAAGTGAATTTGGGCTGTGGCTCATTCCCCAATTCAGATTTGCCTACTGTGCACATTGCTTAGTTTTGTAGAGAACTGCTAAGAGGGACATGAAAACCAGGCTCAGGTATGATCCTCTTGGAAGGGGTGGCAGGGTGAGACTTAAAATGTCTTCAGAAGAGAACTGAGTTCTTTCAAACTGGACAGATCTAGCATAGATGTCAACAGATGTCCTGAAACTAGCTGTTCCTCAGCCTAGGATGGTTGATTTGAGCCAGAACTGAAGCAGTGTGAACAGAAAGAAGTGTGCAAGACTCATGCAAGACTGCTCTATGGTCCTTCTCTGCACAGCCAACGAGTGTGTTAGCTGATGCTGTGAAGTGATGGCCACTTCAGAGATCATCTGTTCTCCTCAGGGAACGTCTTTATAGCATTGTGTGCCTCTGAGAGTAGGAAGAGCAGTCATTTGCTTTCACAGATCAGGAAGGTGTAGTGCAGGGTCATGGATAGATGAGAACAAGGCTGCTGGCTGAAGAAGTGCCACACTTTTAACTCTTTTGAGGGAGGAATCACTTGAATTTCTTTCTGAGTACTGCAAAGAACTGTGGTTGGATGTAACCTTGCTAAGTGACAGTCACATGTAACTACAATGGGTGCTGCACTCTAAAACCAGTAAGGCTTTTTGTAGTGTGGGGTCCCTTTTATAGCTTCACACTGTGGCCAGGTTGCCTGCTGGCAAATGACCCTGACCTCTGAAAGCTTTGAACAGACCCAGTTCTGCTGCCATCCCTTGGGCATCAGCGGGGCCATTTGTCAAGGAAGCCTGTGGCTTCTCAACAGGAATCTGCATCATGGTTGTAGGGTCTCTCTCCTGGTGTTGTGTAAGGCCTACCTCCTGTTGGGAATAGTGCATCATCATGAGCTCATCTGTAATTTCAGGTTGTCCCTGCTTCCAGTGGAAGGTTGGATGAGGTGACCTCCAGGGGTCTCTCCCGACCTACATTTTTCTGTGATTCTGGGAGTGAATGGTAGCGAGCTCAGAACCTCTGCAGCACAGGCTGCTTTTATTTGCACCTAACATGAATAGGAGCATTGTGTGGACACCCAAAGGGCCCTGGCAGACAAGCCCTGGCAGTGATCTGAGCTTTTACTGTCCTCAGCCCGTGTCTCTGACAGAGGACATCATGCTTGTAGCAGCAGGAGGGAAGGTGTGAACTGGAGCAGCTGAGGATGCTCTAATTGTTTGTTCCTACAAGCTGTTTGTCATGGGCTAGTCATGTTTTAAACCAATTGCTCAGATAATGGGAGACAGATCTCTTAACTTTACGCAGCCAAGCTCAGAAAATGAAGCCAAAGTGCCTTGAGTTGAGTTGAGCATGGAGAAGGGATGCTGCAGTGCTCCATACTGACTGCTAAACAAAGCAGGACCCAACTGCTTATGCAGTCTCCTACTTCTGAATATTAGCTTTGAATTGGCTTCGATTTTTATTGCATATTTGTCCATAGCAGCTGTCAGAAAGTTTAAATGCTAGAATTACTGCTGTAATAAATATAGCCTTCCAAACCCTTGCTATGGCTCTACCCATTGGGAGTTTATGTAACACGCTGAGTGGTACAAAAAATATGTGGAGAGAACATTCTGCTTCCTGGAGATTTCAGCTTGGTTTGACAGCTCGGTGCTGACTCACCCTCAGGACCTGGGCTGATGCCTTGGTGTTGCTCTGTGGTGAAGCAGTGAGGGCTCCTGCCTGGGAAGTCCAGCCATCAGTGTGGCCACAGATGGATGTGAACCCAGACTGTTGCCATCCTAGGTGACCTTCTTCCTTGGCAGTGCAAATGGCAGGGCATTCAGCCAGCTTAGAGCAAAGGCTGCGTTCCTCTGCCAAAGAAGCAAAGAAGACCCCAAAGTGGTCTCAAAATGCTACAGTCAGATGAAGATTTCTTTTAGAGCTATTTTTATCCAATACTCTAATTTTATCTAGTTTCCTTACATAACTTTTGGAGTTACAGCTGAATAAACAGGGAAGAGAATTTTTTTTCTAATAGAGCTCTAACTTTCTCCAGATTGATTTTCTGAAATCAACCACAGAAGTATGTATGCAGCATAGGTCCTTTGCCTGTGAAGGGAAGGGTAGAAAGAGATCCAAGCCCCACTCCAGTTGAGTGTGTCCCTCATTCTAGAGAATGGCAAGAAGAAAAGATTTTGTGTGGGTTATTTCTGGCAAGAAAATTCAGTATATTAATAGTGATAGAGTAGTTTCCAGATAGGTTTAGTTAGATGAGATTAGCACACCAGAAGCACTTCTGCACCCATCCTCCCAGGACTACCCAACCTGCATTCCTGGCCTGGCCCTGCCCACCCTGCCCACATGTTCTTGAGCTCTGGACCATGAACAGTGAGTGGAGGTGCACAGTGGTTCCATCTGCCACGGGAAGCTCTAGCCATGGGAAGAAGAGAGATCTGGTTCTCCTACCTGCCCAAGCTGGTGGCTGACCCACAGTCTGTGCCTGGAGCAGACCCTTGGTATCGTGAGGATTAGAGCACAGCTACAATTAACTGTGTTCTGGCTCTTCTCTGTTGTTGAGGGGCCACATGAGGCAGATCACAAGTTAGTAAAACGTTGAGGTTTTCCTAATGCTCTCTAGAGACCAGGTGGGTCCCTGGCTGCTGCAGGCTATGGCCTGAGAAAGGCTACCTTTTCTTTTCCCAATTCCCTGCTCGTGCTTACATCTGCAGGAAGAAAATCACCAGAATCCAGGCCAGATGTCTTCTCCAGCCCCTCCCTGCATCTAAATGGGAAATGTTCACTGCGGCATCCTAGAAAAGCCAATCTGCCGACCAGCCAAGCATGAGGCATGGGGAAAACAAGGGCTTCAAGAAATGTGAACAAAACCAAAACAAATGTAGCTTTAAACAGGAAAAAATGGCTGGAAAGGCAACGTACCTGCCCCTCTGCAACTCTTTTATTTTTGCAAAATGAAGGTGGCCATATTTTTAAGAAATTTTGTTGGTCATTCTTTTTTGTTTTAAATAATTGAGAATGTTAACAAAAATAGAAAGCAAAATCTGAAGACTTATTTAGTAGAATGTTTTCTAGCTCTATGTGTTTCCCCAAAATGGAGGCTACAGTTGGATGGTTGTTTTAGGGGTTGTCTTATGTTAATGGCATAAATTCGACTGACATATTTTGATAACTAATGGCCAGATACAAAGCCCAGTGAAGCCAGTGGGATATTTTCCACTGGTTTCTTTAGGCTTTGGATGACTCTTAAGTACATGGGCAAAACACCACGCAAGAGTCACCATTTGCCCCTTCTTGGAAATGCTTCAGCCCAGAGGGGCTGCGGTCATGGATTTGTTACTGCATCTGCCTCTGACACCCTACAAGGGGAGCACAGATCATCACCATGTGATGCAGCAACGCTTGGGATCTTGGACAGAAAATTGTTTATTGAGCAGTGACAGGCTCATTGCTTTTCATAGTGATAAGGGAAGGTTTATGCAAGCACACATCTGCGCTTGGCTGGGTACGAAGCGTGTTAATAATGTCATGATCCTGATGAGCCATAAATTTCTCCCAAGCACTTGCTGAAATAGGAGCGCCCATGGTGACTTGTTTCTGCTGCACAGCTTGTATTGTTTCCACTGCTCCAAGCTTGGTGTGCAGCAGTGAAATACAGCCCTGCAGAACCCCTGCTCCTTTTTATTCTACTCTAGTCCTGTTATACAGTTTCACTATGTTGGTGCTGCTTGGACTTTGCCAAGAATTATGACATTTTAGTCCCTATTAAAGGTAAGTGGGTGAGAGATGTTTTTCTACAATCTTCTGATTGGGTGATCTGTGCAATACAGGTCATTATCCACCAGTCCCTTCAGTGACAAGTATGGGAATGGTAGGTGCTAACAGATGTGAACTTGTGCTAATGTGGAGCTGGAGGTGCTGGAGAGCATATTGGAAAGACACCCCAGCTTATGGTGTGTGAACTGGCTTGCCTGTGGACAATCATAGAATGTTTCAGGTTGGAAGGGACCTCTAGAGGTCATCCGGTCCAACCTCCCTACACAAGTAGGGACATCTCTACCTAGGGCAGGCTGCTCAGAGCCCCATCAAGCCTGACCTTGAATGACTCCAGGGCTGGGGCCTCCACCCCCTCTCTGGGCAGCCCATTCCACTGATCTATCACCCTCATATTAAAGATATATTTTTCTAATATCCAGTCTAAATCTCTCCTTTCCTAGCTTAAAACCATTACTCCTGGTCCTATTGTTACAAACCCTTTTGAATAGACCTTCCCCTGCCTTCCTGTAGCCCCTTCAGGTACTGGAACCCTCCGTGGCCCAGTGCTGTGCCTGAACATGCAGTCCCTTCCCAAGCCATGCTGCACAGGGTTAACAAGATGAGGTTCCATCTGGATGGGGCCATGTGGTTTTGCTCGGACACCGTGTTCCCGTTCCCAAAGCCCTGGGTCTTCCTTGTTCTGTCATGACCTCCAGCATCTCTGGCTATTGAAGCAGACTCACAATATTTAAGATTTTGGCAGCAAGCAAAGGCAGGTTTTTCTCACTGTCACTGGGCTAGGTCTCCCAGTGGTTGTAAAGGAGATTTCAATAGCTCTTGTGACATGTAATCTGGAGATGGTTTTCTGTGTAAAGTATCTCCTCAGGGTGAGAGGTAACAAAGGCTTCCTGCACTGTAAAAGCTGCCTTCTAAGATTAGAAGCAGGGCACTGGGGTGAGATCTTGCCCTAGGAACATAATTGCAAAATAGAATCACAGAATCATAGAATAGTTTGGTTTGGAAGGTTCCTTAAGGATGATCTAGTTCCAACCCCCTGCCGTGGGCAGGGACACCTCCCACTACAGGTTGCTCAAAGCCCCATCCAACCTGGTCTTGAACACTTCCAGGGAGGGGACACCCACAACCTCCCTGGGCAACCTGTGTCAGTGTCTCACAACCCTCATGGTGAAGATTTTCTTCCTTGTATCTCATCTAAATCTACTCTTTCAGCCTGCATGTAGCTGTTCCCTGGTGTGTTTATATCTAGAATATTTCATTATTAACAGGTTTTTTCATGGTCTTCTAGTCTCCTGTTACCTCCTAGATTTTGTAGGATGTCTAAAAATTGGCCAGGTCTTAAGACAGAAGGAAATGGGAAGCAAAGAGTAGTGAGTACTGTTTTCTTCCATAAAGTACGTCCCTGAATCCAGGGATAATAGCTGGTCTGACTGAACAATAATATCAGGTGCCTTTCTGCCCTCTCCAGAGTTAACTTTGGATCCCTAATGCGAGTCCTGCACAGTGATAAGAAGAAATCATCATTTCTCTCCAAATGTGCTCTATAATTTATTGAAGTTCACCTGATAACAGCTGAAGTTTATTCTAACTTTGAGCTTTGGTATCTAAAGAGAGTTCCCCAAAGAGTCCTTCTGGGTGGGACGTGCAACATCAGCAGAACTTGCTGCATCTGGGGGGTGGGAAATTGAGGCACTAGGGCTCTGATTATTTGGAAGCAAGGGGTGAACTCACATGTATGTCAGTACTTTTGGTCTTGCCAAAGGCTCAGGAAACAGCCAGTGGTATGTGCAGCCTTTTCTGTGCTTGAAAGGAAAACGTAGAGGTCCTCTGTATGAATTAGAGCAGTCAGAGCAAAACTATCAGCTGAATCTGAGGATCAGAGAGAGTCCCCCCACAGCTCCCGTTCACCAGCGCTGTATATTATTTTAAAGGACCCTCATGCAAGAATGATGTTGTGCTCTGAAAGAAGAGATTGTTTTACTTACTTGATGTGGGAAGGTCCTCAAATTACAGCCCTTCCTGCTTATATTATTGCATTCTAGGGTTCATCCTGCTGCAGTTACCCTGTGCTGTACGGGTAGCAGGGTCCATGGCAGATGGATCCACAGCCAAAGCCTGTTGCTACAACAGAAAACTCTTGCTAGTGAGCCTGAGCTATTTCAGACTCCTCATTACAGCTGAATGCAGTTAATAGCTACTCGGTTGTGCTCTGGAAAAAGTGTGTGGGAGACAGGTCAGAGTGTCCTGGAGTCACTGTGTAGCTGCAGAGCAGGTACAGCATCGAATGGAAGCTGTGGTGACAGGGGATGGCTCCAAACTAATATTGGACAAAACACTCTAGTCTATGTTCTGCCTAGAAGACTGAGTTTTGGCTTATTCCTCCATCACAAAGCTACTTCCCAGGGAGATGAAGGGGAAGGAGGTAGATTTTATCCAGGAGGTGGAAATTATGTCTGTAATCATGACCAATGTGAAACATTTGTGTCCTGAAATTCCCATTCATGGGTCTTCTAGTCCTGACTACACATGTCCCTACTCCCACCAGTGGCCAAACTTCCCAGATGAGCTCCCAGCCATTCATGTCACTGGTGCATCACCTTTTCACTGGTAGGGGAGACCACAGCTTCTCATGGGAAATGCAGTCCATCACGCTCCTCATCCCTTAGAAAATAGGGGTGTCATGCAGAGTTGCATCTCCCATAAGGCATGAGTGGCACTCGGGCTTTGAAATTTTAATATTGCCTCCAAAAAATGTTATTTTGGGAAGGAGGAGAAGAAGGAGTTTCTAACCTGCTTTCTAGCTTGTAGTCAAACACTAAGGTTCATGATTTCAGCAAGGAATAGGGGGGTCCACACAGGCATTGGTTGTCCAAGAAATAACAGATAAGAACTATTCATAAGAAACCTGGCTGAGAGTAGTCTTGAGAAAGTATTTCATGGAGAATAAGGTCAGAGCTTTTCAAGTCTCCTGAGATCATCTCCTATTTGTGAAGAGCACAAAGAGACCCTGGTGGTCCTTGGGTGGGGAGCAGAAGAAGTGGGTGCTTCAAGTCTCAAGTCACTTTGAAGCTGGCTGGTGGCATCCCTCAGAGGATTAGGGCTTTGCAAGCCTGCTCTAACAAAGGTTGGAGGTGGAGGTTAAAGCACAGTAATGCAGAATCACAGCTATCAATAGCAGTCAGCTCAAGTCAAAGATGTAGATTGAAGATTGGTTGAAGATCCTGGTAAGGGGCATGTGCCCAAAGCCTGGCACCCTCTGGCATTGCCTGCAGAGTTGTTTCTTTGCTGGGTATATGACATTTCTCAGGCTGCTCCCTGAGCAAGCCATGCTATATTTAAATACATTCTGCTGGTGAGGGACGAAAGGGCCTCCAGAGTTGTAACTTCCTAAGGGCTATTCTGCAGATTCCTTCCTCTTTTCTTTTTTTTGCTTTCCTTTAAAGGAAACTCTCAGTCTTCTTAGGAAATAATCCTTTGTTTATGCCATGAAAAAACCTGTGCTCCCTTGGCCGGGAGCGGGGAAGAGCCAATAGGAAGAGGTGCCACTTGTGCATTTGGATACAACCGAGCGTGTCTTAAATAAACACTTGTTTATTTTTCTACTTCTCTGTTGAATTGCACCGTTGCCAACATTGAAGGTAAAAGTATCCAGTTCAAAGGAGGCGGCTGTGAGCACAGGCTGACATCCTGTCCTAAATATAGCACTGGCCCCATGACAATGCCCTGCTCAGAAACAATGGGAGCGGGGCTGGGAGAAAGAAATTTGTGAATTAACACAGCCCAAGCAAATGATTAACAGCTGATGGAGGAAAAGAGCTGTGGGCAAGGCTGCCTGCCCTCAGGGGTGCTCCTGAGCTGGCCTTGGCTCTCTTCACAGGGCTGTGTGATGTCCCTGCCTCGCTCGTATGCCATCAGTGATGCCACCCTGGGGATACCAAGGACATGGGAGACCCTTCTGGGCCAAAGCACAGAACAGATTTCCCTCTTCCATCACTCAGGCTGGGGCAGAGCAATGGCTTTCATCTGCTTTTGCTTCACAGAATCACAGAATCACAGAACGTTAGGGGTTGGAAAGGACCTCAAAAGATCATCTAGCCTCCATCCTGCCTTGCCAACAGGTTGCCCAGCCTTGGAGCGAGGGCAAGTTTCTGCCCTGCTCAATACTTAGGTCAGTGTTTGCAGCATTTGGGGTTTGCACTGGAAAAACTGCAGCCAGACTGAATCCCTGCCCTGCAGACAGCCCTGGACCAAGTCCCCAGTGGGCCAGGTGATATCTGTTCTCCATCATGTTGCACTGGAATGGGCAGTGGAGACCCATTTCCACAAGACAGAAGTGAAAAGGTTCATCTCAGTCAGGCTTTACCATGAGGAAATGGAGGAACCTTACTGATTACAAACCTTACTGACACTTTCTGTGAAACCTGAGAAAACCTGTTAGGACTTAATAAGAACCAGTCTGTGGCAGTCAGTCGTTCTGGGCTCTGGTTGGGTCTTGGCAGAAGTCACCAGCTCCTGGCCCCACCAAGGAGGAGCAGACTGGGAGAAGGCAGGAGCCACATGCATCTATAGCTGGTCATTGCATTTACAACACACTTGGGACTTCTTCATGACCTCTTGGGAACCAATGGCTAAAGTGGGTGCACTTCCACATGCCAAGGAAAAATTTTCAGTTCACTGAATCCCTTGTATAAACTGGACTGAGTTTTTTAAAATCTCCAGGGAGAAGCCTGGTTTAGCTTAGCTTCATACTTGTTTTTCTTTGATTAACTACAGTTCTTTTGTGGCTGTCATGGAAAATGATGGCTTGCCCTAAGACTGCAGCGTGTGTCACTCGTGTCCTCAGCCACCTTTAGCTCCTGGCTGAGCCAGAGCAGCGCCCGCAGTGACAGCAAGTGACTGTCACTAGTTTATCTTATCTAGCACACAGACCATGGCATCCAAGAGTTGAAGCGCTGGGTTTTCTTCTTTTCTCTTTCTGTGCAGCACAGGGTGTGCCCCATTTGACCTAAATATTTGTGAAGTTACATCCTTGGGACAGGCTGACAAAAGGTTATAAACTCATTTGTTTTCATCTTTCCCTAAGCTGGGCAGGCAGCAGTGAGGCATGACATCTGCCTCACATGGGGTCCCTCACACCTTCCTCTGACGCAGCTGGGGCTGGCCACCATCAGAGACAGGATACTGGGCTAGACAAGCTGTGGACTTGATCCTCACTAACCATCCTGCCTCCTTACCCTGGGAGGCTGCTGCCTCCTTGTCCTCTTCTGTAGGCATGGACTCGTGGGCTCTGGAGGAACTGTTTGGGTTAAGAAGCAAATAGTGCCACAGGAGATCAGGTAGAGGGGCTCCTGAGTTTGATCCTCAGCTTGGTGAGCACTGTCAATCAGCACAGTGCTGTGGGGTTAGGATTTGCTCACTGACGTCAGTGCCATCAGGTTGCTTTGTAGCTGAACCATTGTCTGTGCTCATCTTTGGAGTCAGTTTTGAATGTTAGTGGAAAGCAACTGGGCAGTTCAATCCCAGAGGTGGAGTGTGTGTGATAATAACACCAGTTTTTACTGTATCCCCAGCACTGGTTAACAACGGCTCTGTTTAATTACAGCTGTGGCACTGTTACCTCTTTTGGGAACAGAAAGGAGTGAGGTGCAGTCTCGGTATTTAAACATAAGACAGAGTGGAAGGGATTTTTCCACTCCACTCTTGACTCTGACATCAGTCGAGTTCCCCAGGCACTTCCAAAGCCTTTCCTAATGTGGGTGCCAGCTGTGCCCACATCTGGGCTCCCCTGGGTGCGAGGTTGGTCCTGGCTATGCAAAGATGCTTGTGCATGTAGCAGTCCCAGGTGCTGCATGAGGAACCGTGGTGTGCAACATTACAGACCCATGGACTTGGGGAGAAAACAGCAAATGCCTTGTCTTCCACAGTGTATTTTAGTTTCTGGGCTGCATCTCTGTGCTCAGCTAGAATCATGCACCACCCCATAGCATACTTAGAGAGCTCATTCATGCTTCCCTATCAAGCCATCTCTCTTCTCAAAAAGCTGAACAATTTTCAGCCAAGGCTTTCAGAGTTGCTGCACAGTTTCCATTAAACATCCTGGCTCTGATGGACCTTCAAATGCCTGCTCTGAAACAGCACAGTCCCCTGGTTTGTGTGGTATTGGTGGGCAGAGGTTTGGGGGGACATTGAGGTGCATGTCTACAGGTCTGTCAGCTGGTGGGCGGAAGGAAGAGATCCCAAAGTATCCTCAGGAGTGAGAGGTGGGTTAGTGGAGGAGTCAGTGCAGCCCAGAAGCAGAAACACGCAGGGTCTGAGTCTGGCACTGCCTGTGCTAAAGCTGGTGATGTGCAATGTTGTGAGCCTGACCAGTGTGCTCTGTTATCAGAGCTTCTCAAATGTTTTCCCTCAGCTAATCCTTAACCCTTTGTGGACACAGACCAACCCTGCATTGAAACCAGGAGCCAGATCAGAAATAAACTCTCCCTATTCTTTCTTTGGAGGCTTTTTGCAATGAGTGCCCCCAACACCACTATTAAACATGTGGAAATTATTTAGAAAGAAGCAGCAACCAACAGCTCTGCCCTCTCACCCAGGGGATATTTATCAACACAAAGACAAAGTGATTTTGAAAAAGCCTTTAGGGGAGACTCAGAATCCAAAATTAAAGGTGGCTTTGAAAATGGACTAAGTGATTCAGTGGCATAAGTGGCACTGGAAAACATGAGCAGGCCTCCTGGAGCAGGCTGGACAAGGTGTTCAGGTGCCTGCATATTCTAGTGTCCCTAAGCAGGTCAAAGAGAGTTGAGAGCTTGATGGGCATAGAGGCCTTTCCCTCTCTAACTTATGAAGACTCACTGAAAAACTACCTGCATAGAAGGTTTCTGCATTCTTGTCCAAGTGTTTGAGCACTCTCAGAGCAAAATTTGTTTTCCTTGTAACTGATTTGGATCTCTCTTGCTGACACTTGTCCTTTTGCTGGGCTTCATCTTCTCTGTTACCACTTATTATGTACTTGAAGCCCATCACTCTTTCTGCCCCAGCCTGAACAAGCCCTGTTCCCTTCTCTCATGCCATGTGCTTTGCCCCCAGGACAATCACAATGCCAAAGCCAGACTTGCTGACTCACTCCCCTTCATCAGTGGCATGTCCTGGGGAGCCTAAAGGTGGTTTCAGTGTCCAGACTTGTGCTCACAAGTGCTGAGTACAAGGGAAGAACCGTTTCCTCCAGCCTGCTGGTTACGCTCTTGCTCTTGCAGCCCAGTATGGGGTTGAACTTTGTCCCTGGGAGGGCATGTTGGTGTCTAAAGCTCAGCTTGTTGTAATGTAATAAATATCCTTCTCTTCCACTGGCAGGCGGATCTACAAAATGCAGCCTGGCTGACCTCCCATGAGTCTATATAGGCAACAGGGCCAGATAGGGACTTGAGCAATCCTGTATAGCTTCTATTTGTTGTACAGTTCCACCTTGCAGTTTCTGATTGACTCTATCCGTTGCTTTAAGTGTTTGTAAGATCAAAAAGCACTTCTGCAAAACCAGAAATGTGTCTTCTCCATGAAATTTCTTTGCTCTTTTGTTCCCTCGACACTGGTTCAGGTCTCTGGGCACTGCAGAGATCTGGGAGAGGTTTCAAGGGAAAGCATCCTTCATGTGTAGTCTTATTCACTGATCATGGAAGACAGACTGTTCTTGACCACTTTGATTCCTACTACTCACTTTATTTCCAAATGAATAAACAGGGACACAGCTACAGCAAGAAGTGCAAAGGCTGGAAAAACTTTGTGGAAAAGCTTCCACCCCAAAGAACTTGCTTGAGGGAGTCACTAGAAGGATGAGAGTCAGTAGGGACTGCCAAAGCATTATGGTTTTGTCCTGAAACTACAGCCAGATCCCCAGCTGCTGAGCACTGGAGCGACTTCATTGACTAACCTCAGACAATATCCTTGGGTCCAGCAGTGTATGAAGGGCAGAAGCACAGCTAGATATTTTGCTCTGTCTTTAGGAGGGTCTGTTTCTGGGTTATCCCATTGACGTCATCCCTTCTGCATCTGCCCAACCACTCTGTACTAATACCTATGCCTGGAGCACCCAAGACTTTTCCTTTACTCCTTTGGCCTCAGCCATGGGCATGCTTCCAGCAGTGCTCTACTACCACATCTGGTGGCACTGCAAATGGAAGTCCCACCACCTGTCCCCACCACCACCATGGAGCCCACGGTCCCATCAGGGTCACGCTGTGACCTCAACTCACCTATGCCAGCGGGAGGGTGAGGTTGTGTGTATGAGCCAACCAGGTGGCTCTCGGCCTAAGCCCTGAACTTTTGCACCAGGCTAAGGGGAAGGTGGATAATTTGGGGCTTGGGAGAAGCCTGAGAATGCAGCAGCATTCCTGTATCCAGACTAGGTGGGGCAGCGACAAGGGGATATTAGCTCTCCCCAGCAGTCAGTGTCTGAAACTTCCTTGTATTGTTTGTCCAACGCTCAGAGTTTCCCCCAATGTTAAAAATAGCTTTTTGTTTGGAAGTTCACTTTGCATTCAAGCTTCCTCTCTTGGTTTTCTCAAGAGGTTCCTTGAGATCTTTAAATTTGTTTTAACCACGGGAACAAAAGGCAGCAAAAGTCCCTGTGTGAAGATGGGGAGGTTTTCACCTCTGAAAGAGAGAGGGGGAGGCAGTTTTTAATACCTTTTTTGTATTTAGCACAGGTTTGGCTGCTGAGAGCAAGCATCATATTCAGCCTTTATTCCATTTACCCAGTAAGAGCAGAAAGGGAATGCATTGTCCTCCTGGGATCCCAGGGAATAGTTGGCAGGGATACCATACAGCAAAAAAATGTTGCTTTCAAAAATACTTGAGCAAGCCCCAAGCAGCAGCAATTACAGTGCCTCTTAGCTCTAGCCCTTGGCAGCTGTTATCTGGACCAGATGTTGTCATAAGTAAAAGGGAGATGCTGTTTTCTGGGACAGAGGGATATATATTTTTTCCTGACATTATTGCTTGATTGATTCCTTTGAAAAATAGCACCTTGTAGAATGTTAATAAATAGCTGCTTATTTTGACAGCACTGTCAGGAGCATGTTAATGTGTTATTGTTTGTACTGTGGACACTTAAGACATATAAAAGGAGTTTGTGTTGCTGGTTCCAGGGAAGCAGGAGGGTTTTGCTGGAGGTGGACCCAGTCCAGAGAATGTGCATTACATATGGGTGTTTATATCTCACTCCGTCTGTAAGAGTTCATTTGGTTGATGAAAGATTGTTTGCTAGCACTCTCAGAGCTGGCAGGATGGTATTTATACCACTGTCAATTCTGCTAAAAGTTTCAGATGTTACAAAAGCTCTCAGCTTAGATCAGAAAAAAAAAGCAGTAAATATATTTCTTCTACATTTGTTTGTGTTCCCAAGTGATCTGCCTTGTGGGCCTTTGAATCTGGACTGATCTACTCGGTTTCTGTTGCAGTGAATCCAGTTTGAGACCAGCAGCTCTGCAGGAGACACCAGTCTAACCACAGCAGACACCAGTCTAACCACAGCAGTGTGGAGCTTAGCGTGGTGTGGAGAACCAGACAGCACATCAGGTAAGGCAGCTCCTGCAGCACTTGCTGTTGGTACACAGCAGTGTGGATGTGTCTGACAACTCGTGCTTCCTGCAGGCAGAGCCCAAAACTCAAATCCTGGGTGTAAGTTTGAAATCACAGAGCTAGAAAAGGCCTCCTAAAAAGTCACCTCCTCCTCCTCTCAGCTATGGAGCTAGACCAGCTCTACCCACATCAGTCCTGGCTCAGAGGTGGTGATGGAGATGCTGCAGCCTACTCAGGCAGTCTGATATAATCCTATACTATCTTCACTGCTTAGAAATTTCCTCCAAGGTATAATCACAGCCTTTCTGGCTTCAGTTTACTTCTTATTGCAGCTACAGTGGGTGTGATGATCCTGCAGCACCAATACTCAGGTCTTGGAAATATTACACCTCTTCTGACTAGTGCAGTGCAACCACTTCTAGAGTGCAACACTATTTCAGTATCTATAATATACAGGGGAAGGGAAATCAAATCTGTGAAACAGAGCCCTTTATTCCTGCAAAAATAAGGTCCTGAAGACATGTGAATACCAGTTCCTTGCTCAAGGAATAAGTTCTCAAATCAACACTCCCTCTGGAGCAAGTGCACAGTGCGTGGTGGAATCATCTTCACCTCTCTGAGGATACACCCCAAAGTGTGTTATAGCACTAGGGAAGGTTGCATTTCTTTGCCTTTATGACATATTATGCATTGAAACAAAACTTCCCCTGGAAAGGTCACAGCACTGAGTCATGCAGCAAACCTTATCAACAAGTGGGCATATTATATATGAAATGTTAGCACTCAAACGTGTGAGAATGTCCCTCAAGACAGCCTCTGAATTTATGTAGTGTTAGTAATAGGTGGATACGTTTCCTTCGAGCAGCAACTCTAATAAAATCAAATTGCAACTGAAACTAAATGCTAAATTGAATCATAAAAATAAAATAAAAATGAAGTGCTGGTGGAGTCCCATCTAAATCGGATTCAATTAAAGAAACTGTTGAGGCCAAAATTGTGCTTGAAGCAGTTGTGAAGGACAGGGCCATAATGTCATCTCCAAGTCAACATCGGGATGAATTACTAGCCCTTGAAGGAAATGAGTTCCCCTTAAATTCACACCAAGGAACAGCCTTTTCAGCTGGTGTTCCTGAATTGTTCTGCCTGTCCTCATGCACAGTCTGCAGTTATTTGGGGCTGTTCAGGGCAGATGTGGGGCTGTGGACAGGGAGGATGAGCAGCAGTGACTGCTGAGATCCCTCAGGTCCTTTCAGAGCTGGCTGCTCTGCTCACTTCCAGGGTGAAGCTCTCAGCAGAGTGGCAATAGAGGTTTTCTGCTCCACATAATAATGAATAAAAAAGAGCATCAAGAGCAAATGATCTTTAGCCCATCTGGCACATGTGGCATCTTTGCACTGGGTGCTCTTCCCACTGAACACATTTTTGCTTGGGCTCCTACCAGTGTCTTGAAATGACTGACCCCTGCCTTCTACAGGAGCAATGCCTTAATGAATCAGTGGTTTAAAACATTAATTTTTATTCAGGTGGGAATCTGCCAGGATTTTTTCTTTTTATTTGACATTTTCTTGCAGTTGTGATTATGTACAATGCACAGTCAGGAATTTTCTGTCTGTTTTTGTGTAATCACAGAATGGTAATCTAGGATAACCTGTCTGTGTTTGCATGTACAAAGGTCAGTTCAGTAAATCTCCCAGTCCTGAAAACCTTTCCAAGTGGTTTCAAAAATGGAAAGCATGAGATCTGGATTTTTTTTTTACAGCTTTATCTTGCTTTGCAGTTGTCTGTAGTGTTAAAACCAGAATGAACATTTCAGTTGATCCATGGCAATTCCCCTCCTGAGATGATGCCTTTGCAAGGATTTTGAAGCTCAGATTTTCCATTCCATCCCAGGGCAGTAAAGCTCTCCCTTGACTCTGGTCTTACGTGAGTACAAAGATTTACTGGAGCTTTTCTGACAACTCAATCTGAGCTGCAGTTAGGTGGAGGGAAAACCTCACTGTGGGGACGTCTCAGTGGGTTACGTTGCCATTTACCACTGCATTTTTCCTACATTTCTGGTTGTCAGAGTCATGGCAGTTCTGCACACTTTCAGACATGTTTTACCCTTGGAAGAGAGCAGTGGCCCCTCTTTCCAGTAGAAAACCCACCCTCTTCCTTTTAACCAGGCTCTTTGTCATGAAAAAAATGGTTTTGATGGACCTAATCTGGTGGGAGCCATAGGAACAAAATCAGGAGAAAAATAAAAAAGCTCAAATGTGATGTCCTGGGTTATCCTGGCTTTACCAGTCCCATGAAATCTTCAACAGAGAACAGGAACAGATAGATGGAAAATAGCAGAGCACTTACAAATAACACTGGAGTTTGGGGGGATAGGGGTAGGATAGAAGTGAAAGGAGGTGGGAGATGAAGCCATCCACAAAAAAGTCTTTGCTATCCAAGACTTGTTTGAATTAAGCCAGACATGTCCTTGGAGACAGGGTTTTTCCAGAGAGCCACAACTGCTCTGTGTTACCTGAGTGACAGATGCCAGTTGAAGTGACTCTTTCCTCTGGAAGAAATCATTTGCTTTCTGTGAAGACCTGGGTATGTTCTTCCCTGCTCTGTGTGCCAGCACATGCTAACAATTAAAGCAGTGGATGATGCTTTTTGGGCAGAAATCCTTCCCTGTCTCCACGGAGCCCCTGCACTGTCCCAGGTGATGGTGCAGCTTGCCACAGAGCACTCAGCAGCTCTGCCTCTGCCTCCAGGCTCAACCCGAGAGGAAAAACATCACTGTTGGACTCATCTTGCAAAGGGAATTCAGTGTTGGGAGCTCTCTGGGTTGGACCTGTACCCTGTCGAGGGTGGCCACGAGGTCAAACACGTCTGTGTGCTTGGATGCCCACTCTCTGCAGAGGGGAGAGGACACTGCTGAGTTTTCCAGCAGTGCTAAACTTCAGGTCATCCAGGCCATCCCGGGGAAGAAAGATGAACTTGCATTTTTCTCCAGTGATGATAGTGATGTCATGATACGGTAAACAAAGTATTTCATCTTCTCTCCTTTTCTTCACTCGGTTCCAGGAGCTAGTCAGGGTTCTGTGCCAGAAAGCTGACTTTTCTCCTGGCTGAGGCTTGAGGGCCCATCAGTGCTGAAACATCGCTGGAATGTTCTGTCCTGCAGACACCAGGGAACAAAAAACCTCTCCGGAGGAGGAAAAACTAGCCCGAGAGCTCCAGGCTTTGTTTCTGTACCTGTCACAGCTATTTATTGTTTCAGGCAACTTCTGAATTTATATAGTGCTCCTGAAAAGCAGCGCAGAGCCCTGAGTAAGCAGATGAACAGGCTCTCAGCACCTCACTGTTCATTTTGGCCAGCAGATGGAAAGCACTGGGATGGAGAGGAAGGTAGAGCATCCGAAACCACTGGGTCATGTAGCAACAGCTCGGGATGCTTTTAAATCCTGCTGGTACAACTTTGAAAGCAGCTGCTTTGGGGGCTGGGTATAAAGGCAGTTTGGTTGCAATTAATTTCTGTTGACTTTGCCAAAATGCCTTGTCCAAAGAAAAGCACGTGTGAGTGTGTTCATGCACACATAGTGCTCATCCACACGTACACACGTGCTCTCACATCTATTCTGGCATGATCCTGCTCCAAGATACAATTCATCCCCTTATTTTGCTACAACACTGCTGCTCTCCAAGAATCCTGCTTGGGTTTGGGTACCATGGTGGTTCTCTCTCCTGCCACAGCCTGACCCTCAGGAAATCTCTATTTCCAGAGTCCTTTTCCCACCAGTAACACAAACGTCAGAAGAACCAGGATGAGGTCCAGCTTGGTGCCCTCTGCTCCCTCCACCCACCGTCTCCTGGCTGTGGTCCCTCACCTCTTCCTTCTCAGTCTGTGCCTGCTGCTGATACTTTGGAATCAAGTGACTCAGCAGAGAACAGCAGAGGGCGAGGCTGACTCAGAGCCAGCCGTTAGTGCTCAGGAAAGGGCTCAGACTTCTTGGAACCTCCATCTAGTATCCTCTAACTATGCCTAATATGGCCTTGAATCTACTTCTTGGTTTTATGGAAACTGTGTGTGGCACTAGGCTCAGTAAACCAGGAGGCTCAGGACAACAGTGGAGGTCATTGTGGGTCAGATGTGTGTGAAGTAGGGATGGGGACCCTTGATACTTCTGCACTTCAGGGTTGTGGAGGTCTCCAGACCCATAAACTCTCTGGGAAATATTCCCAATGTGGGTCCCCATCCCATCTACAGAGCCAGCCTTTCTCTGTCTTCCCAGGTACAGGGGACATTTGTAAGCAGGGGATCAGGAACAGAAATGCTGGTGCCATGGTGCTTCTTACAAGGCAGAGGAAGAACCCAGGAGTTGCTGAGGGATGAATCCCAAATACATGCACGTTTCCTCACTGTGTTTGCTGGCAGCAGTGGATGTGCTGCTATCCATCAGGGAGGTGTGAGAATACCAGAAACCAGCCCCTCTTCTGAGTCACACAATTCTGAGATGGAGAATCTTGTTTTCATAAAATTCTCTGAAGCTGGCCCCTGAAAAGTGCAGTATGGCCAAGAATACTGTGTCTACTTGCACATCTTCACGTCTTCTGCTTCTGAATGTGGAACAGGCATGTTAAAGAGGGGGGTTTTGGTCAAAGCCTCTGTGTGTTTGGACCAAGGGTGGAGAAGCTGAAGCTGATTATACCTCAGAGCATTATTTCATGTTATATAGCTGCAAAGTAGCAAAAAGAAATATATTTCTTCGTCAAGTATGTATGGCAGCACTAATTCATCCTTGAGTACCTCCTCAATCTTGTGCTGCATCAGCAACTGGATTTTTGCTGTCAAATTCAGACCTGCTCCAAACACGTAACTTGGATAGAAAGAATTTAATTTAACTTGATGTCCTGTAACTAGACAAGTGATTTGTCCACCTCCTAGTTCCCCATGGTGGGTCCTAACTCCCTTCAGGCCTTTGGCATTGCCCAGCCCACCATGGGTGGGGTTTTGGCTTCTGGCTGGCAGGGCTGGGGGGCAGCAGATGGTGCTGTGGGACCATCACTGGGTTTCTTCTGACCGTGCGAGCGATGGGCAGTGCCGGGGAGAAATGCAGTCCTGGGCATGCTGTGCTGTGGAGGAGGAGGAGGAGACTGCTGCAAGGAGCAAAGTGGTTTCTTCTCTGGTTAATAATTGGGTCTGGGGCAGAGTTGCTCCTTGAGAAATACGGTTTGCCCTGAGAGCCAGCACAGAGACTGTGACCCTCTCCCCTCCAATCATGGAATGGTAGGGGTTGGAAGGGACCTCTGGAGATCGTCTAGTCCAACCCCCTCAAGGACTTGTAGAGCATGAGCTAAATGTCACCAGATCTACAGGGCCCACTCTGCTGAAGGCAGCAGTCTGTTGTACAACAGAAGAAGGTGTGTGGTTAAGAAAGGAGAGCTGTTTTCTTGGAATAATGTCATATTAAAGTAACTCTTCCCTTTCAATAATATTTAATTGTGTAATAGAAAACTAAAGTAGAAAAGTCAAGGGGAGTGAGAAGTCCCCCATGAAGATATTTTGAGTGGGTTGGGCCTTTCAAATTCAAGCTGAAACGGGGCCGGGGTAGTAAGTCTGAAAAACTCAGATTGAAAATAATCCTGGAATTTATTAATCAAACTGATGTTTTTTTCAGGAAAAACACAGTTAAAAACATTAAGCTGTATTGAATAATAACCTCTCAGTCAGCCCAAAGCTTGACATGAAACCTGTGATGCTATTTGAAATATGTAGGTGGCATGTGTGGACACTGCTATTTACCTTTCTACTCCAGTGAGTTTATACAACAATTAAGAGGTGTGCTAGAAATAATGAGATGAAACACGCTCAATGGATAAAAATGTTGAAATTATTTGTTTTTTTTTTTAAAAAAGAAAAGATGTGTAAGCAAAGGGATGAGTCCCTGTTGAAAACACTTATGGAAGCTCCATCATTTGGGTCATTTGAAGCCAGTCTGCACCATTCAGTAAAAAATATGCTAAGGGAAGCAGCTGTAGGTTTGTTCCCCCAAGGAGGGGCAAGACGACCTAATATATCTTCTTAATTTCATTTCTAATTTCTATGCCTCAAATCATGTAGACAAACCTTGAAATATAACCTCCAGTCTGCTAATTCCTTCCTTTCGTCCTGTCTAGAGAGAGATGTGGAGTTGAAGGCAGTTGCCCAACATTTCTGACTATTATTTTTAGCCTGGTTTCCTAAGGAAATGAAGCTTATGTGAACATACTGTCACCATGTCTGCCTGCCAGGCCCTTCTCTTTCCTCTTCCCCCAGGAAGTCCTTGGCCAGATTTCAACAGAACTTAGGATAGGGCTGGGAACTACAAAAGATATTCCAATTCTTCAAGATCTCAGGGTAGGGGAAGCTGTAGGGAGAAGGAAGTGCATGTAGCATCATTACTCAGAGGTTAACCTGGATTTGGCATCTGGAAGCTCACAGTGAGCTCAGGAAACTGGTGGCCTTCTGGGAAGGCAGGTCCCCAGGTTAGCTCAGATGTTGGCAGAGCTGGGGCTGTGTTGGGACTGTTTGGCTGGATTAACTGGAACAGCAGCTTCTCCCTGGTCACAGCCCCACAGCTGCGCTAACACCTTCCTTCCCCTCTTGATGGTCTCTCTGGGGTGTGCTGGGGTGAGCTGCTGCCCACGGGGCTCTGCTGCACGGCCTCCAGGCCAGGGAGCAGATCTTCTTGGTTCTCACAGGAGGGCTTCTTCCCCTAACTCCTCCTTTGAAGTCCCCACGCCCGAGGAAGCTGATGTCATCGGAGGATGGGAGGCCGTGGCCAGTTCCCACCTTGGGAGGAAGGAAATTCCTCGGGGCAGTGCTGTTTATCTGTTGGCCCCCAGAGAGCAGGACCGAGAAATGAAATGATGTGGCTTTCTCAAAGCCAAGGATTTTCGGTCCCCCCTCCCTTGGCTTTCATTGTGCAGGTGGCTGCCTGGGGACAGCTCATTGATTGCAGTGTCAGAAAGCTGAAGCCTGGCTCCTTAATTGCTTTTACACCTTGCTTGTGGAATTCGCTCTGCAGAAACACAAAGCCTCATGCCAGCTACTTTCTGTGGATTGATTAAGGAAGAAAAGCCCAACAAACAATCCCCCCATCCCCCCCTGCCCAGGATTAGTGAGGGCAGGGAGCCAGTGCAGCTCTGCAAGAAGGAAAAGGTGGGACTTGCTGCTCCAGAGGATGCAAAGGAAGGGGCCCTGGCCACAGCCTGGAAAGAGAGCCCTGAAATCTCCTGTTGTGCTGGAGAGAGGTGCAGTGGTCAGAGCAAGAAGGATGGAGAGGGTCTCAGGCTGTCCTCCTGAGGACACTTACAGGTTACTTACACAAGGTTGTAGAATAGGGCAGGGGAGAGGAACGTGTCTTGCCCCAACAGGTGCCCATTTGCAGCAAGTGGTAGCATGAGGTTGTTCAGATTAACCTTTCCTGTAAGATAACTCTGGCTGTAGCCACGTGATTAGAGCAGGCAAAGTCAGCCTGGGAGACTACACTGGGTTGAAAGCAACACTTTCTGCCATCCCACCCCCAGAGCAAGGTGTAGCTACGACCTTGGGTACCCATCTCACAACCCGCTGTGCCCACAGGCAGGACCCAAACCCTTGAGGTCCAGCTGTTAAACCCCTCCATGAAGCAGAATCTTGCCGTGGATGTGGGCAGTGGGCCATGCCAGAAGCCCAGGAATGAGTGTGTGTTATCACCAAGCAACCCTCTGGCTGGGGATTGTCTCTGATAAGAAGCTCACTTTGCAGCAAGAGGGCACGTGTCAGGCAAGAATGTGCTGCCTGATGGGCCAACCCCTGGCTCAGAGCAGCCAGAGCTTTCCCCCTCACCACACAGCGTCTCAGCGTCCTTGAATAGTCTGCTCCTTCTTTTAGCCTCCCTCTATCCCAGGTAAAGACTGCAGAGAATTAAGCACAAGGTCTCCTCTCCAGCAGGAGGAATGTGCTGACACAGAGATATCTCTGGACTGGCAACCTACGCTGGAAACACAGCTACTCCAGCCAAGAGGTTTCTTTGGCTGGTGTAGTTTATCAGAGCTACTCAAACAAAATTAGCTATACTAGAAAGAAAAAAAAAATAAATCCCTCCTTTTGTAGCACTGCATCCACACCAGGGCTTTTTGTTGGCTTCTCTCTCTCTCTTGTAGGGATGATGTATTTGTTTTTTCACACTCCTAGCTGACATAATTAGGCTTGCAAAGCTTCCTTGTGTGGACTAGCCCTGGCAGAAAGGGGGTCAGCTTGCTTCAGGAGCCTTTCCATGCACCAGTGAGAATTGCTGTTGTCTTGAGGTAGTACATTACTTGTGTTTTCCACCCTTGTAAAAGATTTCCCTCAGTGCAGAGAAAAAAGCAATCCTAAAAGCTCTGTTTTGTCCAGTCATTTTTGTTGATCCATTATACCTTGGAGGGTGTGTGTATGTGTAGATCTTGTTCTCAGTTTGCCAGAGCATAGAGATTTGGGCATTGATGAAACAAGTATGTGGAGTTTATTTGCAGTTATTCAGGCAGATGAAGAAGTGTGGAAAGAAAATACCATCGCCTGATGATTCTGCTTGTTTCAATCTGTTAATTAGATATGCCATGTAAAAAAATCAGGACCAATTGATTGTTCTAATGAGCATTGAATTAACGTTTTTAAATTATATGCTGCCATTTATCCTGGGCAGGTTGGACAAGAAGGGATTTTTAGTCCTTTTGCTGAAGTGCAGATACTGCTGAGAAGAAACAGCAGTGGCTGGTGAAGACAGGTAATGGTTTATGTCAGCAGGGAAGAATAACCACATCTGGGACTGGTGTGTTTGGGGAAGGGGTTGTCACTTTGTGTAAGGGGCAAAAAGTACTGCAGGAGGATGCCATCAATGGTGACAAGCAGATGTGATCCTAGGGTGAAAAGCCAGCATATCTGTGGATAAAGAGTGTCCTTTCTGTGAAAGGTGTCCAGAATCATAGAATCATAGAATGGTCAAGGTTGGAAGGGACCTTAAAGATCATCTAGTTCCACCCCCCCTGCCATATGCAGGGACACCTCCCACTAGATCAGGTTACGCAGAGCCCCATCCAGCCTGGCCTTCAAAATGTCCAGGGATGGGGCTTCCACCACCTCTCTGGGCAACCTGTGCCAGTGTCTCCCCACCCTCATGGGGAAGAACTTCTTCCTAATGTCTAATCTGAATCTCCCCACCTCTAGTTTTGATCCATTCCCCCTCATCCTACCACTACCCAACATCCTAAAAAGTCCCTCCCCAGCTTTCCTGTAGGCCCCCTTAAGATCCTGGAAGGCCACAATAAAGTCACTCTCCAAACAAGCTGGAGCCCTGGTTGGATGTCCTTTACCCAGTTGCATGACTTGAGGTGATGTTTTCTGGCCAGTGAAAATGGTTGGCTCCAATCAGAGCACTCCCACTATCTCATAGGTCATCATTCCCATCCCTCCATCCCTCCTTTCCTTTTGTGTGACCAAGCAGCCTCCTGAAGGCCACCAGCAAGGGCTCTGAAGACTACCATGGTGAGCAGCATCAAGCCTAGAAGCTATTGCCTGGCTTTGAAGCTGAGTGGTCAGGCTTTGTGTACTGAGATAGAGATTATTTAGATAACGTGCTACTGGCTGGAAAAACTTTATCTCCCCCTCCTCCTCCAGCATAGTTTCAGACTAACTGAATTATGCTCAGCACTGCAATGTAACATTGCACCCTGAGGAACGGTGCCTCCCACTTTGTTGTGATATTAATCTTGGAAGCAAAACAGAATCCTTTACAAAAGATCAGTTTAGTGCATCTCCTTTGTCTTGGCAGAAGACAAATTGGAGCTGCAACATCTGTTTGTATCTGAAGGGGTAGTACTTTTCCACTCTTAGTTTTCCCTGGCAGCTGCGTGCCACTTGAAAGGCTGAAGTCAAGTACTTGTCAGTGGTACCTCTGACACTGAGCAGGATAATGGGCCTTAGAGATGAGCTTAATATTTCAAAGCACTGGGCAGATTTTAATTATCTTTGCCATTCTTGCCCTTAGCCCACCAAGGAGTGTGGATAAGCCGTGGGGAGAAACACCAAATCTTGCCAACACTTTCATTTAGCTGAAAAAAAGCATTTCTAGGAGTAGTGTCTGAAAGAAGAATCCCCAAAAATTCGAATGGGAAATGAAACTTGAATGCTCAGTAGGGATGGGAATTAATCACAGGGGGGAAAATACCAAGGGAAGTGCTGGCTTTTCTCCATCTCTTGATGTTTCAGATGAAGATAAGTTGTTCTTCTGTAAGAGATGGAGAGATATATATTGGTCAAACATAAGCAATTGGCCTTGATTCAGACACAACTGAGTGAAATTAAAGGGGTTTTTGATATAGAGAAGCCAGACCAGACTCCTCTTTGTAGAGCTTTAAGCTCTATAAATCCATGATGTTAACTATTTTCCCTACTTTATCTAAGGAAAAACCCAAACTGGCAGGTGATACAAGTTGCCCAAGGCCATAGAAGAAATTAATGGCAGCATCAGGAATATAACTCAGGATTTCTTGGCTCACTGCCTGGTTCTGTAGTTGTGCAGCCCTGGGAGATGCTGATGCTGCAGGAGAGAGGCTGAACCACTCCCTGTCTGCTCCTCCCCACTGCAGCTGGCCACCAGGCCCCTCCTCAGGCAACCTGCACCCCTTGCTTGGTGTTCCCACCATGGCCCAGCACCTGAATGTGAATTTTCCACCAGCATTCAGGCACTGGGAGTGCTTGTGCAGCTGCCTTGGCTCTGAAGGCTGGAGTGGGGACCTCAGACTCATCTCAGTGCTGGGCAGCATAGGCAGGACTTCTCCTCCCCATGGGGTCACTGCCCAGCATCCTTGGGGCACTCGGGTGTTTGCCTACAGGAACTTCAGGAACAGGCAAAGGTCACGGGCAGGATGAGGGGCTGTGGCTGGGGAAAGTGAAAGGGTGAGGGAAGGTCTCCCCATGCAGGGTCAGTTATCACCAGACTGGAGTCATGATGCTGAAAAGGAAGAAGGGGCTGAGAGCTGCAGTGGTCAAAGCCCTGACCCCGTGTCAGCAAATCAATGGAGTATATCCTTAAAAATACATCCTGCTGAATCCCATCAAACACACTCCTCATGCCACGCAGGGACCAAAGGCTTCACTGAACCAAGCTTGCGTCAATGGAGGGCTGGGCATCATTAAAGATGCTATTTTTAAGAAGTCACCTATAATAGAGTAGATAAGATCAGCTGCTTCCTTGGTATATCTACAAATAAAATATTTTTTTTTCCAAGAGAAGTAAAATTCCAAATATAAAACCAAATTCCACTGGGAAGCAGTGTATCAGGAAATTAGGCAGACAGGGCACTTTTGTACTTGTGAGCTGATTTGACTCGTTAGTAGGAATTTTCCAACCCAAATGCAGGTGCTCTCAGGCCTGGTGACCCCCTTTCTAGATGCTATTGCTAGAAAGGTGCCTACTTGGGATGAGTGGGGAGGGCTGGACCTCACCAGATACCAGCAACAAGACAAGCTGTGCCCCAGATTTGCTCCTGTTTGGGCTCCAGTTCCTCATGACCCTCTGCTTTAGCTGCTGTGCTGGCTGGGAAGTGACTGCCATGTTTAAATCCTGGGGTGGAAACATTTCCGCAGTAGGCGATGTAAATGTTGCCTGTGGTTTTGCACTGGGATATCTGATATACAGCCAGCCCTGCAAACATTTAGCTGTCTTTATGCTTCCTAAAAGCTCCTGGGCACAGACCCGTGCCTTTGTACGGAAGTTATTCATGCATATGTGAGGGTAGGTCTTACCTTAATATATATTACCTTTGGGGTTTTTTTTAGGTTGAAAGTAACGTGAGATGTTATCAGGCAGATCTCATCTCCTGTGTTGTGCTGGGACTGTGTTGATACAAAGAAGGCAGCTTTTCTGTCCTGCTGGGGTGAGAGCCAATCCCAAACCCAAACAGGAATTTATATCTTTTTAAAATGGTTAGAGCAAGTCATGAACCTTTGAATGGGGTCCTTCAAAGGTTTCTTTCAAGCCCTTTCTTTGAAATGCAATTCCCCCCTTCCCTTTTGCCTTGAAGTTTCTATTCCAAGGTACCTCTAATCTTCAGCAGCTGATAAGAGCAGTCACAGGGGAACTGCTGGAGGGGATCTCCCAGCACAGAGGCACCTGTGAGAGCAGCAGGTGTGACAACCCAGAGTCCCAGTTGGGGCTGGAAAGTCCTCATCTTGCACAAAGAGGAGGAAAAGGCTTGCAGCCCTTAGCTGGGTAAGGTGGGCTCCTGGCACGGGCTCCTGCTCACTCATCTCTAGTGTCTGCCCCAAAATGTTCCAGTTCCTGGTGGAGACTCCCAGATTATGACTTCAAATATCTTTTGAGGAGTTTCTTGTTCTTTATGTGGAAGGAGACTCCCTAGGTATTCACCTGAATGATGGGGAAGGTGAGGAGAGGTGTCAGGGGCTACAGTGGAGGTGGAGGGTCTTCAGCATAGCCAACTGGACAGGAGGGAGGGCAGATGGGATGGGAGGTCAGGAAGAGCCTGCTTGAACACAATCCTACTCTTAGGCTTTTAAGGAATTCTGCCTAACCCATTCCCCAACTGCTAAGAGAAACTAGACCTGTGGAAATGGAGGGTTACTGGTTCTTTGGGTTAATCCTGTGGAGATGTGTCTCCATGACAGTGCTGAGCTGCAGTGTCCCAGGCTGGAAGAGGGCAGCATATCCTCACAGGTCAGGAAATGCTGTCTTGGGCTGGAAGCTGCAAAATAAAATTGCACAAAGAAGCTATTGAAGGCCCCTGTTTCTCAATCTTTTTTTTTTGGAGAAAAAGCGACAGCTTTCTGTAAGCCAGTTATTCAGCAAGAGGGTGGTCGGGGTTTTTTTTTTGCTTTTTTAATTTAAAAATCAGTCAGAAAAAGCCAGTGAGACACTGCCTGAAACTGCTGCAATGAAAACAGGGAGCTGGTTGCTTGTGCTGTGCTGTGTTCACTCTGCAGCCTCTGTCAAGTCATTTTTCTTCTCCCTCCCATCCCTACACATAGTAAAAAAACAAGCTTGGAGGGGAAGACATAAAATCCTCTATAAAATAATGAAGCAGACACAACACTGTGACATGGATATGGCTGTGAATCTGCCCAGCCACATGGTGGGAATGGTACCATGGAAGTCTGTGGCTACCTGGGGGCTACAGCAAGGAGATGCAAAAACTTCAGTGTTTCATCACTTTCTTGGCAGCCTTCTGCAGCCATAGCCCCTGAAAAGTGGTGACAGGGATTCTCCTCTACATGGGAGAATGGCTCCAGCACCACAGTCCAGCCTGTTATGTCTGTGACTGTCTTTGCTCCCATCAGCTCTTTGGGAGACAGAGCTCTCAGCCACAGCATTATTAGATTCTGATATAAACCCCTCACCATCATTCTTACAGAAGTTGCCTGGCTCACATTCCCCATATTTTTGCAGATGTGAGGTGGGTTGAAGAGGCCTTCAAGAAAAGCCCAAAGAGACACAGCAGGAACCCAGAGAGTGAGGCCAGTGAGGGCATGAGAAGGCAGGTAGATAGTTCTGAAATGAACCCTGCTGCTGGAGAACTCAGGACTTGGAGCTATGGCCTTGTTAAGTGGAAAACTATTCATTCAAGTAATAAATTAATAGACCTGATAGTAGAGATTGCCTGTCAGTGCTGGCAATGAGATATAAATGGGAATATAAGTGACATCAGCTGGGCAAGGGCAAGCTTCCAAGCCTAGATCTGAACTTTTCAGATTGAAGAAAGAGGCTTTACTCCAATTGTATTTGAAAAATCAAATGAGCATTGACTCATACTAGCAGGATGTGGTTCACTTCATCTGCAAGCAAATGCTTTCCTAAGAAAAAAATGGATTTTGCCCCATCAGGAAAGGGAAAATACCTTCTGATTATGGATCTTCTCAGAGGAGCACTGTGAGCACTTGCTGCACTTTTCCTTGTGGTCCAGGCAATAGTTCTTGCAGGTGGCCACAGGACCAGAAGTGCTGAGCAAGGGGAGTGGGGCATTGGTTCAGGGCCACAGAGCTATGAGCAGCGAAGGAGAAGGAGGGGTGGGGGCCCTGCAGCCAGTCACAAGAGGGACCCCTCTTGTTTTAGGGAGCAGGGTGCTGAAACCACTTTTGGTGGTGAAAAGTAAAGGGAAAATGACAGAGTCGTTTTTTGTGTTGATGCTGTCACTCTAAGTTGGATTTACATTGCTGAAAGTTTATCAATTAATCATAGAATCATCAGGGTTGGAAGGGACCTTAAAGATAATCTAGTTCCAACCCCCTGCCATGGGCAGGGACACCTCCCACTAGAGCAGGTTGGTCAGAGCTCCATCCAGCCTGGCCTTCAAAATGTCCAGGGATGGGGCTTCCACCACCTCTCTGGGCAACCTGTGCCAGTGTCTCCCCACCCTCATGGGCAAGAACTTCTTCCTAATGTCTAATCTGAATCTACCCACCTCTAGTTTTGAGCCATTTCCCCCAGTCCTACCCCTACCTGACATCCTAATTAAATCAGTCTTTCATTTCTCTCAAATCAGGATTTGCCCAACTTCTGGAAAAATGGCATGAACTTGTCTAGTCTTCATTGTTGCTGTGTGGATCCACTGGAGACCTTGTTTGCTTGTTGAATATCTGGAAACAAAAGGAGTGGCTTGGGGTGTGGGGAAGTCACATTTCCCATTCTTGGGTACCACTGAAGCTTGAAATTAATTGTATTATTTTATGACAAAGCAGCTTAATATCCTTTACCCACCCCAAGCCACGCTTCCCCAGTTCTTGGAGGAATAACCAGACATGCCATGGGCCAAAGCAGGGTCACAGCATTACCTTTTCTTTCAAACAACATTGCCTTGGCCCCGTTGCATTCGGTGTTTTCATTTATTGCTCTTGAAGCTGAAACACATTCCAGATGTGATTTGCAAGGGCTCCCGCAAGGTCACAGCCAAGTCGAGGTGCTCTGGCTGCTCTGTGGTGACCCCAAGGTGTCCCAGGGTGGGGGGCCCTGCTCCCTGCTGCTGGCTAGGGCTGGGGGGCTGTCACTGCAGATAAATCCTGATTTCTCCGCTGAGAGAGGCTTCTCCATCTTGTGGGGAGAGAGGAATGTGGGGGTTTACAGGCACCTCTGCCATCACCTGCTTCACTTCTTGATGTGTGTGCTGAAGGCAGAGGGTGGACAGAAGGTGCCTCTCCCCAGGAGAGGAAAAGTTTGTGCCTTGGGGAGGGGATGGCAGACAAGATAAATGAGGTGTGCAGTCCTGAGGGGAAGCATTTACAAACCATGGCAAGATCCTTGCTTTGTATTCCTGTGCAGGGTTTTTTCCCTTGGATAAATGAAAAAAAAAAGTAGAGAAAGAAATTACTTCCTTGATGATATCATTCACCTCTCAATCCTTTAAGCTCACCAGACCTAAGTAACGACACTGGTGTCTATTAAAAATAAATGGCTGTTTTTTCTGCTACTGTTCCCTCAGGACAAATTCAGACTTAAAGCATAAAGACAACATAAATTCCCTTCTTCAACGTGAGCACACGAGTAGCCTGATTTTCAAAGGTCCAAGTGCAAACAGGAGCGGGTCCCATGGAAAACCCAGCTGCAGATTCCTACTCCTAGAACCACTTAGTGCAGATGTCCTTCCAGCCAGGCTCCTGGTGTGCACAGACCTGTCACATCCCTGGCTGTTTGTAGGACTGAGGTTTAATCCTTCAACAGCAGCTTGAAAGGGAGCACATATTTTAGCTGCTCAAGCTGTAAGCAGAGTCCTCTGCTGCAGGGTGAAGTTTCTGAGACCTGCCCAGTTAGGCTTGTCAGCCTCTTCTCAGAGGACCTGCCAGAGGAGCTCTGTAGCTCTGCTATCCAACAATGCAATGAGTTTGTAGGGAAACCAAGCACACTGTGGTTAGTTGGATATTTAAGATGCCCTGAAGGATTTTTTTTCTTCCAGGAATTTGTCCACTTGCCCTTTGAACCCATGTACACTTATTTTTCCTACAACATCCTGTAGCAGGGCATCCCACCACTTCCCTACCTGCTGTGTGCTGAGCTGTCTCTGTTTGTCTGGTCTGAATGTACCATGTGGAAGTCATCTACAGTATCACTGTTTTCATACTGAGAGATAGTCACAAGTTTCCAAGTTTGGGGCTAGATAACAAAATCTGGGGTAGATCCTGCACACTTAAGTCATAGCTGGAGATTTTTTTCTGATGGTCGTGCTGCATCATCGGCTTGGTGGACTGAATAGAGGACTCCATGAGTAACTCCTGTCATCTAGCACCATTCATACTCCCCAATACAGTTTTCATTTCTTTAGTGTCACAGAAATCTCCAGCTGAAAAAACCCCTACAATCCAAGAAGTAGCTCAGGTTGCTCTGAGTAACCCATCTCCAGAATCCAGGGTCAGGAGAACATCTTACCATAGCTGATAATTGCAGAGTAATTCTATCCAAATGTTATCATGGAATGTTAGGGATTGGAAGGGACCTCAAAAGATCATCTAGTCCAATCCCCCTGCTAGGATCACCTAGATCAGGTCACACAGGAACACGTCCAGGTAGTCTTTAAATGTCTCCAGAGAAGGAGACTCCACAACCTCCCTGGGCAGCCTGTTCCAGTGTCTGTCACCCTCACTGGGAAGAAGTTTCTTCTCATATTTATATGGAACCTCCTCTGTTCCAGCTTACACCCATTGCCCCTTGTCCTGTCATTAGACACCACCAAAAAGAGCCTGGCTCCATCCTCCTGACACTCGCCCTTAATGTATTTATAAGCATTAATAAGGTCACCCCTCCTTTATTCCAAGCTAAAGTGACCCATCTCCCTCAGCCTTTCCTCACAAGGGAGATGTTCCACTCCCTTAATCGTCTTAGTGGCTCTGCACTGGACTCTCTCAAGCAGTTCCCTGAAATATCTGGTGATCCCAATCTGCTTTTTTCTCTTCTACCTATGAATCATGTCTTCATTCTTATTGAACTGATTTTTTCTTCTCTTTTCCCAAACCAGTCCTGACTTTGGTGCATTGAAATGTGACACAGAAATACAGCACTGCTGGTGTTGGAGAATGTTCTCCAAATGAGGGTGGTGAAACACTGGCCCAGGTTGCCCAGAGAGGTGGTGGAAGCCCCATCCCTGAGAACATTCTAGGTGAGGTTGGATGGGGCTCTGAGCAACCTGCTCTAGTTGAAGATGTCCCTGCTTAGCACAGGGGAGTTGGACTAGATGACCTTTAAAGGTCCCTTCCAACCCATTCTATGATTCCCCTAGCANAGTCTTTCATTTCTCTCAAATCAGGATTTGCCCAGCTTCTGGAAAAATGGCATGAACTTGTCTAGTCTTCATTGTTGCTGTGTGGATCCACTGGAGACCTTGTTTGCTTGTTGAATATCTGGAAACAAAAGGAGTGGCTTGGGGTGTGGGGAAGTCACATTTCCCATTCTTGGGTACCACTGAAGCTTGAAATTAATTGTATTATTTTATGACAAAGCAGCTTAATATCCTTTACCCACCCCAAGCCACGCTTCCCCAGTTCTTGGAGGAATAACCAGACATGCCATGGGCCAAAGCAGGGTCACAGCATTACCTTTTCTTTCAAACAACATTGCCTTGGCCCCGTTGCATTCGGTGTTTTCATTTATTGCTCTTGAAGCTGAAACACATTCCAGATGTGATTTGCAAGGGCTCCCGCAAGGTCACAGCCAAGTCGAGGTGCTCTGGCTGCTCTGTGGTGACCCCAAGGTGTCCCAGGGTGGGGGGCCCTGCTCCCTGCTGCTGGCTAGGGCTGGGGGGCTGTCACTGCAGATAAATCCTGATTTCTCCGCTGAGAGAGGCTTCTCCATCTTGTGGGGAGAGAGGAATGTGGGGGTTTACAGGCACCTCTGCCATCACCTGCTTCACTTCTTGATGTGTGTGCTGAAGGCAGAGGGTGGACAGAAGGTGCCTCTCCCCAGGAGAGGAAAAGTTTGTGCCTTGGGGAGGGGATGGCAGACAAGATAAATGAGGTGTGCAGTCCTGAGGGGAAGCATTTACAAACCATGGCAAGATCCTTGCTTTGTATTCCTGTGCAGGGTTTTTTCCCTTGGATAAATGAAAAAAAAAAGTAGAGAAAGAAATTACTTCCTTGATGATATCATTCACCTCTCAATCCTTTAAGCTCACCAGACCTAAGTAACGACACTGGTGTCTATTAAAAATAAATGGCTGTTTTTTCTGCTACTGTTCCCTCAGGACAAATTCAGACTTAAAGCATAAAGACAACATAAATTCCCTTCTTCAACGTGAGCACACGAGTAGCCTGATTTTCAAAGGTCCAAGTGCAAACAGGAGCGGGTCCCATGGAAAACCCAGCTGCAGATTCCTACTCCTAGAACCACTTAGTGCAGATGTCCTTCCAGCCAGGCTCCTGGTGTGCACAGACCTGTCACATCCCTGGCTGTTTGTAGGACTGAGGTTTAATCCTTCAACAGCAGCTTGAAAGGGAGCACATATTTTAGCTGCTCAAGCTGTAAGCAGAGTCCTCTGCTGCAGGGTGAAGTTTCTGAGACCTGCCCAGTTAGGCTTGTCAGCCTCTTCTCAGAGGACCTGCCAGAGGAGCTCTGTAGCTCTGCTATCCAACAATGCAATGAGTTTGTAGGGAAACCAAGCACACTGTGGTTAGTTGGATATTTAAGATGCCCTGAAGGATTTTTTTTCTTCCAGGAATTTGTCCACTTGCCCTTTGAACCCATGTACACTTATTTTTCCTACAACATCCTGTAGCAGGGCATCCCACCACTTCCCTACCTGCTGTGTGCTGAGCTGTCTCTGTTTGTCTGGTCTGAATGTACCATGTGGAAGTCATCTACAGTATCACTGTTTTCATACTGAGAGATAGTCACAAGTTTCCAAGTTTGGGGCTAGATAACAAAATCTGGGGTAGATCCTGCACACTTAAGTCATAGCTGGAGATTTTTTTCTGATGGTCGTGCTGCATCATCGGCTTGGTGGACTGAATAGAGGACTCCATGAGTAACTCCTGTCATCTAGCACCATTCATACTCCCCAATACAGTTTTCATTTCTTTAGTGTCACAGAAATCTCCAGCTGAAAAAACCCCTACAATCCAAGAAGTAGCTCAGGTTGCTCTGAGTAACCCATCTCCAGAATCCAGGGTCAGGAGAACATCTTACCATAGCTGATAATTGCAGAGTAATTCTATCCAAATGTTATCATGGAATGTTAGGGATTGGAAGGGACCTCAAAAGATCATCTAGTCCAATCCCCCTGCTAGGATCACCTAGATCAGGTCACACAGGAACACGTCCAGGTAGTCTTTAAATGTCTCCAGAGAAGGAGACTCCACAACCTCCCTGGGCAGCCTGTTCCAGTGTCTGTCACCCTCACTGGGAAGAAGTTTCTTCTCATATTTATATGGAACCTCCTCTGTTCCAGCTTACACCCATTGCCCCTTGTCCTGTCATTAGACACCACCAAAAAGAGCCTGGCTCCATCCTCCTGACACTCGCCCTTAATGTATTTATAAGCATTAATAAGGTCACCCCTCCTTTATTCCAAGCTAAAGTGACCCAGCTCCCTCAGCCTTTCCTCACAAGGGAGATGTTCCACTCCCTTAATCGTCTTAGTGGCTCTGCACTGGACTCTCTCAAGCAGTTCCCTGAAATATCTGGTGATCCCAATCTGCTTTTTTCTCTTCTACCTATGAATCATGTCTTCATTCTTATTGAACTGATTTTTTCTTCTCTTTTCCCAAACCAGTCCTGACTTTGGTGCATTGAAATGTGACACAGAAATACAGCACTGCTGGTGTTGGAGAATGTTCTCCAAATGAGGGTGGTGAAACACTGGCCCAGGTTGCCCAGAGAGGTGGTGGAAGCCCCATCCCTGAGAACATTCTAGGTGAGGTTGGATGGGGCTCTGAGCAACCTGCTCTAGTTGAAGATGTCCCTGCTTAGCACAGGGGAGTTGGACTAGATGACCTTTAAAGGTCCCTTCCAACCCATTCTATGATTCCCCTAGCAACCTAGCAATGGTCACCATTGCATATTGTGGGCTTCTCCTTGGGAGTGGGCTTTGCTGGCAGCGAGACACTGCTGGGTTTTAACCTCTGGGTCTTCTCCATCCCTGCCTCACCTCTCCCCTGCCCCTCGGGGCTTCTCCCTGCACCACATTTGCGAGTTCTCCGCACAGCTGAGGGTTGAAATGACCCAAGTGATTGGGAGCAGGGAACTGCTGTGGCCTCTCCTGGGTGAAATATGGCTTTGTGTCTGCAGAGAGGTTAAAGCTGCTCCCCAGCAAGAGCAACGGAAGGAAATGCCCTGTAGCTAAGTTTCATTTTGGTGTACAGTATGGGAACATGTGCAACCCATTACAATAAAGCTCTCGCTGGAAAATGCCTAACCTATGCACTGCAAAACCTAATTAAGGGATTCCTTCAAAAACAAAGTTACCAACCAATATCAAGGGGTGGATAATGAGAGGCTGCTTTGTGTAATCCAACCCTTTATCTTCAGGCCTTCGGGGTGTCCGTGGCCGCGTCTGTCCCCTTGTTGTTGCTGAGGCCCTTCCAGCCTGAGAACAATTCAACCATCTCTTGTTGGTTGTAAAAGTTGACCGGCTCCACTTAGGTCTCCTAATGGGTACAGCTGCCAGTTCCTCAGACAGATCATCTCACTGTCACCTTGGGGATGGGGTTGGCATTGGAGGGACAGTGTGCAGGGATCTGTGTCCAGCCCCACCAGGCACTGAAGGTGATGTAGCCGGGCTACAGGTGATGAAGACACCATCGCTTCCAAGGAGGGTTTCTCCACCAGAGGGGAGGAGGACAGGGATAAATGAGGTTGTCTTTCTCTGAGACCTCACCCAAGCCCAGAGCCTGCTCACTGCTACTTTCCCAGCTGACATTAGCTTTGCCAGCAGGGGTGGAAAGGATACAGGACCTGCAGGCTGTGGGAGCTGAGCTGCTCCAGGAGGACATCAGCTCTTAGGACCACGCTGGAATGCCAGAGCCTGGCCCTGAGCAGTTTCTCAGTTTACCAGCAGTAGCTGTGCAGACCCCTTCCATCCCATGCAGACCACGTGCACCATCTCTGCAGTCATGCAGAAACCATTGTTCACAGTAACTGCACTGCTCCAAATGTGCAAACCAACTTAACTTTCCCTCGCTGGTGCATGGGTGCTTGGTGTCATCAAGTCTCCATTTATTTTTGATCTTTTTCTTTCAGTGTAATATCCACCTACCTCCTGTGTATCCTCATGTGGACAGACTCCATCCAGGCAGCTCCAAGCTCCTCACCTTCTGTGCTGTGCTTCAGAGCCTCTGAGGGACTCCCTCCCTCCTTCACACCCAGACAAAGCCACTTTTTATGGTCTAACACATCTTCAAGCCCCGTCCGAAGTAGACAGGTGAGGTCTACTAAGCTGGAACTTAAAATGTTTCCTGTTGTGGCCATGGCCATTAATGAAGGGTCAAAATTAGAAGCTCCTTGTCTGTATGTATGGAAACCCAACAGGAGTAGAGGATGAGCCCCCTGTTATCACTGTCTGCATCTCCCTGCTCCAGCCCAGCAGAGCTAAGCTGAGTTTTACAATATCTGTAATTAGTCATTTTTATGGTGTGCTCATTTACAGTATTCTAGGTAAGGATCTGTCAGTGTTTCCATTATATACCCTTCTGTTTCCAGGGGTTTATAACCAGGCTATAAAAACACTCTCTGGGGCAAAGCTTGCCACATAAATTCTCAGCAGAGAACCTATTTTTGTTTTGGTTTGGTTTTGCTCTGTCACTTATAAATATGACTTTGAAATGTGCAGTAAATACAAAGGAATTCAGGTGGCTTCTTTAAGCAGGTATTTAATCAGATTTCAGCTTAGCATGGTCGTATGGCAAAGGGGATTAATTTCTGTGGCTTTTGGGTAGCCTAAAAATGAGAAGTTTACTGAAAGACTTATCTCTAAATTAGCATCTGGATTTAGAGCTTGATTCACTGGTTAAGCTGTGATGGAACTGCAGAGTCTTTGTAACTACTACAGGACAGTTACACAGCTCTATGTTCAGCTCTGATAGTGCACACACAAACACGGATCCAAGGGCTATGTCCAATGCTCAATTTTATACCTACACACCTGAGGAAGGAGTAAATTTTAGATGAAAGTAGGATAGGAACAGAAGGCATGGTAGATAAACAGAAGAACGGAGTTTCAGTGGGGTTTTGGGGTGGATAAGGGTTTGCCCGTATTAAAGTACCTACAGGGCTAATGATCTTCTCTCATTTTTAATGTGATTGGAAGCAAACATTCATGTAGATGTTTAAGGTTTCCTGTAAAAAGCAGGATGTGACACACTGCTGTTATTCTCTGAGAAATAGAGAAGGAGCTTTATGAGATAAAAGCATTAAATTGTACCCCTCAGGCAGCATCAGCAATTCCCGCACTCGGTGGTAGCCCTGTGTTATAAAAAGCTTTCTCTGCTTCCAGCTCTTAGAGGTGGATGAGCTGCAGCATCTGGCTGCTTGTCACCAGGCTGGTGGTGTGCTGAAAGTGTCCTGGCACATCCACCCGAGTGACAGGAGAGACATCTCTGGTTGGGCAGCTGTCCTGAGACTCCTCATAGAGAAGACACCAAAGGACTCATTGGCTCCAAGGGCTCAGGAGCAGTTAAGAACATTTTCTATGTATTAAAGGCCAAGTTTTTCAACCCTTTCCCTGCGTAAAATCTAAGGCACTGATTTATCTCCCTCAAGAGCAAGGGCTACAAAATCTGCTCCTCATCTTCTTTTGATGATTTCGCGGTATGTTCCTCTGATCCTCAGTCTGATCCTTTTAATTTCAAGAGCTTTAATCAAAACCTCTTAACAATACATCCACTTACTGGTTTTGCGGTCTACATGTAATTCTGATTGATTTTTTTAAAAGGATGGTTGCATTAAGATGCTACGAGCTTCTGTTGGGAGTGATTCATTAATATATGCCTGGGATGGCACAACCCCAGCCAGGCTGAAGCGTTGTGTTGACAGACCACTGAAATAATACCCTGTGTGTGACTTCCAGGGAGTAAATAGAGCTTTTACCAGGGAGACCTTAAACCTTTATAGTATCATGCAGGCGTGCTCAGTTAAAATCTGAAAGCTCATAGGTATAACACAGAGCCATGTGTCCAACAGGGCTGTTGAACACTTGCTCAGTGTTCCTACTGACAGCTCTGAGGTGGAGGTTGGGTTCCCTTCGTCTGGGCTGAAGCGACGTATCAATTGGTGTGCAATTAAACAGGGCGAGCTGCTGCCCCATGAATTAAAATAATAGGATCTGGTTTTCAGGTTTAATGTTGGGATTAGTGAGGGAGAAGCACTTTTGGAGGAATGCTGCCTCGTCGGACCGCATGTGATTGCATTTAACTGGGCTTTACTAGAGGCAGTTGGCTGGTGTCTCAGAGCTGGGCTGCTGAATATAAAAAATGTTGAGTAACTGCCTTATTTTTATTGACTGAAATACAGACCCGACTGCAAAAGTCCAAACAATGCAAAGGATCAACAGTTTTTGCAGTTTAAAATCACAGCTTCCTCCTTCCGCCGGGGCTCTACAGAGTCACAGGGTCAACTGAAGCTGCATTATCTTCTCAATATTGACTTTTGGCATTTGTTTCTCTAGATGCAAAAATATTATTAATTTTCTCCAAGCTCCTCTCTTAAGCATCTTTGCCAAGAGTGATGGCTGGCATGGAGAAGAAAGTGGATTTACTTAGGAAAAAAAAAGGTCTTTGTCTTGATTGATCTAAGTACAACAATTTGGTGACAAAGGAGGTGGTAGCCAGGGTCCAAATTAATGTCACGTTTTAGCAGAGAAATGAAACAGGTGGTGAACAGTTTTTAAATGGTATGATAAAAATGGTCATGAAAATTTATTTTCTTTCAGCCGCATAATGGTAGGAAAGGCTGTTACAGGGACTGCAGGAGGGAATTTAGGGACTAGGTTTATGTGAGCTAACGTGACTCGAGGGGCAGGTTTCTGCAGGGGCATATCACAGAATCATAGAATTGTTTAGGTTGGAAGAGACCTTCAAGATCATCAAGCCCAACCATTAACCCAGCTCTGCCAGGTCACCACCAGAAAGTCTGGCCATAGCACTCAGAGGCTGAATGCTCCAAGCTACAACCTTTGTGCCTTTCATTTTCCTGCCCATCCCAGGTAATGACGTGTCCTACCTGGGGAGCCCTGTGCACCACAGATGTGGGGGAAGAGCCATGATAGGGTGCACAGAGACATCTTTCCTTCCATTTCCATAACTTCCATTCCTGGACCTTATAGTGACCTTCCAGTACCTGAAGGGGCTACAGGAAGGCGGAGGAAGGTCTATTCAAAAGGGTTTGTGGTGATAGGACCAGGAGGAATGGGTTTAAACTAGGAAAGGAGAGATTTAGACTGGATATTAGAAAAAAGTTCTTTAACATGAGGGTGATAGATCAGTGGAATGGGCTGCCCAGAGAGGCGGTGGAGGCCCCATCCCTGGAGTCCTTCAAGGTCAGGCTTGGTGGGGCTCTGAGCAGCCTGCCCTAGGTAGAGATGTCCCTACTTGTGTAGGGAGGTTGGACCGGATGACCTCTAGAGGTCCCTTCCAGCCTAAAACATTCTGTGATTCTATGATTTACAGCAGAACCTTGTGTAATGAAATATCTGTCACTCATGGTGCAACTGGTGTCTTTACAGAAACACTCAGCTGTGGCCTTTTATCTCAGCTGGCTGCTCTAGGGCTCTTTACAACCCCTGCAAAGCAGAGTGCTATTTAAGTCTGTTGCTGGGATAACAAGGGAGGAGGAGTAGCTCATACTAAAGGTTTTCTAGTGATTTTGGAAGAGAAGAAAGCCTTGAGCTTCTCAGGAGAGTTTCATTTGGTGTTTTCTGTCTATCTCTTCATCCAGATCTTGATAGGTCTCTCAGCACCTTCACACCTGAGTGCCTCTAACATTCCTACCCCAGGGCTGCCTGGGTAAGTGGACACTGCTGCAAGAGGACTCTGGTCATTAAAAAATCACAGTGGTCATGAGGAACTCTCTGCTTCAGCCAAATGTTTTTTTAAAAGAAGAAACTATTTTCTTTAAAAATTTCTTTTCCTTTGAAGAGCGATCTGAACAATTTTTACTAAAATGTTAGAAACTTGAGGAGAAGAGACATTCCCTTGCAGCCATAGCTGAATGACAAGCAATTTTTAAAAAACATTGCTGGATAGATATTTTTTCTTTTCCAAATGCATTCCTGCTACAAGTTCATGTGAGAAAGGATTTGCCTGGCTTAGAGTGGGGCAGTTTGGAAGTTGTCTTCGCCAGGTGACTACTTTGAAAGCCTTTTAAAAGTCCTGCAAAGTGAGCCAGTCTCAGCCCAAATCCCACAATAACTTTGTCCACATCAGAAGGTGGTGATCAAAACCAGTGCTCTTGCTGGCTGTCCCTGAAGAAAAGTCCCGGACTAAATGAGCCGTGAAAACTGAGCTTCATCCAGCCAAGCATTGCACCATATTTTTTAGCAAAGTACTGGGGAAGTTTGTTCTGGGTATATACAGAGTGCTTATATCTTCATAACTGTCCAGCCAGCCCTTTTCAGGGGGCCTAAACTCTCTTATATGGAGGAAAATAATTCCCTCCTGTCCCATCCCTAATGCCATGGGCCAGAAAGATTGTGGGAGCATTGCACACTTGAAGAAAAGAAAAGGATGAAAAAGCATTTAAAAGGCCTTTGGATAGGATCTTCTCAGGTATTTCTGTCTTCACCACATCTAATCATGACTTGTCATTGCAAAATTATTCATCATGCCCCTGCAAAAATACTGCTCTGCTTCAGATTCCTTTCTCCCCAAAGGAGTTTTCATCTCTTTTCAGCTCAGTTGCTTGAATTAGTATTCAGATAATAAACCTATTAACTAGAACAGGCTTTCTTCCTTCTCCATCACTCTTAACAAAGTTCACTCCTGGTCCTTTAATAGACCAACTTTCTGCATTAGTGAAGTTTAAGGAAGCCTGAACTTCTTTGCTGAAGCTGGAGGAACAACTTTGCTCAGATGGAGGAACAAAGGCTCAAAGAAGATATCTGACCACATTTTGGATCCTCTTTCTTCCTGAAACAGCTTTCAGCTGGGGCCGTCCTGCTCCACCAGCTCCAGCTGCTCTAGAAAAAGCACCAACACCCACCAGCCCCCTGGGATGGCACCTCTCCCTCAGCTACACCCTGTCTGACCACAGAACAAGCAGCGCTTGGAGAGCTGTCAAGTGGCTGACGGGAAGGCTTCAGGTGCAATGAAAAATGAGTCTGGGAAAACATCACACCCATGCTGGTTTCTGTGAAAAAGTTCTTCTGAGGCTGTGGGAGAGGCAGCGGGAAACCTCACCCCAGCCATGGGGTCCAGGAGGTGAGAACTGATGTCCTGTTTTCTCGGTGACAGGAGGGCCACTCGAGCAGTGCCGGGTAGCACCAGGCAGCTGGAGCGACAATCGCGTGCTCCTGGTAGGAGCAAGACAATAAAACTTCCTCTCTCTCCCAAGCTCTGCAGCTTTCTGATGTCAACAAGAGCAGCAGGAGGCTTCAGGCACGTTCCCGGCAGCTGATCGTATTTATCAAGTTCATGTTCCTTGCTTTTTTTTTTTTTTATTTTCCTGAAATATCAAGGTCCGGGAGCCACAAGATGGCCACGGTCCAAGTCTGGCCCCTTTGAGCATAGAGCAATGTGTGCTGGGGGCTGGAGCAGGGACATGCTTTCTCCATGTGAGCCAAAGAACAAACAGCAGAGCCCTCCACAGGGACTGATTGTTGACATGTTTATGATGATGGAGTGGGGTAGAGCTCTCGAAGGGGGATGCAAGAAATGAAGAAGTAAAGTGTGGCACTGCTGAGGGCCTATATAATGCTAAATATTGTAGGAAACTGCAGTTTCTTCCTTGGTGACTGCTTCACTGAGCAGTGAGAAAAGTCCCTTCCCAGCCATACATCAAGAGTTCCCCATTTGGAGCTGGGGCTGTAACAACAACGACAACAACAACCCAGCAGGCGCCAGGAGTACGGGGTGATCGGGCTGAAGTTACAGGGACTCCTGCCATAATTTATAGCCCAGCTCGAGAAGTGTGAGAGATATGATGCTCTGTGCCTGGAAATCCTACCCAGAGGACAACCTACAAACACTGAGTGGGGATTGGAATACCCCGGCCAACTGGGGCTTGCCACTTTGCTTGGGGTCACGGGGAAAAACACTTCATCATCTTCTGCATGTGCACATGTGTGTCTGCACCCTGGGACAGTCCTGGCTCTGCTGCCCAAGGTCAAACCTCCCACCTGGCGTTTGAAGGATGAGGGAGCTGGGTTAAATTCTCCTTCAGGGTGGTGCAAATTCTTCTGTCTGAGCAGCTCTTCATGATTTAGCTCTGTGGGTCGTGCTTCCCCTGGGACCAGGCTGTGCAGAGCACATTTGTTGGGAGCATCCATGCACATCACACTGCCCAGCTCTGGGGCCCTCAGTGCTGGCTCCTTGTTGTAGAGCTAATCAAGCTCTACGTGCTTGTTTCAGTCTCTGCTGGTCTTCACCTTGCACCACGCAAGGTCTCCAGCTGAAATGTTTGCAAGGGAACAGCAGCTCCCCCAGTTACACCCTTTGAGGCTGTGAAATAGGACATTGGTACAACTTCAGCCAGGGAAAGTGGACCTGTCCATAGCCAGGTCAGGCCAGAGATGGTCAGCTGAGACAGTGTTCAAGGTATGATGACTTTAAGAGTTTGGATTAGTCTTGGTGCTTGTGTTTGGTCAACTCCAAAGATGAGAGGGGAAAAATTTGGCCTATTTGCTCTTGCCTGTGTAGACGTGAGTATAGAAAAGCAAGGAACTTCTCCAAGAAACTCTTCTGTTGGGTTACCCAGAAGCTGAGCAGCTCTAACCAGTGTGTAAGCTCTGAACTTCAGCCTGCTCAGTGCTGCAAGAGCAGCTTGAAAGTAAACCAGAAATGCACATTCACAGGCCATGCTTTGCAGGGTCACTGGGGCTCTTATCCTTCATGAATTCCACAGGCTGACTCTGAGCACACCTTGTCTGGGGGCAGAACAGCTTTCACCTTGAAGGAAAAAAAAAGAAAACATCTTTTTCAGATAATATTTCAGTGTCTTAACCTGCTGTGGGTTTCCCTCTGGGCCTCTTGGATGTATGAGGTGGGAGCTGACGGCTTTGCCTTGGGCTGATTTCTGCTGCTACTGTGCTGGGGGTTCTGTGTCCCTTGCTGGGGCCATAGGCTTTGGGAAGACACTTTTGCTCCAAAAGATAGGGTTGTTTGTGGGGTTTTTTTTCAGAAAACCTATTTCTAGGCTTTTCCTCCATAGTAGAAAATGTATCTCCTCAACAATGAAATGGAATTGTCTGTGGAAAGGAGGTTGTTAGAAGAGGTGCTGGTGTCTCTTGAAATCACCACTACAGGGGGACTTGTAATTTTAATATGTTCCAGGGTGATGTGTTTCCCCCAGAAAGCAGAATAAGCTGTGACATTTTATCCTTACTGTAGTGTGGTAGCACCTGTATTACTCTATCTGTCCTTTGGTCCACCAGTGTGGTGTTCTTCATTGATAAGAGCATGTCTGCCTTGCTGGAAGCCACTGTGGTTGCATTACCACTTCCATTGCATTGCACCAGCTTCTGGCCCCACTGCAGTGCTCCTGATTTTCCCACCTCTGGCTTCTTTTTTCTCTTGAAAGTTCCTGAGCTATATTGACTTGAGGCTCAACCTCATGTCCCAAGCCCCTATTTGATGTCAGCAACCATCATGTTGTGTCATTTCAGTCCAGCTCTCTTTCCAGACTTGTGTGTGGGAAGCACCTCCTGAAAAGCCATAGCAAGCTCACTGTTTTCTTTTCCTCTTTTCCAGTGCTTTTCACAGTATCTCCAGTGTTATGATCCTCTGTGAAGTGGAGCGTTTCTCCCAGATCTTTTACATAGATGTTAGGGGATTTAGACCTGGATTATTTCAATACTTTGTTCACCTTTTAAGAAACATGACTGCTGAGAGCTCTGCACCTTCTGTTTATAGTCCTGTCAACCTGAAATCCCCCCTACACCTGCCTCAATGATATTTTCAGCTGTATTTCCATGCTGTTGAAGGCCCTCTCCAAGTCCCAGAGGTACACAAGTGTCATTTGCCACGTGTCCTTGGAGTGCAATGCAAGAGGGAATGTGGATCTCCCATGGGGCAGCAGAGAGTGTTTTGACCTGTCTGTGTATCAGGCCAAAAGCCTATAAATCCAGGAGAAGTGGGGCTGTAGGATGTCTGCTTGGCTTCATTTTCTCTGAGCCCACTGGTGCTGGTGGCTCCAAGCCACTCTCTGCATGTTTTACATTTCAGACCTGGTTTGCTAGAAGAAAGTCACCAAACAGCAAATCTGACAAACAACCCACAGAGAACATCTGATCTGATCAACAAATACATAAGCCTGTTAGTGGATGGTGAGGACTAGCATTAATGGGGAACATCATTGTTATTAAATCCCATCCACATAACCCAATCTGAAACAGATGTGAATGTCAGTGATATTATTAAGTGGGCAAACTCCAGGGATCCTGAAGGTACCACTGCACGGGGGGAGAAGGGGCAAAGGCACATCTTTGCTATTTAGGGTTTTATAAGCAAGGACTATAGTTTTACACTCTACCTTGCTTTGCATTCCTTGTTGGGACTGAAAAATGCAGCATCAGGATTACAGAGAAAGGGGTTCTGGAATAGAGTGAGGGTGGCTGCTGTTGGGAGGAGAAGGATGATGGCTGGTAGTAGAGTTGGGCTGGAAGAAAACCAGGTTCTCTGCCCCTCCATCTGAGTGCAGCTGGGTTGTGGTGGAGCTGCCCCAAACAGTCCTGCCATGACCAGGAGGGTGAAAGGCTAAAGTGTGCCCAGGGAAGATGGAGTCACAGAGATGTAAGAGGTATTGCTTGGGTACCAAAAGGGTTTTCAGAGCAATTTTGCTCATATTCAACAAGATTTTTCCCTCCTTGCAGATTTCCAGTCCTTTCTCTAAAGCAGGAGGACTCTAGACCTTCACAAGACAAGGTTGCTAGGACGTGGTCTAGGGGTCAGGGAGATGTTGGACATAGTTGGACTTGATGATCCTAGAGGTCTTTTCCAACCTAAATGATTCTATGATCCTATGACTTTTTTGTATTGCAAGCCCCTGTATTTTCCCTACCCATCTCCTCTGAAACAGCTGAACCTTTTTTTTTTTGCTGATGGCTAAAAAAAAGAAGGCAGAACAAAAAAATTCAGCCCAAGGCAGACACTTGGCATGGAAGATTGCAGCCCAAGTGGTTTAAGTTTAATAAAGTTATTATCAATTGAAAACAGGGCTTTATAATTGGAACTGTTTGTCAAGCTTAATAATAGGTTGTGCTACCAGCCCTGCCTCTTAGATCTGTGCATATGCAGGGATGTACATACACCCAACATGAAGACAGGCACTTGTGTTAAGATGCTGCTTCTGGCTGGAAACAAGCACAAATGCAATGTCACACTGATTTCCTGGGCTTCCAAGACACTGTTTTTTATTCACCTCTTCTCAGCCTTAATTACTCGAGTTTTGGTTGTCCTTCCTCCTCCAATTGTAATGAAAACCAGACTGCAAGTGTTTCATGTCCTCACTGGAACAAAACATCGACTCTTTGCATGCTCTGAGAATTATTGCTAAGAGGAGAATTCACCATGGCTTGGAGGTGGCACAAAGCCACCTTCCAGGGTGCTGGGAAAGCAGCACAGTTGCTTCATGCCTCTACTCTCTTCTTGCATGTTGCAGTGGGAGTGGGATTGACTTGTTTGCAATCTCTATGCCTGTGCTTGTGGCCCTTCCCATGCCTACATCTCATCGGGTGGAGATCACAGAATCATAAATGCCAGGTTGGAAGGGACTTCAGGGATCATCTGGTCCAACCTTTCAAGGCAAAAAAAAAGATATATATGTATATATGGTTTATGTGAGATGACCCAGCACCCTGTCAAGCTGAGTCTTAAAATTCTCTCCAATGTAGGGGAGCCCACCACTTCCCTTGGGAGGCTATTCCAGTCTTTAATTGTTCTTGTTGTGAAGAACCTTCCTCTGGACTCCAGTTGGAATCTCTGCAAGAACAACTCGCATCCATTCCCCCTTGTTTTTTCCATGTGATTTGAGATGGAAGATTTTAGACGTTAGGAAGAAGTTCTTCACCATGAGGGTGGCGAGACACTGGAGCAGGTTGCCCAGAGAGATGGTGGAAGCCCCATCCCTGGACATTTTGAAGGCCAGGTTGGATGGGGCTGTGAGTAACCTGGTCTAGTGGGAGCTGTCCCTGCCCATGGCAGGGGGGTTGGAACTAGATGATCTTTAAGGTCCCTTCCAATCCTGACAATTCTATGATTCTATGATTTTTGGGTAGCTCAACTGACTGGGTGGCACCTACATGAGGTAAGAAGTGTCCTTGCTGGGCTGAGTCAATCAGCCTGTCCACTGTTGGCCTTCATTAGGGCTCTCTGCTGCTCCATCAGGCATCCCAATAAAGCTTAAACTCTCGATTACCACAAGCCCCACTGCAGCCAGCAAACAATGTCAAGTTAAGTCATCATCTTGTTTGAATTACACCTATATGAAAATACATGAAAGCCATAGGGAGCCAGCATTTTCCCTCCTATATAAAATGGGGTTATGACCATATTAAAAAGCACAACAAAACCTACCAGCTTTTAACAGGAGATGGTTGAATCGGGGGCTTAAGTGATGCCGAAAAAGCCAAGCATAAAAATAATTGCATTTGAAGCAAGGCCCTGCTCTTTCTTCTGCTCAGCCTCATCATGACCCCTGCTCCCGTCCCCTCTGCACCTCCTCCACTGCCTTTCGTTGTGGAGAGGGGAGAAAAGCAGCTTTGGACTGGGGCTCTGAGTGGCAATCCAGTGCTGTTGGGATTGACAGGCAGGGGAGAGATGCACAGGTCTCAGCACTGCCAGGCATGGGAAATTCAAGCCATGGCAGCTGCTAGATCAGAGACCCTCCTTCTTTTTAGTCATTGTGTGCTTGTCATCAGTTGACATTAGCCTTAATGACCTGGCTAAAGGCTGCATAAAATCTCAAGTCTCAACAGTGCCAGTTTTGGGGCTCTTTGTACTTGGATTTCAACCCAAAATTGATGAGGTCTCTCTTTGCACAAGGTCTGGGTGAGCCATCCCAAGGAGTGGTGGTTGGAGGAGCCTGGATGTGGGGTGCTTGATGTCTCCCCGGGGTGCACTGAATAGCCCTGCTGTATTCAGAAAACCTCTTTGTGATCATTCACAAAAGGAAAGCAAAGCTGGGGTTCAGGTGGCAAAAAAGTGGCTGGAGATTATTCTCCAATCCTCCAGGTGTCTACAAAGGAAAAAATGTCACCATTTTACCAAACTCTCTTGTAAGCTGCAGAACCATTTATCTGACAGAAAAAGGGAACATTTCCAAACCAGCAGAGAACAGATCTCTGGCATTTTACTCCTGGGCAGCACAAACCCTCTCTCTTTTCCCTCCTAAACCAATGGAATGAAAGAGGAGCCTTTATCCTGCACTGTAGACTGTCACACCCCGGGTCATGCTGTAGGAGACCATCCCTGTCCTGGTGAACTACCAGCTGGGCTGGCTGAGGCCAAGGGGAAGAAGGCTCTTCCTTTTTACAAGTCCTTTTACAGTCTTCCTACTTCACAAGCAAAGAGGAAGCCAGGACATCCCAATGTTTGTTTCTTCTCTCGGGACCACAGAAGGTGCCACTGCAGGGCTGGACTTCACCATCCTCAGCATGCTGGTGGGCAAAGTTCACTGGAGGACAAGCATCATGTCCTTCTCACTTTGCTAGTTCTCTATGGACTTCCAGTTCTTGTTGTTGCTAAATCTGAACCGACTCTTGCTTTCAGATGCTGCCGAGATCCCCTGAGAGTCCCCCTGCTTCTCCTTTAGAAGCAGAGCAGCTTGTGCAGGGAGACTCATTCTGGACATTAATCACTTGTTTTTAGCTCTGTCCACAAGGCTCCGATACACTCACAGCTCCAGATCTAAGGCAAACAAGCCGTGCTGAAAACCAAAGCAGAGCCTTCAGCCCTTTCAGGCTCTTGTTTGTCTCAGTGTTATGAATGGTGTTTGCAGGCTTCTTAATCATCCCGGCTCAAGGAGTCTGAGTCCTTTGCTGTTAGTAATTTTGATATATTGCTACCATGCTACACACCAAAAGAATTTCTACTTTCTTACCTCCACATATGTGTGCAGTCAGGAACAATTACTGATGTCAATCGTGGCCGCTCGCTAACTTGCTGCTTTTTTTTTCCCCTCTTGGTCATGCTGTAAATCATTTTCACATTTACAACATTAAGAAGGCACTCTAAGCAATCATTCTTGTGGTCAACAAACTGTTACTGCTGCTCAAGTGTCATGGGTCACTACTTAATTACTGGATTTCACTCCCAGTTAAAACCATTAATCTTGTCTCCACCGCCTTTCTCTGGGCCTCCCAGCCCAGTATGTTTTATGTTAGGTGCATGCAACTCAAAGTGCTGGGTTTTTTCACAGCAGCAGAGGTTCTGTAGCTGGGATTTTGGGGCTTGAGAAGCAAAATCATCCAACAGAGGCTTGCTTTGGACTGAGTTGCTATAAGCTGAGCCTTTCTGCACATAGCTGGGTTTTTCAAACAGATGCAGAGATGCTGAATACATCAAAAAATTACTAGGAGAGGTCAGTGGTGGTGCTGAGCTTGCAGAGAGTGATGCCACCTCAGCCACAGGAATTCCCCAAGCTTCATCCCACCAGCGGGTTGTCCCTGCCTCCTGCACACTTAGCAGCTGCTCTGAGACCAGGGTAGGTATGAGCCCACCAGGGAAATGCAGGGTAGCCTGGCAAAGCAGACATTAATTAATGAGTCTAAAGGTTCATCAGGAGTTGAACTCGCCTGTGGAAGATCACACGTGGCTTTATGAGGGTTGGCTTCACTCTGCCCTGGAGCAGGGTGGAAGCACAGAGCCCTGTGGATGGCAGGGCAGCATCTTACTCCTCCCCATCTGCTGCTTGCATTGATGGGAATTCAGAGGTGTTATATTAGACAGAGAAATATTGTTTCTTACACGAAGTTGTTTCTTACAAGAAGTTGTTTCTTACGTGAAATTGCAGCAAAAACATATTTAGAATTATAAGCACAAAAATGGAACATAAGGGCTACAGAGCTCTCACAAAGCTTGTTTCATAGGCCACATCCACAGTGTGCTCATACAAAATGCCACGTGAATCGCACTTAATTTACTACAGAATATATTTTGCTATTTCAGCAACAAAAAAAAAGAAGAAAAAAAGAAAAAAAAGCCTGTGAAGGACAAGAGCTTTGCTGCATGTTAGCTGTAAAAGTTCCACAAATGTGGAATCTATTACAACCATTATTTGTTTATGATGTGAAAGTGATTAGTCTGTTCCAAAAACAAAAACATGAAAACTCTCAAGTGCTGGGACTGTTCAGGAGGATAGCCACTGATTCTTGATTAGAATCATTTATTGAATATGACTCTGTCTCTGTTATCATTAGTGTAGCCCTCAGTTGCCTTAGCCAAAATCGAGGTCCTCTTGCACATTCATCTTGAAAACACATTCTCTGCCCTGATGAGCTTCTAAGCAGGCGAGAGCTGGATGATTACTCCAGATTTGCAGAAGGAGAGCTGAGAAAAACCTCAGCATTACTTGCCCAAGGTCATGGTCTATGATTCTATGATTCTGTGGTGAAGGGGTTGTGCAGCAGCTCAGGTACCTCAGCTCAGCTCTCACCTGGAGGGCTGGTGAAGGCAGAACCTTTCAGTGAGAGCACAGGGACGTCCATGTGGCCCCAATTACAGACCCAGGGCCTCGGTTTCCTGGACTGAATACAATAACAGGATGCTGGGATATTTAGGCTGTGTTCACTGCAGGGAATGTTTTTTCTTTAAAAGCAGAAAAAAAGAGTCTGTTTCCCTCTAAGATGTCAAATCATGGCAAGATGGGGAGTTGGACTTCTTCTCTATGTAGAAACCTCCCCCAGCTTTGGCTTCTTACCACGTCCTTTCATGATGCTGCTCACTTCTGATTTTAGCCTCTTGCTAGTGCTCAGGTACTCCATGGCTTTTAGGGAGCACCTTTTATTTGTCCTTATTGATGCTCACCTGACTGTTTGGACAACTTCGTGACCCTTCCTGCAGGCACAGAGCCTCAGCGTGTTCCCTGTTGTTGGGACCTTTCATGAACCATTTGCAGGGCCTTTTAGAAACCAGATCTGCAATGTCTTCCCAGCCTGCTCATCCTTTCCACATGCTGCATGTCCTACCCCAGAGCTGTCACTCACCTTTGAAGCACAGAGTATTTCTAAGACAGAGCATATACAGCTCATGTCTGGCTTCAGGTGACCATGCAAATGCCACCAGTGTTATCAGTGAGAGGAGATTCTGGTCCTTCAGTGATGAGCTGATGATCAAGACAAGTATCTTTAAACTTAGCAGCCTGCCAGAGCTTTTATAGAATCATAGAATTGTCAAGGTTGGAAGGGACCTCAGAGATCATCTAGTTCCACCCCCCCTGCCATGGGCAGGTTACTCAGAGCCCCATCCAGCCTGGCCTTCAAAATTTCCAGGGATGGGGCTTCTGATTTCCAGGCAGAGCATGAGGATCTTCAAGGTTTTCTGGCCTATGTACTTGAAGCCCATTGTTTCATCTAAACCACATTTGATTTGAGGTACAAAACTTCATCAGTCATCTTTCAACACCCAGGAAGAGCAATTGTGGGTGGCTGCTGTTTCCTCTGCCTCAGTGACCTGCCTGCTCATTTTAATGTGTTGGTCATTATGGGCGTTGGACTCAAAAAGCACAATACTCAGTTGGTCTCAAGCTGGGAGGGAGGCCTTGCCTCTCGTTTGAAGAAGAGACAATTAACAGAACAAGGACAAAACACTCCATTTGGGGCTAATTTTAGTGTTTAAATTAGATTGAGTACTGAACTGTTGCAAAGTAGTTAGCAGGCCAGGCCACTGCTATCTTAGAGAACTAAATCCCATCAGTTTGGGATTTTGCAAGCTCCATCCTGAAATCAATTCACAGCTGTTTGCCTCTGTGTTCATTGTGGAAGACTCTCAATGAACCTTCAGATTTACAGCCCAAGTTTCCTTTCAGCCCATTCATATCCTTATGCTCCAGTGCTCATTTTTTAGCTTATTCACTCTTCTCCTTCCCTGTCAGATCTTTCCACTCCAGGGAGGTTGCAGAGCTGTGTTACCTCACACCTTGCACCACAAATTTCTCTGCATTTTCTCTGACTCCTTATCTCAAGGTCATCCAGTTTGTGTAGAACTTCTTAGTCTCCTCTCCGTTTACAGTACCTCTGAAATTGGGGTCACCAGCAAGTTTCATTAGCACATTTCTTACATTACGTGCAGTGGTCATTAATGAGAATACCTGGCAGGACAAATTCCTAAGACACAACACTGAAGACCTCCATGACTAATTCCCTTTAGTGGAAGAATTTCCTTTTCACATAATATGTTTCCTTTCATACAAATCAACACTTTCTGTACTTTTCAGATCTTGTACAAATTCCTGTTTTGTCCTGTAAAGAGCCATTTTCATGTGGCCCTGTGTGACATACTTTACTGAAGTCCAGATCAATTGCATTCACTCTCTGTCCTCTAGGAATTCTCTAGCAAAGAAGCCAGATGAAATTAATATCTGTCTTTGGCAAATCCCAAAGTTCTACTCTATCCTGGTTCCCCTATATACTTATGTCTTTAATTACTCTTTCCTTCAATTGCTCTTTCAAAGCCTTGTGTGCCATTAAAAATGGTTAATGGCAACTGATTTTACCTGATGTTTTTAGAGAAAACTATTTATAATCTTTGTCCAAAGGTGAATCTTGGTGTCCTGGAGTGGAGTTTGCAAGCTGGTGGGAGAGCAGGTTACCTGCCTCACTGGATCCAGGCCACAATGAGGAGAACCAGAAGGTCTCCAGAAGCATCTGGACATGGCAGGGTCAGGTCCTAGCATTCAGGGTGGGATCTTGGGCCACAGGAGTTCAAAAGCTGTCATTCACCTTAGGGGTTCTCAGTCAAACCATCATAGAATCATAGAATGTTTCAGGCTGGAAGGGACCTCTAGAGGTCATCTGGTCCAACCTCCCTACACAAGTAGGGACATCTCTACCTAGGTCAGGCTGCTCAAAGCCCCATCAAGCCTGAGCTTGAGTGACTCCAGGGATGGGGCCTCCACCACCTCTCTGGGCAGCCCATTCCATTGATCTATCACCCTCAGATTAAAGAACTTTTTTCTGTATAGGTCATGTTTCTCCATGGCATTTTGTGCCCAGATGGAGAAGGGAGAAATTTAGTTTCTCCTTTTCCCCACTTTCCCATCGTATGAGAAGAAACTGGAGCTGGTTAATGCATTCACTCCCTAAATTATTGCCCTTTAAATGGAGTTGCTGTTGAGTGGGTGTGAAAAGGGGAAACGTATTGTTGTGATTTTGCTCCTGCAAAACCTGGAAACACAAGTTTTGACTTGTATCTCCATCTGTACTCACACAAACTCAGGCACATGCACACAGCTTTATATAAAACATGTGAAACACCTCCCTGTGTTTGCAATGAAAGAAATGGGTAGTTTGTCCAGTATGAAAAATACCAGCCAAGAGAGAGAAGGGAGGATGATCTGGGTAAAGAATAAAAAGAGTCTAAATAAACTTGTCAGAAATGGGAATCTGGCAGGTGGAAACCTGAATGAAGCAGAAGGGAAATGGGGATCTACGCCGAGTGTGGCAACAGGAGGATCATTAATAGGTCCAACAGGAAGGTGTGGGCTTGCTCTGGGAAAGTGAGCAAGGGAAACAGAAAAGAGAAATTCAACTCTTTACTAAGAGGAGAAAATTCTTCCCAAAGAGTCTGGCATGGAAAGAGGCCTGGAACGGATGAGAATCTGGATATCCAAGAGAAGGAATGTATGAGATGAGTCAAGAGGGAGAGAGAGATTAAGGGAGAGGAAGATTTACTTCATCACAGATGGGGAAAGAGATAGCAAAAGAAGTTTTTAATACCTTGGAAGATTTCAGGCTAACAGGAAGAAATTACCTTGATTTAAAAAAGTGATCTGAATGTAAAGTGATTTTTTACCTCGTCCATAGAGAGATCTTGCTTTGCTACTTTTTGCTAGGAGTTTAAATAAGAATATCTTAAACTGACAAGGTTGCCTGCAGGTGGTAGACCTCTAAGATGAAGCTGGAGACATGGCTCACCTTGGCCTCTGGTGTCTGGCAGGCAGAGAATTGTCCTTCAGCACATCTGAGCTGCCCAGGTCTTTGTTTTGGGTGTGCCTTGGGTGTTCAAGTAGAAGTGGTGAGTGGTGCCAGGCTGGGAGAGCCTGAAGATGCATCACAGTGAGGAGCACTGTGTCTTCCGAGCTGCTGTGGTCTCCTGGCCATGGGGAGGGGGCTTGGCTGCTGTGTCCTCCCTCATCTCCTTTGCAGGAGCCCAAAATACAGAGTTTAGGAAAGCTGGAAAGGGTGGTGAAAAGCCTCTCCCTCGGTGCAGCTCCGCAGCATCAGACTGAGTGAATGATGTGTGTCCGTGTCTGTGGTGTGTTTGTGGGACTGAAGCAGGTTCCCTGGGGTGTGTCCATTTTATTCCAAACAGCTCATAAATCTCGGAACTGCTAACAAAGGATATTCTGTTAAATGTAAATAATATCTGGAATATAATCTCCATAAATGTGGTTCGTTTCACCATTAATTTTATAGATTGTTGAAGTAATTAACAGTGCATAAAGAGGACTTCCTCCCATGCAAGTGTGATCTTTGGCTGAATGGACCTTTGTGGTGATCTCTGAGACAGTATCGTAGGGTGGAACTGGAATTTCATCATCTTGCCTTTATTTCCTTAGTTTAGTATTTTAAAGTGTTTCTAAAATGATTTTTTTTTATGTGCTGGCCTTTAGTGGTTTAACTTGTTTGCTTTTGTGGGTCAGTATAAATCACACTGAAATTCAGAAATTAGAGGCCTTTTTGAGGTCAATTATTTAAATACTCAAATATATGAACAAACACCACCTTACACAGAAAGGCTGTCACGTTATCTATAGCTAGAGAGAATCTGCAGCACGATCAGGGGATGTTTTGAGGTGATTTCCACTTCATTTGGTTTTTTCCCTCTCTTCAAACACACCTTTTTTCTTTGGTTCTCTGCATGCCCAGGCAGTAGCTTAAAGCAGTTTAGCACTGCAGCAGAAATGAAGATCTCCATCTATTCCTCCTGTCTAAAAGTTCTACCCTCCCAGTGGGAAATTGGCCAGAGAACAGAACATCCTACACTGCTGCTGCTCTCTGATCTCTCTCCTTCACCTGTAGGCTCTCCTACCATTTGAATTTACAGAGACCTTTTGAAATTTCATAGCTGTCTGCAGATGAAAACTCCTTCTGCCTTTCTTCTGGGGGATTTTGGTCTTTCTACTGCCAAGAAAAAGGTTTGCTTTGAGAAAGGTGACAACTACAGAAAAGGCAACAGAAGCAAGCACAGTTGCTGCAGCCACTTCACTGGGCACAAACTTGATCTCCCTGCTGGTGTAGGGAGATGGATGGAGCCTTGAGCAACCTGGCCTAGTGGGAGGTGTCCCTGCCATGGAAGAGAGGTTGGAACGAGATGATCTTTGAGGTCCCTTCCAACCCAAACCGTTCTATGGTTCTGTGAGAAGGAGATACTCCAAACAGGCCATGAGCACAGGAGATGGGCAGAACCAGGGACTTGATTGTATTCCCTCCTGTTGATGGAGATATAAGGATGAAGGACAAAGTTGGACTCATGTTTCTCCTCTGTCATAACAATGTGAACTCCCCCAAAAGACAGAGCAGCCTCTAGCTGTGGATTTTATATGGCCACAACTGGGTTTTCCTGCAGTGCAGATGGTGCTGCTCTCAGGTGTCCATCCAAGAAGCACACACTTAATGACAATGGGTGAGACAGGGAGTTGTGTGGGTAAATCCACATATCAGAGCTGTCCCTTGATTTTGCTGGAGGATTTCCTGACCTAGGTAGAGATGTCCCTACTTGTGTAGGGAGGTTGGACAAGATGACCTCTAGAGGTTCCTTCCAGCCTGAAACATTGTATGATCCTATGAGTCAAAAGAGAGTAAAAACCCCAGTTCCCTTTGCCATTAGTGGTGGATTGTCTGTCAGGATGAGTTCTTTTAATCTACTTCATTTGTCTTCCTTTTGCAAAGAGTTCTTCAGATGCACAACACATTCTCAAATGTCCTTTTCTTCTTGTTAACCTTACTCAAATAAATTTGCATCCTTTAGTCCCCAAGATGTCCTTGCCCTGTCAACATCTGTTTTGGTAAAGATTTGTTTAATAGGTAGCTCGAAGTCATTGCTGTCATAATATCCTTGCCCTTAAAGAAATTAAAGGGTGCCCATTTGGCATTTATTACAACAACTTTTCCTTCCTCGTGTGAAGGAAATGATACCTTATTTCTCTCATTAGGGTAAAATATAACCCTCTTAATGCATTGGTGTATCGTTGCATAAATTATGAGGACTCCTCTCTGTTTATATGGAATGCAGCCTTTTCAAACCCAGAGTGCAGAGACGTGGGGCTGGGAAAATAAAAAGCAGATGTCTTTCTCCCTCTCTCTCAGGAGGTTAAAGCTTATCAGGGTATTTTAACTCTTGAGCTCCTGTGATGGGCAACATCTCTTGAACAGATGGAACTGGCTCTCTCAGGTGCAAAACGGACCATCCAGTTAATCCTGGTTTGCTCTGGGGGTTTGTCACGGGGGGAAACTGGGTGCAACAAACATGGAAGAGAAGTTTTGTCATTAATGGGTTTTCTTTCATATAAACGAAGGGAAAAGTTGGCCTCTAAATACCTACCTGGCTGTGTCATTGTCTCAGCTTCTATAGCCCTCATGGCAGATGTTCTCATGGAGGTGCTTACTTAATTTGCTTATCAATGTGAAGTGTATTTCCCTCTCTGCACCCATCACTGTGTGGTTTTTGTATTTCACCCACTGCACCTAAACAAGTAGCAGGAGTCTCTCCATATGAATGCTGAGGCACTTGGGTTGGCACAGGGAGGCTGAACATGGAAAGAAAGATGAAAATCAAACCAATCTTTACCTTACCCATAATCTCTGTGCAGAGGAGCAGGTGACACAAAGCCATCTGTGCCACATTTGGAGATCTCCTGGGCCTGGGGGATCCTCACATGTTCCCTTAGGTACCATTTCCAGATGGCTGGAGGCATTGGAAATACACCTGCAAGGCTGATCCTTCACAAGGATGTAGGGGCTGAAAAGGGGAGTGATTTCACCATGAGAAAATGACCTCAGGGCATGGATATGCCTCCTCAAGGGCTGTGGGTGTGTGTGGAAGAAGAGCAGCATTAAAAAAAAATCCACATAAAATAGAGATTCGTCATGAAATATGGATCTAACCAAAGTGTGAGAGCCAGGCAGATGCCTCCACTCTGTGTGGCTGGCCCATACTTCATGGTGTTGCCACAGTGGTTTATAGTGTTTGGAGGAAGAGTTATGACGCAGAACAAATGAGATAAAAAGCTTGTTTAAGTGTGATTAAATGGGTCTAAAAGCTGCCCATTTTCTGGGAAGGAGCTGCAGGCATGGTGCCAAGCTGCAGCATGCTCTATGCTTCACCAGCTCCTCCTATCCATATGGGCTGATTCAGGAGGATCTGTTTAAAACTCATCCAAACAATTTATGGACGTTCTCATCACCGGGCCTGAGTGCATGAGGGAAGATACACCCAACGAGGCCATAAAACGGTACCAGGATCTTCTGCTCTTAAAGACAGCAGTTTAGATGTTGAAAATTGTCATCTACTGACATCACCCAGTAACCATTAGCAGTGATGGAGTGGTCATTGCCTTGACATTCCCATATGGAGGAGTATTTGTTGGCAGCCAGCTTAAATGATCACTGAGGATGGACACTCATGCAAGGCAAGTCACGTTGCAGATGGATCAGATATCAGTGAAAATGCTCCTTCAGCCAACAAGTTCCTTCTTTGATGGTTTATCCCAGGGAATTGAGCTGCTCAGAAATGTTCCCATGAAACATCGTTCCTCGAGCCTGGCTCATTGTGCTGGAACTGTGCTAAGCACAATTGACTTTCCCCATGTCTGAGGGAGAGAGCTTGAGGAAACCCACCTGTACTCCTGGCAGATCTCTTCCAGGGCAGGAGAAACAGAGTGTGCACAAGTCTCTGGCTCCCCAGCGGATGCACCTGGTGGATTTGCCCCAAGGCCAGGGGTGCTGGAAGCTCAGCAGCTGCCCTCTGAAGCTGATAGGCTTTGACGTCCATGTCTCTGGGAGGCTGCAGCAGGGTCTGGGGAGCTTCTGGCTTCCTGGAAATTGCTCTCTTTTCAAACAACTGAAAAAAGTTTCTGCTCGATTTGGATCAAAACCAAATTTTATATATGTGTATATATATATATTTAAAACCCTACATTTTCAAGGCACTGGAAACACTGCTTTTCAGCCAGCTCTACTTGATAGTTTTATAGGGCTTTGCCATAATAAAAGCAAAGTGAGACGAAACAGAAAAGCCCTGCTTAGTAACAATGGGGGGTGGGGGAGAGGGGAGGGAGCCCTTAACCAGAGACAGGCCTGCTGGGGACTGCTCTGCCAGCCAGCACAAAACCCATGTGCCAGAAGCAGGATCAGAATCACGTGGGTACCAGGCTTTGCATCTCCCTGCCCCATCAACCCAGCACAGATCAAGGAGCCTCTTTGGAAAGTGGGGTGCTCCATCCTGCTCCATCTCCTTGGCCAGGCCATTATTTCTCAGGCGTATCTGAACAGATGCTTTTAGCCTCTTAATGGCTGTCTTCCCACATATGGAGCTTTGCTTTGTCACCAGGCCCTGCCAAAGATCCAGTCCTCCTTTTGACAACAAAGAGCTGTTTTTATTTACTCTGAAAGCTGCTCTGGCCTTGGTGCTCGGGTTTGGAAATGACGCATCTCATGTCAGTAGTAGTGGAGCTCCTCTCACAAGTTTCTTTCCAGCAAACTATCAAGTCCAGGTTTTGGCCAGGGGGACAGGAATGAGCGGGGGGAGTAGTAGGGCAGAAGGGACTTGATAGCTCATTGTCTTCATTAACATTAACCAGCCAGGTGACCAGCTCCCCCTTGGATAATGCCCTTGCATTGGGAGTAGGTATGTCCTCTCCTGTTTCTGGATGGGGGACTGCACAGTAGATTAGCAGTTAGAGCCACAATCTGTCCTGACATGCTTTTGCCTTCTTCCTTCCTAACTCAGCTCCCTCCTCAGTGGAGGTACGTGTCTGAATCACACAATTATAGAAAAATTGGTTGGAAGGAAGTTGGATCAGGACTGTCATCCAAACTAGACCAGATCAGCCATGGCTTTAAACAACCATGGATGCACATGCAACATGATCTCTAGATAACCTTTTCCAGAGCTGTGCTACCTCATTAAGTAAAAAGTTTTTGTAATCTTCAAGCTTAGCTTCCCATATTGCAGTTTGTGTTGCACCTTTAGTAACTTTCTCTTCTTACCTAGAAGTGTTTGGTTCCATCACCCTTGTCACCCTCCTTCATGTAGTTGTAGGTGGCTGTTAGATTCTTTCTTAGCCTCCTCTTCACCACCCTGTACAAGCCCAGCTCCTTTACCCTGTCTTTTTTTTCCCAGCTGGCAATGAGCTGCTGCATCATTGATTGCCACGCTTTGAGTCCAGCTGTCCAGCCCGTTTTTAACCCATACAATGATCTATTTGTCCAGTCCATAATTCCTCAGCCTACACAAGAGACTACTGTGGGAAATATTGTCAAAAGCCTCACTAAAGGCAAAGTGTATTACAGCACTACTCTCACCTTGTCTATATAGCCAGCAATCATCACCTCAAGCAATCAGGTTGGTTAAGTGTGATCTGCTCTAGGGAGATCTGTGTTGACTATTCCCTTTTTGTCTTCTAGTTCTTCCTATGTGTGGAAATGGACTCCAGTAGATGTGTTCCATGGTCCTTCCAAGGATGGAGAGAACCCAGCTGCCTGAGATCCTTCTCGCACCTTTCTCATCAGCCTTTTCATGGTCATTAAGGACTTCCCTGAATCACTGTGATCTTCTGCAGGTAATAAGCAGTGGTCTAAAGTCACATCATCCAGCTCCTGCAGTACCTGAGGTGAAAACCATCCATTTCCTTAGATTTTAGTATTTGTACCTACCCTGTGTTGTCTCTTAACTTGCTGCTCCTCTTAACTTTGGTTGCCCTCAAGCAATTCTGGTTCATGCAGAGGTCTAGGAGGAAGAGTTACTGGTGAAGACAGAGGGGAAAAAAGATGTTTGGTACTTTAGCCTTTCTCAAACAAAGCAATTGTCTGTTTCCTCCACAAATAACAGTTTTCTCAGTGACCTTATCCCTTTTGGGACTGAAGAGAAACATGTTGTAATCATTCATGAGCAGAGTAGGAGGCAGGGATTTGCTTTGCTCAATATCTGAGTTCCAGTGGATCAGTCTCATGTAAAGGGAATCTTTGCACAACAGAAGAGCCTGTGTAAGGTCCTTCCAAAGCTGCAACCTTCCAACCGTGTGTGTATATTGCATTCACCAAGAATGCTGTAAAATTGTTTCCTCTAAGACTAAAGTCCAAGGGAGGATGAACTCTCTATGCAACTTTGATACGCTTGTATCTCCTCTTATTTTCATGGCTATTCTGGGTAGTAAATCCCTTATCTCCAGCTATGTGAACAGTTTTCTAAACATCTGTCAGTAGCACCCGTGCCCATCTTGCTAATCTGGAATGCCAACATGCCTCCAAACCCTAAAAAATGCTCCACGATCTGTATCTCAGTACTAAAAATGCACTGTGATCTAACTCAAAAATTGTCAAGTGTCTGCACTTCGTCCATGTAAACTTTATTTGCAAAACAATCTGTAGACAGAGGAAGAAACCCACATCCAGAAGGAAAACATTAGTGATGGGTGCAGTTGTGAAGGGTGGGAGACAGTTGTCACTGAGCTGGGCCTTGGAGGTCAGATGGTTATCAGAACCAGCTGAGCTGGAAAAACCAAGCAAGAGAACTCCAACAAATAGGTCTGTGGTGTTTAGGCACTATATTAAATAGGATTTGTGGTACTTGCTGCTTCAAGTTGTGCCAAGAATAGCAGGAGTAGCCTTTCTTGTTGAAAATTGGCACATCTGGTCCCAGTCCTAGCTGGAACCAGTGGGGCATGAAAAATATGCTCTATTATGAGTATTTGTTTTGAAACCTTTGCTGGAGGATTCAACCCAGGCTGGACATTCATAATGTTACGTGATCTCTCCTTTCTTTCTCAAGCCCTGCACTCAGCAACAGCCCAGCTCACATGGCAGAAACCACTGATCATTGAGCAGAAATGGGCTCTGCTCCTGTTGGGGTCTGTGCTCTGTTCCCACAGAGTCCCTGGATCACCAAGCTCCCTCCAGCATAATCTTTCAAAAGTAACATGACAACCTTGCACAGAGCAAGAGTTAATTTAACCAATCTACAGAAGGAGAAATGGAGCAAAATTTAATTTATTTGGTGGAGCAGGCTGATGACAACAATGACAGGGAAGCTTTGGTCTGTATCAGCCTTTTTTGGGTCCTTCTTCCCAGCCAGTTTCCTTGCTACTGGTTCATACTGCCCTGTGCCCACCACACTGGGAGGGAAGGCAGACACAAGAGGAGTGGGTGGGTTTAATTCAGAATTTCAAAGATGTTGCTGCTGTGTCTGCAGATGGTGGCAGCAAATGACAGAAATGTGCTCATTTCCCTCTGAATGTCTCTTTCATCCCTAATAAAAAAATCTTCAAGACCTCCTACAAGAAATGTGGAGTTTTTTCTCTCTCTGCTTTATTCTAGTGGAAAAAGGTAAGCAGAGCAAAAGAGACCATATTCTTGCAATAATTCCTGGAGTAAATTTTCCAGATATCTCAGTGATGACCCATTTTACACAACTCCCTTTTAGACCCAGAACTGGGATAATCTGTGTGCATCTTAGCCCAACTCATCCCCCTCCAATGAAGCTGCCCTCGACATTGGCTATTTTTTATTCTCCAAGTCCCTGTCACCAATTATTTTCTTTTTTTTTTTTTATCTTGTCTGTGCCAGGGAATTTCTACATGGAAATTTGTTTGTTTGGTTTGAAAGACCTATAGCTCCTCTTGCTACAGGCTGATGCATGGCAGGACAAGGAGTGATGACTTTTCTAATCACCACCTACAGCTATTCTTCTCTCTGTAGCTGTTTCTGAGCTTGGCTTTGCCAGTGGCTCCTGTTCCTTTCTTCCTGATGTCAAAGCTTGAATGCAAGTTGTTTGGTTTCCCCACCCCAGACTCAGCTGGTTGATCCAGATATGATCCAGACATCAAGCCAAAACATGACAGGATGGACAGTTGGGCCGTGTTGGACCCAAATGTGGTTTCCAGCCCAGAGCTAATGTAAGAGCATAGACTGAGCTCATTGTGTCAAGTGGACCCTGTGCTGTCTTGGAAAACTTCCTGATGTTTCAATTCAGGCCTGTTCAGCAGGACTTCTTTGGTGCTCAGAGGAACTCCAGGACCTGCTTCCATGCGTTTCTGCATGACATTTATTTCCCCCAGCTCTGCACAATCAATGAAGAGGCAAAGGGAGATTCAACCATCAGATACATTCCTGTCTTGATGCTCCCTCATCTCAGTCTGCAGTTAGGTTCTGCATGCCTGCCTGCATTAGACAGTGGTACTGCCACTACAAAGGAACCATCACCTTTGGGGTTTTTTTTAGAAGGATCCAACAACAAGTGTTTTCCCAGAGGTGGCTCTCCTTGCATGATTCATGCTCTTCAGCATCACCTCTTCCTCCTGCATTCCCAGTTTTCCACTGCGTGTTTCTGCTGGGATGATTTGTGCTGCTCTGAGCTCAGCAGGCTTTACAGCTCCCCTGGTTACAGCCTAATAAGTGGGGCGAAGTTATTAAAGGAAAAAACAAAACTGAACCAAACCCATCATGACATTTCTTAAAATAATATGAATTGCCCATTCAGCTGTTCACACACTGCAAAGCAGAACCCAAACCCCTTCTCAAGCTGAAATCCTTCTCGAAGCCTGGGTCCCGTTGAGGATTTAGGACTGGATTCTCATTTATGCTGAGGTCTCTTGAGCCAGCGAGCACAGGATGTAAATTATTTTTACTCTCACTTTCACATGAGAATTAGGCCTTTAGAGTCAACTTGAGTTACCTTGTGCTGGCTGCAGCAGGCACATATGACCACCTGTTGTTTCTTGGTTAAGCTTAAGTTTATTTAGTTTTTTGGCAGGATTAATTCCTTTGCTCTGTGATTTCATAGCCCTGGCCACTAGATGCTACTGCAGCACAAATACAGTGATGGCTCAAAGGAGTCAGACAGATTGTGACCTTGAGAGCTCAGCATGGAAGGGTCTTTCTGCACCCTTGGTTCCTCTTGCCAGTGTGGTGCCCATGCCCGGGCTGCTGTGGAGCTGGCAGGGTGAGTCTCAGGTGAAGGGACAGGCCCAGGGCTGGTACAGAAGTGTAGGGCACTGTGGTGAGGCTAAAACATCTGCTTCCAGACACTGAGCCCCAACCCATAGAGGAGGGTATGAATGAACTCCATGATGTGTATGCACCTCAGGGTGAAATATGGGAGAAGACTGCACAGTGGAATGATGGTTTCGGTCACCAACTGTCAGTGGAAGTCTTATGACTAAAGGCAAGATGTGAAGTACCACTGCATTCCTCTCAGATAGTGTGTTTATAGATCTGGATTGTAGAGTTTAGGACTAAAAAGAGTGCTTGAATCCTCTAGGCTGACATCCTCAATCTAGTAGATACTAGATTTCCCTGCTTAACCTGGTATGTAGACCAGCCAATTGTGTATTAATGAAAGGATCATCTCCAGAAAAGCATCTTCTCAACCCCAAGACATCAGGAGAGGAACACCACCAATTTTCCTTGGTTATTCATACTCTGTATCTAACCCAGCTTGTGCCTTCCCACTTGTTTGAATTTGTCTACCTTGGAATATGGAAGAGGTTCTCCTAGAATATGTACAACCAGGAACCAAACAGTGACAAAAATATATGTGATAGATCTGCTCTTTATTTTTCCACTGCAGTTTCTTTCTGGTTTATATTTTGGGCTTTTTTTTTTCCCCCGGAAGAAAAGGAATTCTTAGTAAAACGGAATTTTTAATTAGAGCAACAAAACAAAACTTGTTCTTATTGAAAACCTCAAAACTGAAAAATCTGTTTTCAGGAAAATCCTGTTTCTTAGGCTGTCTTCATTTGATATCTTATATCCTCAGCATGATGCTGTCTTTCATAAGACTTAATTTGTGTAATAGAAGCCAGCAATAGAGGCAGCGAATGTTCCCTTTGCCCTGTTCCTACTTTAGTTTATCTGGGCTGGCTTCAGCACCTCCAAGGAGGCAGCAGAGGGACAGTTTGTACAACTCTGCCTTAGAACAAATATATTAAATGGAGACAGAGGCTCCTCATTCTCACGGGCTCTTATTTGTCCTGTCTGAGAAGTTTTCTTGCGGCAATATGACACAAGGACCCACAGGTCTTAGGAGCTCCTGCCCCTGCTCGGTCCCTGGTGCTTCTCCGGTTCACACCATCAGTCTGGGGCTCTCTACACTGAAATCTTTGTGTGATTTTTTTCATGGTGAATGGGCCATCTGCCAACAAGGCCAGGGCAGTGCTGTGTGTTTGAATAATTCTGCTGCTGTCTGCTGTAAAATAAGTGAGGGTGCCTAGATTTTTGATGGTGTCCTCTAATGGCTTTGGTAGCTTTACTTTAGCTTCTGGGAAAAAAAACCCCACAACAATCTTTATCTATTAAGCTTGTAAATTTTGATTACTCTTGACATGGTCTTCTGTGTTATGCTGTTTTAATTACTCCCCTGCCTCATATCCCATTGGAGCAGAAATTCAGAACTGATTCAGTTTATCATGCATATAATGCAACTTAAAGAAGAGCATCCCACCAGAGAGCTTCACCATTGTTCACTTGTTTGGCCCTTGTTTCACTGCTAAGCTTTGCTTTGCTTCTAAGTTCAACAAGGGATACTTGTGATATTTGTGAAAAATCTTAACATTTGTTATTATTTTTCATGACTGCCCAAGAAGCTCAAATATATCACATGGAGCCCATGCAGAACAGGAGCATGTTTGCCACAGCTTCCACCCTCCTCTAACATGATGCATTCCAGGAAAAGTGAAATTACCAGTTAGGTGACCACAGCAGATTTATAAAATGTGACCTATCCTGTGGTTACAGTGGGGTTTGACCTGAAAGCTAATTCCAGAAGTCAACTCACACCTCTTCCATAACTGGTGTGCTGAATGTAGATAGTGCTGGGCCATTAGGGTACCTGTGCACAGCCAGCACTTGCCTGCTCTTCTGGTAAGGTTGCTATGGCTTGATTTGATCCATTTTAAGGCAGAGGAGTATTTTTTGGTTGCCTTTATGTTGTCTTCCAAGGGCTTGCAGGGTTTTCAGGTCAGTGATGACCGTTGCTGCTGGTAATCACTCAACTTGTAGTTGAGAACTACTTATACTTTTGGTTGTATATCTAAAGTTTCTGCTTAGCAGCATATGTTGAGTTGAGAGTTTGCTGAAGAAAAGACTCTCCATCCAACCAATAAATACCTGAGATGATGCTGTGTTTGCTCTTTTGTCAAATGCTGAACCTCAAACGTCATCCAACCTGGAAGCCCTTTCAACAGCTCCCCAAACCTGGCATTTCCGTACTGGTGGGGAAGAACTATTAAGAGAGCTTAAAGAAACAAGTCTTTGGAAGCTCTTTTAATGGAGGTTGAGGGAGAAGTTTGGCAATGCAAGATAAAGCAGTAACATTATGCAATTGTAATGCTGTCCCTCACTGAGAGCATGCTAAATGGTTTGTAACACTGAGAGGAGAAATGTGCACCATCAGCACTAATAAACTTCAGAGAGATTGGCCAACACTGAAAATTTTAGATTTGCATTTGGATCAAGACTAATTCGCCTTCAAATTTTACATGTTTTCCTTGTACTCAGATTGCACTTCTTTTTCAAGCCACTTAAAGCAGACCAGTTAATTCCTGCTGCACCAGTAAAACTCTGCTTGGACATTTTCCTACCCGTAGCAAAATCACAGAATCAGAGAATGGTTTGGGTTGGAAGGCACCTTAAAGATCATCTAGTTCTACCCCCCCTGCCATGGGGAGGAACAAAATACCCTATTTATTGTCCAGTGTCACCTCTGCGTTAGCCACACAGGGCAATGTTGTTGTAAATACATGTCAGGTTGTAGCTGGACAGGGTGCCACACTGCTTTGGTTGCTTGAATACAGGCTGCCCAAGGAAGTTGTGGACTCTCCTTCTCTGGAGATGTTTAAAGCCCACCCGGACGTGTTCCTGTGCAACTTGGTCTAGGTGGGGGGGATTGGACTAGATGATCTTTTGAGGTCCCTTCCAATCCCTAACATTCTGTGATTCTGTGAATGCTACTTTGGGAGGAAACACTTTAGAAGAACCATTCAATGGATGCCCTTTCAGGCTTGGATTCTTGAAAAAGAGCAAAACTTAAAGTACTTTGTTGGACTCTTTGGTATATTGTAGTAGACTGGCTGGTGAGTATGTGTGTCACCATCTTCTCAGAGACAGCATATGTGTCATGAGCCTCCCAGTGCCAACCCTCACAAGATATTTTTCTTCAACTTGAGTGATGGATCGTGCTCTTAGGGCTTAGTGTAGTGACAACACGAGGTTTTTCATGGTCATAGAGTGGTTACAATAGCTCTGAAGTGTTGTGAACCACAAATAGCGAGGAACAAATTTTATCTGCTACTCACAGATTCATGCAGATTGCTTCATCTTGCCTTTAAACAATTGTTATTGTGCCCTTTGTGCAAACATTTGCTTACTAGCTGAGCCTGGAGGTTGCAAGTTCAGAGTTTTCCCTGGGCAGGAGAATGGTCTTTATTGCTGACTGACATTGAACCATTAGGTTCTCCAAATGGGTTTTTCCTTTGGGAGTGTTGATCTTCAACAAATCCCTTTTTAGATGATCATGTTCCTTTCATCTCCTTGTCTTTACTCCATGTCAGAACACTATTTTGCATCTGCAGTGGTCATGTTCTCCTTCAGACTCATGCTGTAGGCCAAATTAGCTCCTCACATGGACTTCTTTCTCACACATGCTTGCAGCTATGAAACCTTCTGTCATGAAGATGACAGAGATGATCCCCCATGTCTCTTACATGCACTGTAATTCTTACTTTCCTGTATGAATGACCAAGTACTTGGGTTAGGTTGTTGGTAGCTTGCACCACAGACACACAGGGACAATGCCTGAGGTAGTCTTGTGTGGACAAAGCTGTGAGGTCCAGAAATAATAGGTATCATTTGCATTTTTAATTTGTCTGGATAATCCTTAATCCTCATTGTCTCAGGTAGTGGAGGGCTGAGTGTCTCCTCAAAGTGTATGAAGGACTGTTCTGCAAACTAGCCTCTGCAACAGTTGGCACTTGTGTTTGGCCCTTGGTGTTTATCATCATGCATAACATCAACACATATGCTCTGGTTTTGCACCCCCTGCTTTGAGCTAGGGCAGGCTTGGCTTTGGTCACAATGCTCTCTTTTGGTTTCCTTCTTTCTTTCTTTTCTTCTCTGCATTGACATCTCAATTTTTGTCTGCTAGTTTGTTAAATTTCTGGCACTGGATACCTCTCTGGGCCACTACTTTGTAAGAGCCTCTAGAGCAGTAAAGGAGCCAGAGCTGGAGAAGGCTTGGAAGTAGAGTATGTAGTTGGAGCAAAGGGCAAGGGCTGGTCCAGAGGAACAGGAGCCAGCTTTCCTCCTGAAGGCCAACCAGCTGTCTGGCTCACTGCAGTTTCAGTTTCTGGTTGGGAAGGCTGATGTCAGTTGGCCTGCAGGAGTTGTGCTACGTGGTGACTGCAGCCTCCTCCCCTCCACCACCAAACTTCTGAATGTTGATGTGATGGCAGAATATTCATCTTAAGAGTCAACAAGCCGTGTAGGTTGCTTAGGAACTTGGTTCAATCCCCTTCCGTTCCTCATATCCCTGAAATATGGAGATAGATGGTGTTAAAAGCCTCATTCACCATCTCTTAACGTGCTTAGGTGGCCTCATCTCCCACTTAGGGCCAAACTGACAGAGCAATGGATTGTTCCACAGGAGTCAGGATGTGGTGGTTTGAGAGAAGACCCAGTCTGTGCTATTTTAGCCAGCATTAAGAATGTGTCCAGATCATTTGCATTCTCTCCCCAGCTTTTAAGGTTAATCCTACTGGTGCCAAGCTCTGACAAAGTGCTTTCAGCCTCTTCTTTTTCTGGTAATGATCAGATCTGCTTCTGAACTAGGAACAGAAGGGTGCTGATTGCTATGGCAAGCACCATGGCCTTCTTGTGATGACAGCAGTCTGGCATGTCTGTTCCTGGCTCCACTGCCCAGTGTAGAAACATCCATTTACCAGACAGGGTTAAGGATGGTCAGCATTTAGCATGATTAGCTACACCCTGGCAGTGTTAAAATTCATACATCCTCCTGCTTCAGTGAGGGGAGCTCTAAGTGACCTCATGGAAAGCTCTCCAGAGTTTCTGTATGATTTCACCTGGGCTTCTCCCCATTGTAGGCTGAGAAGCTGCCTTGTAGCCAGCCAGCTTGTGCCTTTTATGAGTCCTCAACAGATGAATGAATTTGGTACTTATGTAAGGGAAGGGATTATTTGTTCTGCCCCCACGTTTCGAGATTTGGATCATGCGCCACATAATTTTGACGATGTCTTGTTCTCCATCCAGAGCTGCTTTCCAAGCATTCTCTATAGCTCAACATTACTCATCTGGGAGAAACAAAGAAACCTGAGTAAGACTTTTACAGGGCAGGACAGAGTGATGAAAAACTGTAATGTGACAAGGTTGTATCAGCTCAATTTGAAATGATTCAAAGCTCCTTCTCTCCCTAGGAACTCATGGAGAGCTTGGACAGGCCACCACCTCAACATGAGTTTTTAAATACTAGCTGTGCACCCAGGAGGACTCTGGATGTTGCTAGCCAAATTTGTGGCCATATCTCTCAACCCCAAAGTGGCAAGCTGTCCATGCAAAATAGTAAGAGCAGAAAATCCATCTATTTGTCCTGCACATGGGGTTGGCTCCTTGAAATCCATTGGCATGTGGCTTGTGCATCAGAGCCATGGTGCAAAATGCAGTTTGTGACTGGATCAAAAAAACATTTTGAAACCTTTCTGCTAATTCAAGGCCAAAATCTGTAATCTTCTCAACTGTTTGCATCGTACAAACCTGTGCACTGAAAAAAGTGGAAAAGTTAGAGAACTTCATGTAGGAGCAGAAAGAAGCCTGAATGCATTTCAGGACCTGAATGTTCTTATCCTGCAGTCAGCAAACCAGGCAGGAAACATCTTCCCTTGTGTGTTTCATTATTAGAAGAGAGTTTCCCAGTCAGAATAACTTTATCTTCCAAGTTGCAAGTATTCCTGTTTTTACTCAGAGAAAGTTGAATGAAACTCAACTGTGCAGCCTCTTCAATGGCAAATATAAATATATCACTGATCATCCTCTTCAGTTGTGACACCATAGAGAATCATAGAATTGTCAGGGTTGGAAGGGACCTTAAAGATCATCTAGTTCCAACCCCCCTCCCATGAGCAGAGACACCTCCCACTAGACCAGGTTACTCACAGCCCCATCCAGCCTGGCCTTCAAAATGTCCAGGGATGGGGCTTCCACCACCTCTCTGGGCAACCTGTGCCAGTGTCTCACCACCCTCATGGTGAAGAACTTCTTCCTAATGTCTAATCTGAATCTATCCACCTCTAGTTTTGACCCATTCCCCCTAGTCCTAGGTGTAAATGATACCAATATTGTAAAATTGCTCTCCCCAGTCTCTCCTGCTCTCACCCACCTACCCACACCTTGGCACATACAAGGTTTGCTCTGCACACACGTACCCAGCTGGTTTGGACTCCAATAGCAAGCAGTGGGATAACAAGGCAAAAACCTCTGAAATCAAAGATGTCTGGACATTGTGCAGCCAGCTGAAATGGGCAATTATCTTCAATCCATGCACGAAAGCTCAGGGTGCAGTGGGGGTAGGGTGAATAACCCTTTATTTGTTGACAAAAGTAATGAGTCTTCGTTTTCCCTTTGGTAGGGAAGGCAGCGACTGCAGCAGCGTTTCTTCTACTTGTGATAAGAAGTGAAAATACAAATGTGATGGGGAAACAAATTAATTGTGAGGGTCCTAATTAAAGTCACTGGGAGAGGTATTGCATTACAGTGCAAAGAAGGAGATGAATATGACCTTGCTGTGAACTTCTCAACCCTGCTAGAAGCATAAATTTAAAGTCTCCTAGCGGAAAAGTGTTCTGGCACTGAACTGGTGTCTACAATCAGGATTTTGTCTGCAGGTATCAATGCACAAAATCTCTGCCTCGTGGAGCTCCGGGTCCCCTGAGGCTTCTTATGTTTTGCCTTCGTTTGCTATAGTCCATGTCAGAGGGTTTCAGTGGCCTGGCCCAGCTCGGGCTGCTCCCCTCTCCTCCCAGCCTGGAGCATTTCCTTGATACACAGGGAACAGCTCTTGCGAGAAGGTGGTCGGAGGGGCCACGGTAACTGGAGCAGAACGGAGAGCTGCGTGCTGCAGAAACGCTTGCTGGAGATATATAACTTGTGTCTGCTACCAATTGTCACAAACAGTTAAGGCAAGCAATTTATGGCTGCGTAGCTCACACTTACCCTGCTAGATTTCCATCTCTGACTCCTACCTGGCATGTTGCACCGATTCCTCCTGATTTGTAACTCGGGGCAGGACAAAATGAACATTATGAAACAGATACACTCCCTTTCTTTGAGGAAGGGGGTTTTTTTTTGGCTCCCTCCTCATTAAGCAAAGGCTTTTGCTGAGTGACAGCTGTTTCTGCTCAGAAACGGGACACAAAGTTTAGCTTTGTTTTAATCCTGGGATATTTATCACAGGACTTTGAAGCGTACACCCTTCATTTTCCCCTTCTCTATCTCTCCAAAGCTTTGGGGTTGAGAAGGAGCAGGAAGAGGAAGGGTTTTCAAAGGGATGTTTCACTGTTAAAAGTTCAGCACTGCTCTCATATGGTGATTTTCCCAGTTGGCAGCTTTATGGCTAAACCCTCTGTTTTAAAACTGGTGAGCACTGGTGTATCATGAACATGCCACATGGTGTCTGATGGCCTTTAGCGGCAGCAGATTTATAGCATTTTCCCTCATAAAAATCCTTTCCCTTGCCAAAAGAGGTCCAGCTGGAGTTATGAAATCACTGAACAGAGACCCTGCTGCAGTGAGGACTCTTGGCCTTTTGGGTTCCCTTGCTCTGTCACACACATCTTAACCTCATGAAGTGCTGGGGCCTGAGTTGCGGGCCCTGAGTTGGAGTTGACCTGTGGATGAGCTACAACCCAGCAGAATGTTTTTTTTTCCTCCACTGGCTTCAGGTTCTAGAGACAGAACCTGGCCCACTTGTGTTTTTGTGGCTCTGCCCTCACCTAGCTGGTCATGGTTGGGGTGGTGGGTGAGGTCAGGACTCTATCAACCAGTTGAAGGAGCTTCCTGTTGAGTGTGGCTTCTGTTGGGGCTGGTTGCATCTTGCTGAGCTCTGTCAGTGGTGTCCTTCCATCTGAAGGGCCACTGAGGAGCCATCTCTGCATGTTGTGTCCAGCAGGAGCTGGGCCTACAGGAACCTATGGCAGGATTGCTTGCAAGAAGACTTCTGAGGAGACTCTGCTGAGTTCAGTGTTGGCCTGTGTGATCAGGAACTGATGACAGCATAAAATGATGATGGCTGAACCAGCACAACACCTCGCATGCTGGAAATCACACAGCATCCCTGGGAAGGCTCTGTTATTTCCACAGAGACCTAGGATCTGATAGCAATTGTGGTCCTTGTGTGCTGCTTTGCAAGTAGTAGGAAGTTCATCTTATTCAATTATTATCAACTTTTATTAAAGTCTGTGCATAAGATGCAGTTAAAAGCCTGTGGGCCAAGACCCCCCACCCTAAGTGTGAGATATTGCACCCCTGAAATGTGAGTGCCTCCAAACAGCCATAATCCCTTGGTGAGTGTTTGGGAAGTGGTTAGTAGAGCTTGGATGAATCTTAGTTAATAATTGTCTCAATTGGAAATGTGTTCTGAATCTGCTGTGACTATCTGACCACTAATGGCTTTCGTGTTGCTCACTGGGAAGTTCATAGGCAATTAGGGAAATGGAGACAGATCTGATAGCTGATTGCTGCAAAACTCATCCTCCAAATGGTTGAAAACCAGAATTCCTCAGCTGAAATCCGCAAATGTCTTCATGTCTTTTCCAGTGGCGCCTGTGTGGTGAGGATTTCGAGATGCTCCAGGAGTACAAGGGATTTGGAAGGAGCTGGGCTGGGACACGCAGAGGCAGCATGGCTTTCCCAGCACTCCAGAGACCCTCAACTACATCTCTAAAGGCATCACTGGCTCTCCTGGCCATGGGACATTTGGAGAGTTTGTTGGAGGGCTATCCTCAGCCCTGTTGCCTTTGAGGAACAACCATGCCATGAACAGGGACTAGAGAACAGCTCCAGCTCCCTTTGCCATTTGAAAAGTCTGTTCTGTGTCCTGTTTTTTAGCCTAGACTCAGGTGTAAGCCATATCTCAGTATGACTTGGGTGCCTGGGAAGCCCTCCTAGGAGTGTGTTGCTTCCATGCTTACACCACGCTGGTGACATGTGACACTAGAAGGCAATGAGATGGTCACTGGGGCAATGAGACCAGACATGTGTGTCAAACCCTCAGCTGAGTACAGAGCCTGGATGGCCCAAGTGGAAAAGCTTGATCCAACTCCCTGGCAAAAAACATCTTGAGGTTCTGCTTGTCCCTAGTGAACAAGGAGGCCTGAATGAAAGAGGTCTTTAGAGAACACCCTTGGACTTTAAGGTTCAGGTGGTAGATCCAGCATGTACAGAGGATACAGACATGCTCCTACGTGGTGTCTAGTGCCTTGCTGATGCTCTCATTTGAAGACCTGTAGAGCAGCTGGTTCTCATCTGTTTATTGCTTGAGTTTCGTAGTCAAAATGTCATATGCAAAAGTCAATCCACCCTTGTAGCCAAGGAGGACTTGACTTTGATTCAACACACAGGGAAGCAAATCAGAAATAACTGCTGATGTCAGTGCCATTTAAATGGGTTGCATTAGATCTGGAGATGATGGCTATGAGATCAGGGAGGGGTCTGATGTGGTCTAGTTGCCTTCTTGCTTTATTTTTGGGGTGGACAGTTCTGTTTGGAAGGCTGGTACTTGAAAGGCATTTCTGAAAAGATATATATCTTGATCCTTTCAGATGTATATATATGCTGAACTTGCAGCTGACACCCTGGCTTGGAGTCAAGGGAGTGAAAGGAAAAATGGAGAAGAAAATGAAAAAAAGAACAGTGAAGAAATAAACGTCTCTGTGAATAGGGGATAAGAAACCCAGAGAAATCACTGTGTATCATATAATCTGGAAAAAAAAAAATCAGGGTGAGAGAGTCAGGGTTTTTTGTTATGACTTTACCAACAGGTTGGACTAACGGGATGAGGAGACCGTCCTAGTTGGCTTCGTCTCTTCACAAACGCATCACACCTGGCTCTGTGCTCTTTGTGCTGACCTCTGTCAGCCACGTAAAGTGAGAATTTAGAGACCAGATCTGAGAAAAAAGGGAAAAAACAAGAGAACGTTTGGTTTAGCTTTGCTTGCAGCAGCCTGGCATGGAGCTGAGACGGGCCGGGCTCCTCCACCGCGGCCCCTCCAGCGGGAGGACACAGAGGAGGCTGTGTTAGTTTCCATGCTGCTTAAACATTTGTATTTATTTATGCACCACGTTTAATTCTTTATTTATTCTGCATGTGAGCGTGGATTTAATGCTTGGCTCCGGGCAGTCCTGTGTTTATGCACAGGGCTGCAAACGTTCAGACTGACAATAGGTTTTAACCCCAAGTGGAAAGGCCACCTCTAAGTCTGCCGCCGTAGTGCCTGTCTACTCGTTTGGACACCGAGGACCTCCTGGTGGCTTGGCTGATGGGATGTTTACTCCCAGAATGAATATTGAGGTCACTAAGTCCATGCCCAGGGGTCAGGACCATGCTCTCGTCAGTTGAGGCTCCTGGAGCATGAGGTGCAAAGACCGAGGTGCTTGCAGGAGCGGCCAGCAGAAGGGAGTTGGCCATGCAGGATGGAGTTAACAGGACGTTTGCACATCGCTCTCTTCCTTGGCCTCTGATTAATGTTCTTACTATTCCCAGCGACAAAACAGCCCTTGAGGGGCAGATGCCACCAAGTGTAGCAAGGGAATAACCCTGTGGATGCTCTGGCTTCTGCTCTGGGCTGGACAAAAAAGGCAGGAAACCAAAATACCCTGTCCCAGAGCCATGTCCATGCCCTTGGCCCCATTCGCACACCACATGGAGCGCAAAAGCAACGGGGAGCCAGTGTGTTGCCATTGTTCATTGTTAGCAGCTTCAGATCTGAAGCAGTGGATGGGGAGCCAGCATCCCCCTCCAACTCACAGAAGCCATCGAGTTCCCCCTTTGTTCATCGGCAAATGGTGGGATAACAAAGGGCGCTGCTGAAATCCAGCAGTGTTGCAAGATCTGCACATAATAGTTGCAGAGCCAGTTGAAAAGGAGGAAAACAGGGTTTGGGGAAGAAAAATTGCAGGCCTTCAAGTTGGTTCTGTTTCCCAGGGTGGTGGCACAGCTGAAGGTGGGTCCTGCAGGGGTTCACACGGCTACCCAGCGTATTGCAGAAGTCAGACAAATGCTGTGAAGATGTCAAAGGAGAAGCTAAAAAACCAACCTCCCCACCCAGGCTGTCAGTGCGTTCAGTGGTGAAAGGAAGGTGGGGCAGGGATGGAAGAGGAACAGCCATCAAATAAAGATGGGGGGGAGAAAAAGCCTGTAAAACTTCCATTTTCTAAAAACCGAAGCTTGCCTAGACCCGAGTTTGGTTTTGTTTTGAAATCCTTCTCTGTGACGGAAAAGATCTAATGATTGAAAATGATACTTTTGGACTGAATCTGTTGGTTGGGGAAAAGCGCTTTTTCCGTAAAAAAATCTTTCACATAAACTATTCCAAAAGGCTGGAGTTGTTTGTGTGCAGAGCTGTAACTAGTGGAGGTGTTCTCAGATTAGATGTCTCTGCATGCTTTCACCTGCTCTGGGGACAGTCTGATGCCTCCTTTCCTTACAAACTCAATCACATGAAGGGCTGCCACATTCTGCTGTGATGGCCACCAAATCTACTTTATTGTGGCCTTCCAGTATCTGAAGAGGGCCTACAAGAAAGATGGGGAGAGACTTTTTACAAGGGATTGTCATGATAGGACAAGGGGTAATGGGTTCAAACTGGAAGAGGGGGGATTTAGATTAGAAAATAGGAAGAAGTTCTTCATTGTGAAGGTGGTGAGACACTGAACAGGTTGCCCAAGGAGGTTGTGGATGCGGAGGTGGAGGTGTTCAAGACCAGGTTGGGTGAGGTCCTGGGCAGCCTGGTCTAGTGGGAGGTGTCCCTGCCATGGTGGGGGGGTTGGAACTAGATGGTCTTTAAGTTCCCTTCCAACCCAAACCATTCTATGATCTGTGATTCTATAAATCTGAGCTCTTCCACACTAAGGCGATGGTCAGTGGTAGATGACAGCTGAATTATGTTACTTATGCTCATATGGTACCACATCTTCCAGTGTTATGAGCCAGGAACTCCAGATGTAGCTCAGAGCAGCACTTTCTGGAGGACACACCATACACATGATGCTCCTCATCCTCTTTCCACTGAGAGTGGGAGCCACAACCAAATGTGAGACCTCGAATGTTGTATATCCATCTGCAGTATTGATCAACAAGCCATAAACACTACCTGTGGGATGGAAGATACCCACTAAACCATGCAAAAGAGTCATGTAGCTTTCATTTCACCACACGCCTGTCCCCTCTCATCCTTTCCATCCAGCTGCTACCCTTCATGCTGCTGTGAGAGGTTAATATTTCTGACATGAATCGATAACGTTGGACATGGAGCTCATTTCTTGGCAAATCAGTGCAAAGGAAGTAACCCAGGCCTGTTTGTTTTGACTTTCTTCCCTCGTTAAGTCTGGTTTATTTTAGTAGATGGGCTTTTGATTTCATTAATTAAAATATGGCTGGGTAGGGAATGAGAATAAATACAAAGGATTTATGATTGATGTATACAAGAGGGGAGGAGTATCCTTTGGATTCCTGTTGCCACTAAGGAAGTTGCAAGAGGCAGAGTAGATCTTCATCTCTTGGCTCTGCAGCTGAAGGGAGGAGAGGCTAGTAATTCTAGCTCTCTGTGGTGCTCTGCTAGAATTCAGGGTTGAGATTCAAGGTCTTTGCCAAAGCTGGGTTAATTAATAATAAATAAAACATGGTGAAGATAGAGCAGAATAAAGCTAACCAAAGCAAAAATATATATTACAAAACAATTATTGCAAAAGCATCCAATATGTTTTAGTGTGTCTCCTTTTTTCTTAGCAAAACTTTTGGGAATAGGGTTTTCTGCCTATTTATGTTGGAGGAAATATTAATAAGCAATTGGACTGTCAACTTGTGGACTCTTTTCCAATTGGTTGAACTGGTTTTTCTTAATGCTTTCACTGTGTATCGTCAAGACAATTCACCCAGCTCATACCCACTTGCTATGCTGAAATGAGAAACAAGTAGCTGTGACCTTTGCAGATGGAATAGTAAATGCATTCCAAATTACAGCTTGAGAAGGTCAAACTCTATTTCAAAATCAAGCTCTGGACCTCAGAGCCATGGGTGGTGGCCATTGGAAGAAATGGAAAAGATGATGCAATATTTCAGAATTTTGAAAAATGAGACACTTTGGAAGTGTCAAAGGATTTTTTTTTTCAGAATTTTGCTTAGAAATTATTTTAACTTTCATTGTTTAATCTCATAATTCATATATTTTTATGCAGTTGCTAAATAACACTATCTTTTCTTTCTACATTTTTATTTGAGCTGAAAAACATACTTTGTTCAACCTAAATCTGCTCCTTTTCAGGCCAAACAAATGCTCTCAGAGCTGCTTATTGCTGGGTTGCTGATGATGGACCTGAGAGGTTTCAGTCTCCATTTTGCTTTGACTTGAACCACCTATTTTCTTGAGGCTCTTTCTTGTGTTACTGATGGCAAGAAAACCAGCTGATAGCTGCTTCACCCTGGGCTTAGGCCCATGATATGAAGCTGCACTTAAAGTCACTTACAGTACTGGGATTATGAAGGAATTGGGCTGGTGGCTACCAGGCTACTGGCTTTCTGTGCACCTGCAAATCAGGGATGTCCCCAGCTAGTGTGGCATGAAGACCAAACCCATTGCTTTGGGCTTGAACATTGGAAACATTCCATTTTCTCTCTGTATTCTCCATTTTGCACAATCTGTAGGAAAGTTTTATTTTCTCTCCAGAAAGGAAATTGTTTCCTGACCTCCCCATGTTTCCTGCAAAATGCAAATTCTGCTTCCTACTGGCTTTCCTCACATGCCATTCTGGACAGGGCTGGTCTTCAGCATGTACGTGGGCTCTGCTGAACTTGAGAAGAAAATTGTCAAATGCTTATGTTCACCATTCTCCTGGTTTTGCTGGGACAGAATCCCAGGCCAGCCATGGTCTGCAGGCCATGAGCAGCTTGGAGTCAGGGTAGTGACACGAGTTGGCTACAGGTGTATCTCGGACCAGAAACATCACACCCAGTATAAAGGGGGTAGTTTGCTGAGATTGGAGGGTTTCCTGCTTGAACTTCTTCTTGCTCCTTTTCATAGAATCGTAGAATGTTTCAGGCTGGAAGGGACCTCTAGAGGTCATCTGGTCCAACCTCCCTACACAAGTAGGGACATCTCAACTTAGGTCAGGTAGAGATGCTCCTGAGGGTGGCCTTCCCATTTTCTGTGACCACTGCACGTTTGCTGGGCTGGGTCTAACTTTGTTTATACTGGCATTGATATTAGTCTGGCTGTTTCATTAAATCTGGTTTCATTTCAACCTGTGGGTCTCTTCTCCTTTTCTCAATCCCCCTTCTCTGCTGGGAAGGGGTCATTGGATGATAGAGCAACTGCTTTAGTTTAGCTCCAGATACAGGATGAATGTAAACAACCACGCAGCTCACTACAGTCAGCTCAACATGTGTTTCATAGAGTCATAGAATGATTTAGGTTGGAAGGGACCTTTCAAGATCATCTATTTCCAACCCCCCGACCACAGCAGCCCAGGACCTCATCCAGCCTGATCTTGAACACCTCAAGGGAAGGAGCATCCACAACCTCCCTGGGCAGCCTGTTCCAGTGTCTCACCACCCTCTGAGTAAAGAATTTCCTCCTAATTTCCAATCTAAATCTCCCCTCTTCCAGTTTGAACCCATTACCCCTTGTCTTATCACTGCAGGCCCTGGTGAAAAGTCCTTCTCCAGCCTTCTTGTAGGCCCCTTTCAGATACTGGAAGGTTGCAAAAAAGTTTCCATGGTAAGAACCAGTTTTATGACCTCCACTAGCTTGGGAGCCAGCTGAATTTGCAAATTCCTTGGTTTTGCCCTACACAATGAGATTGCTGGGCAAGTGGACAGGCTTCTTGAGTATTTTTCCTACTCAAGGTTTCCTGTTTTTCTCCAGGTTTCCTACTGGATGGATTAAATGTCAGGTAAAGCACGATGATGACTGGGAGATGCATAGCACCATGTTTTGTTTGCTACCTCCCTGTGATGATTTATGCCTTGCTGGGAAGTTCTGCAGAGCCCTTATGTAACTGAACGTCTTAAACATGTGTCATAAATTGCTTGAAAATGAGAGGAAACTAAACGTTCCTTATAAAAAAGACTAAGGACTGTAATTTATTACTGTAAACAAGAATGAGAAGATAAAAAAAATTCATTAAAAAAGAAAATGTCAAGCTCTTTCTCTTCAAAATCTGAAAGGACCTGAAGTCAATTGTTTCCTCCCGTGGAAGGTCTGGTTTCTATCAGCCAGGCAGAAGGGCTTTTGTTTCTAGCAGTCAAATCAACAGGCCAGTAAGAGTAGCTTTGAACTGTAATTTGTCTTTATGTATTTTGAAAATGTTCTTTCGATGTGTTTACACGTTGGCTGGGGCACTTTTGCCAGAGTCAGCTCTTTCTGGGATGATTAATCAAACGATCAAGTCTCTGATTAATCAAAGTCCCTCCTGACAACGCAAATCCTTTTCTTCAATCACCTGCTGAGTCTCTGCTAAAACCCAAACAAGCAAATGATTTTATTTTTTTTAAATAGGAAAGAATGAAAGAAAGAAATTTTTAAAAAAGGCGGCGTGTCTTGCAGATTTGGCACTTTCTGAGGTACATACCTCAAGGAGAGAGAGATGTTGGACTACATTTGTGATGCAAACTGGAACCTTTGGCTACCAAATGCAGGATGTGGTGTATCCTGTTCAAAGAGGCACATATTTTTCATGTTTGTGTTGGCTCCTCTCAATCAAAGCATGCTGTGATTCAGCTACACTAAAAATTAACAATCTATGTTATAGCCATGTATTACATTACACCCCATTTTTTTTTGAGAAATCTTTTCCAGAAAGACATCTTCTAATGAGAAGGGATGGTAGGTAACAAAAACCTTACAAATGTTTTCGTAATAATTATTTTGATGGCAATCAAATCATGCCACTTTAAAGATCAGCTGAACTATCTGTAAATATTTTCTCATCTCTGCAGAGCGGTACAAACTCATAATAAAATGCATCTGTCTCTGTTTCTGCAGTAAATTGGAGGTGGATTTCTATGGCAGTGGCTCTTCAGTGTCACTGCAGACAGCAAAGAAGAAAAATTAAAATAAGAGATGCTGTCCCACAGCAGCTTGGGGTTTTTATGAAACTGAACTTGTGGGCTTTCGTAAAGAGAGAAAACAGATTGCATTAGATGAGTTGGTTGTAAATAGGGATGTCAAATATCACAGACTGAAATCTCCTCCATGACAAGCAACATCATCTGAGTCTACTGGTAGCCTTATTAGGGCTCTGATAATGGGCTGCTTTTTGGCTTCTGGGATTTCAGACTCTTTGTTGATAACCATTCTTCACATCTTTCCTTCAGCAGTATTTTTATAAACCAATGAATGAGGTGCTACAGAGGTGATACCTAAATACGATTCACTTTGTTTACAGGTAAAAGCAAACTGAGCTATAAGGGAACTAAGAGAATCATTTAGGCTGGAAGAGACCTCTAGGATCAAGTCCAGCCTTCATCCCAACATCTCCCCGACCCCTAGACCATGTCCTGAAGTGCCACATCTACTCAGTTTTTTAACATCCCCAGGGTTGGTGACTCCAGCACCTCCCTGGGCAGCCTGTTCCAGTGCCTGATCACGCTTCCAGTAAAGAACTTCTTCCTAATACCCAATCTAAACTAAACTCGACCATACCCAAGATTGAAGGAGGAAGAAGAGCCTGGGCTCTGCCAGCACTGACCACAACCCTGGACTGCCCCTCTGACCAGGGAATCACGTTGTTTTCTTCAAACCAATCCCACCTGCTCCTGCAAATTGGATTAGGGGGCTGCCCTGCTGTGTGAGCACATAAAACACCTCTGGGTTAACTGAGGGAGTAGGAACACAGCTATTCTTGCATGCTCCATTTCAAGATTGTTGGTAAACATCCAGATTTCCTCCAAGTTATTCCATATTCTTGATGTATGAATCCTTCTGTCAGTCCACTCTTTTGTTCCCCTGCCACACCTATTTGTAAATGGCTCATTTCTCTTGTTTTATGCTGATCAGCCAAATATGTTTGTTTTATTCCGTTCCCCAGGGTGACTATTAAAATGCACAGTTGCCTTTATTTCTTGAACTGGCCCTAGGAAAAGACCTTGCCCAAGACATCTAATAGCGTCTTGGTATTTAATTTTCAGCAGGCATCTCTGAAGAAACTCCATTTTGTTTCGGGCAGAATTTTTTATTTCAGATAATGTGGTTTGCAGGCTTCATAAAAAACCAGCATCGTGTTTCTCTGTGGCCTTTAGAACAAAGTCAACCAATGTTCCTTCTTCCAGTTGCAAAACTCTCCTTCAAAAACAAACCCCAGAAAACATTTTTCTTTTTCTCTCTGCTTGCATTTATCTTGTTCTGTTTTCAATAACCTGTGCCTGGCATCGTGGGTGTTTATCACCCTAGAGAGGATAGGACATGAAAAAAACAACACAACAGCAAAAAATACAAATATTGGGGGAAATTATGTTTCAAGGAATGAAATAGCATAAAGGATTCTCTTGGTTCTTTCTGGTGAAAGAAACAATTGCATGTTGAGTTGTGGATGACAGAAAAGTACAATACTGAATGTCCTAAAAATTAACAGATTTCTTCTAAAGACTTCTGAGGGTTGACAGATTCATGAAATCATTTAAAACTGTCTTCTACAGAGATGTTTCTGGCTGCACACCTAAACCTTGATTTTTAACAGGATATGAAATTTCAGCTACCTACACTGAACTCGGAGAGGAAAAATATGGAGAAATAGGTAAAGACATATAAACTAAGGCCACTAACAATCTGCCACATTTAGTAATGAGCAGCACTTTCCTCTTCTGTGCAGTTTAAATATTTAAACCAATAGTGAGAATTCATCTTATTCTTGGCACAGATCTTATCCCTTTTATTACTCAGTATCTCCAAATATGCTGAGATGCCAAGTAATTTCCAGTTTTTATCAAATTTTAACTTTGGAGTATGACTTTGGGATATTATGTTCAGAAGTGTGGGGAGCTTTTGAAGCAGAATTCCTCTGGATTTAATATATCCCTTTCAGAGCTTTACCTTTAGATGGAAATTCATTCTGAGCCAGTAACACTATATGTTATTCCTAAAACTCTTAAGTTTATAAAGCACATAATGAAATTTAAGTCTTCAGCCCAGGTGGAATAATGAATTAGCACTGAAGTTCTCTGTGAGCAGCAGGGCCAGTTGCCTTTTTTGTGCCTTTGTGTCATTCTGGATAGTCCATGGACCTCTACAAAGAGTCATGATGGTCACCCCCTTTCTGGGAATCAGTCCTTCCTTGGCAGGGTGAAGAAGCTCATGCTGGAAGTATGAGGGAAAACTGACCATGACCTGGAGATGTTTTCTCAGAAGCCATAGACATGGGTCACGTCTATCTGTAAATGAATAAAGGAGCTCCTTCTGATGTGGTTATTATCTGGACCATAGCGATGGCACAACATTAATCACAGCAATAAGTGGAAAAGAGAAGATATAAAAGTACATTGGAGGTTTTTATAAAGCGTTAAGATCACCATTCTTTGTTTAGGAAACTTGCCATCTCACATCCTCAGGCCAGTTCCCTACTCATCCAGATTTATCTGATCCTGAAGTACCAAATAGTTTAAACTCCCCCTGCTAAAGCTGCATTGCTCCTGCTGTTTTCCTGGATGCAGGACAACATGAGGTTTCCTATAATTTCTTTTGCAACATATTTATTCTGCGGGATATGTTTCTTGCCAGCTCTGAGCTTGATAAGGCTGTTGAACACAAGAACCTAAATCAAACTGACTCTGTCCTGGGTGATAAGGACAATAAGAGGAAAAAAAAATTAAATGGGAAGAATGAATTTGTTAATACTTGCCCATTGAATCTGTATTATACCAAATAAGTGGTGCTGAAGAACATCATCTGAACATCCAGGAATTGGAGCAGATGCATGGTCACAGTTTGGGCCATTTGTGCCTGTCCACACCGACCTTTCTGGTTGTTCAAGCAGATGAGGGAGTTGCTGGAGCACAGTTGTTGCCACCTGGGCAGCCCTCAGTAGCTCCATCACACCTCTGAGTGTGTTTGCTCAGCGCTGCTCCTCTGTATTTCAGGTGGGTCTTGCTTGCCAGAAGGGAAACTCTGTTTATGTAGCATGTTATGGAGGTGACACGCTCTTTGCCCCCGTTAGCAAAAGTTTGCTTTTCCCCCTGAATCTAAACCAAAAGTCACACGGGTTGAAGGAGTACAAATGCTCTTTTTGTATGGGAAAACACATAGCAGGAGTCAATCACCTTCCCTGGCCAGCTGCAGGTAAAACCAGGGTCCAAATTGTCACAGCAGGGAAGCAAAGAGGCATTTCAGCTGCCCTGTGACTAATGGGCACTATGTGCCACAAGACCTCTCAGTTTCTGAGCCCTGGAGGATGTTTTGATCAAGGAGATTGATTTCAGAGAAGCAGGGGTTCAGGTGGGACTGCTCGGGAGCAGAAGGCTGTTCAATAGTCAATGTTTTATGGCTTACATCCGACAAGCAGACGTTTGGCCTTAGTGCTTATTGGTACAAGCAAAGTGTGTTTCATACCTGTTAGCCACTTTTCCTTCCAGGAATTGACTTGTCCTGGCAGCTCTGCCAAGTGGTTTCTGTGCAAGCCCATCACTGATGAGCAGCTCTCGCTGCCTGCTAAGCCACAGCTGGGTCCGAGCTGCTTTATAGTCAGTTTTCACACTCCAGAGCGAGCGAGCACCAGGATTTTGTGAGCCCAGAGCAGAAAAAAATTAAAACAATGGAAGGGTTCAGAGCTGTTTCCTTTGGAGATGTTCAGCACTGATTAGATGGAGCTGCACAGCAGGTAGCCACCTAGCAAAGTGCTTAGCAAGGGCTGCCTCGTAGCACCAGGGCCTGCCTGCAACGCCAAGGGGTTTTTAATTCCATCTGTCACACACAACTTTATTGCAAGGCTTCCAAAAATCACATAACCCCGTGCCCAGCCCTGGCTCCGAGAGCCAAGTCCTTTTGTTTATTGTCTTTGGGCCTGGTGTGCCTGCAGCTGTGCTGGTGGCAGCATCAGCCCCTCCGATGGACCCCCTTGGTGGGGTGAGTGGTGACTGGGATCTTCCCACGTCCAGCCTTCGTTTCTCGGAGTGACGGTGGCAGAAGGTCATGGGCGTCTCTTCCCTTTGCCTGACACGTCCTCTTGGAGCCTGGTGATGGCCACCCACTGTTGAATGTCCCCCTGGGTGGAGGGCTGGTCATTTTTTCCCACACTGCAATCACCAGAGGGCCCACTTGCCCTTCATGCCTGGACTGTCAACTGTGATGACATGTCTCATGGTCAAGGTCTTTCCCAAATCCCACAAGCTGGTGGGTTCTGGCTGTCGGAGATCTTGTACCAATTGTGAAAGGTTTCTTTTAATGTCTTGGACTGGTACTGTCTTCTTTTTGCCTACTGTGCATCTGCTGTTCCTCATGCCATCACATCTTCATTGCAACAGAGTGAGTGCTTTTGGATGGCAGGAGGGGTGAGAGGGAGGTAGGAAGGTGTGCATGACACTTGTGGGCCTCCAGTCAGCCTTTTATTGAGGTAACTGGGCAAATTACAGATACATTGCATAAAATTATAGTGTAAATCCATCTGGGGTCACATCTTTCCTTTAGTTATAAAAGCTGAAGCTGAGAGTCTCTCTGAATTCCACATGTTCTCTTAAGTTTTAAACTAAGAGAGGGGAGATTTAGACTAGATATAAAAAGGAAATTTTTTACAGTGAGGGTGGTGAAACACTGGCACAGGCTGCTGAGAGAGGTGCTTGATGCCCCAACCCTTGACACCTTCGAGCTGAGGCTGGATGGGGCTCTGAGCAACCTGCTCTAGTCCAACCCCCCTGCTCAGTGCAGGGTTGGACTAGATGACCTTGAAAAGTCCCTTCCAACCCAAAGCAGTCCATGATTGTGTGATTAAGGCTGTGAAAACAGCTGAGGGGAAGAGGTCTGCCTCCCTAACGAGGTAGCAGCCTCACGTTTGCTGGCTCTCCACACACGTCCCCGCGGCAAACCGCTGGCACGCAGCAGTGCCACAGATACAGTGGAATGTGTCTGGCACCGGGGGCTTTTCCACCTTGTATTTTCCTAGCTGGCCATGCCAGGAGACATATTTGTGTTTATTGCAGGGGCTGGGAGTTGCCTACAGGTGCTAATTATTGACTGTTCCTCCTCCACAAGGCAGCCAGTGTGTGAGCCACCCTGCACCCCGCCTGGGAGTCACTATCATGTTGCCGGCCCTTCCCTGCAGCTGGAAATGAGCTGTTTGGGTTGGACTTGGTGGCACAGATGGTGCCACCTGTGGCACGCTCTGCCAGCAAGAGCAGATCCCGGGCAGCTGCTACTGCCTCTCAGGAGGTCATTCATGGGAGGGAGAAGCCAAAATACATTTGCACTTGCACAAGGTTCTCCAGGCTGATAAGTATCTTTGGGTGTCAGATGGCTGCTCCAGCTCCCTACCTCAGGGCTCATGGACTTGCAGACCACTGAGGAGGCCTGTTGAGCCCTGAACATGGCCTGGTCTTTTCAAATTTGGAAGCATTTAGCATTAATGCACATTGTCAGAGGGAATGCTTGGGCTTTGTTCAGGACAATTGTTTGTCAATATGTTTTTCCAGCTTTCTCCTAGTTGGAAGGACCTATCTCAGCAGCACTTCAACTGGTTGGTTGTGCCCAGCACCCTGGAACATTGTACATGTGGTAGGAACAATAAACCAGTATAATGACATCTTTATATTACGGGCCCTGAATTATTTGAGAGTTGATGAATAAAGGAAAATTAATGTTGATCCTCATTTTGCATCACCCACTGGTAGACTAGGCTTGCAGTCAATACAATAAATCAGGTGCTTAAAATTAAGCATTAAGCATTCTCCCAAAGAACAGGGATGGTGATGGCAGGTTGATCTTACATGCAGAGTCTGCAGAAGTGATGAAATCCAGAATATAAACCAGTCCTGATGGCTATCGGATAAAGAAAAACAACTTCTGGCTTTCTTCTGCCCTCTCTGTTCCCAAACAAGAAGTATTTATTATACATTTTAAATTAAGATTTAGGCTGATATAGCAAAATTGCTGCCTCTCCTTCTACTGCCTTTGCTGGAAAAGACAGCTGAATACAATTACTAAAGAAAAACTTTTGCCTTGATGATATACTATTCATTTTTTAACTGTGGTCTTTCCTGGTGTCCAATAAAATAATAGAATATAAATCACAGCAGCCTAAAGGCTCGGGGAGTGATTCTCTGACAGGTGGCCTTGGAGAAGGCAGAGATTGGAGAAGATTCCCACAGTGTGGCTACAATTGTCACATTTTAACTTGGTCAAATTTATGTGAAAGAGAAAAGTCACGGAGTCTTTGCACCTGAAGCTATAAAGTGGCCCTTGAAGCACAGCCAAGGCTTGTTTGAAATCTGGTCCACCTCAGGGACCGTCGTTTGAACTGAATAATAAAAGCCAAGTTGAGGCAAATTCGCCACATGTCAGGAGTCAATGTGCAAGGTTCACATTGAGTTTTTTCATATGTATAATGTGGTGGTTTCTACTGTTTGGAAGGGCCATGTTGGTATGACCTTGACCCTTGCCAGGAGATCCACAGTCATATGTTTGTGTTGAAAATAAAAGTCAAACCCAGGCATTTTCCAGGAAAATCCTCCAATTTGCTGGATCTTTTTCTAGTTTTCTTTGGGAAGTGGGGTTGGGTTTAGTAGGAAATTCAAATTTGGAATTTTCTTTAAAAAATATTTGAAATGCTTTTTATTTTTAAACAATAGCGTTCCCAAGAAATAGGAAAAAGAAATATCTATCTCCACTCGTGATGTTTTGTAATTTTTAGATCAACACCAGTTATTTTCATTAGTGCTCTATGCCCCAGTTTGGTCCTAGCATGCTGAAAATTAAACATGCACTGAAGCACTTCACTAAATCAGGGATCAGAGCTCCTTAATGACATGTCCACACACACTCTGCCAGCCACCCACAAGACCTTTCTGCATCTATTTCTGTCCCTTTTCCCTCCTGTGCAGACCAGGATGCCAAGATGTGTTCCTCCCCGGTGTACCACACACTGAGATGTCCCCTGCTCCCAGACAGCACTTTTGCTTTCATTTATTACTTTAATATAATTTTTTTTTCTCCTGTGTTTCACAACATTAAGCAACTTCCTCCTGGCCCATTTGGCATCACGGTGGAAGAATCCCAGGCATGTTCCACCAGCACACAGCCCCCTCGTGACCCGTGGGCAGGCTCTGGACAACCAATCTCACCTCTTCCCTTAATATTTTTGGAGCAAAGCTGGGTTAAAACCCAGGTTTTTTATCTCACAATGGCACGTTGTGATTGCAGGGCTGCTTTTCCCTCTCAATCTCACCGTGAACCAATAGGTCTCATTTGAAATGAGTGAGTGGGAGAGAGAAAGGAGGAGAACAAATACCTTACAGTGCCCTGGAGAGGGAAATGCTGGGGCTGCCAGTGCTCCAGGCACAATTCCCAGCTCTAAAGGCTGAGCCTTTCACATCCCAGCCCTTCTCCCCACCCCAGGCTGCAGGATGCTCTGGAGCAGGGTGAGCACATCTCCCTTTCTGTGCACAACCAGAAACTCCTCTTTGCAGAAGAAGTGGGAGCAAACCTACCCTGTTCCTCCAAACCCTTTCCATCTCAGTGCATTGGTATTTTCCCACCTCCAAAACCATTTTATCAGAGCTTTCCAGCCCATTCCCTTCTGTGGCCTTTAAAAGTGTCACTAATTGTAGCTCTTTCAGTAGCTGGTCCCATCAGAGCGGGTTCAACTCTGTTGGTTCCAATAGCACCTAATTTGTATGAATGGGTGTTTTCATGTGTACAGATACATGTAATGGTTTGGAAGATATTTATGTGCCTGATATAATTAAATCCAGTGGTCTTGTATTCCCCCAGATTTGGATAGTGGAGATATTATTATGAGAATACCAGCTCTTTCTTTATGGAAAAGTCATACAGAATTTAATAGGAAAACAATAACCATTCTTAGGCTTTGGAGCTTTTTGAATAGAATTTAAAAGTGGATTACATCATAGGAATTCTATAGAATGTCTTAAAAAGTCTTTGCGAGAGGGGATCATTCTCTGTCAAATTTTAAAGATTACCCAGCCATTTCCATAGATTATTTCATTTCTGTCCAATCCTACTGGTTGCACTCCTATTAATTTCTGTGGGGCTTTCCCATATGGCACATATTATTTTGGCCATAAAAATGCTCCCTGAGGCAAAACAGGCCATGAAAGACGAACAGCCTCAGTTCAGCCCAATGAAATCCCGTTGGCTTCCAGCAAGGCTGAGTCAGGTTTGCAGAACTGTTTTGTGCCCCTGTTCCTTATACGTACTTGAGAGCTCCTCACACAAGGCTGTGCAGCAATGGAAGGGTAGATCCTTGCTCTATGGAGAACACTGTCTTCAGCTCCATATCTGAGGTGTTTGAGTTCCTGCATGTGGTCTATCAAGCTTGCTAGAAGCCATCACACGTAGCAGGATTTTGAAGAGATTAACAGTGTGATCAATGAGAGCATTTTCAATCCTAATAACCTTTTTCTTCCAAGTTTCCCCTCCTTTGTACCTTCCTCTGCCCTGTCCCTCCCTGAGAGTTGCAGCCAGCAGTGTTTATGGTGTGTTCTGAGCCACCACATGCTCCCCTCCTCCTGCCGTTGAGGTTGGCTGGCGAAGGTCAACATTATTGCCATGTTGTCTCCTTGGGGCCTCACCCGTGTTCCTATTGATGTGCTCACCCATGTTGAGTGACCCTCAGTGGTGGCTCCAGTGCCCTGTGGAAGCACATGAGGTTAAATAACATCACTTGACCATCACCCTTGGCTAGGAGCAGTGTGACCTCTTTACTTATCAGAAGCTGATCTCCAAAGAGCTGTAATCAGCAATTGCAGCTGAAGGGACTAAATCTCCCAGGCTCAGATGGCTTCCTTGGCCTTTGGGATACCAAGAGTGCACTTTCTTGCTTGCTGCTGATGTACTGTGGTGGGTGGGAGGCCTTTCCATTTTCACCTTACCGTTGACCTTATGATTTATTTTGTTTAACCTAAGCCTACTGAATTCCAACCCTCCTTGTACAGCCCGGTGCAACCTGCAATATAACCTTACACCTAATTAGGTAAGCACACCATCAGGCTTTGCTTACGTTCATTTTGCAGTGATTTATTTTTCTTCTCATACCCTTATGAAAGTGGACACCACCAGTGGATGGTGGGGTCAGGCTTCACCTTCTCTTGCATGAGCTTAAGTAAGCAAATGTCTTTGAGGGAACTTCAAAGCAGGAGATGGGGAGAGGGGCAGCTTTTGAGCCCTGTGACTAACAGCTTGGCATGTTGAGATTGAAGCCCAGCACGATGCTGGGTGTGTGGGCACTTGGATACACCAGTGTGTAATATCAGCTCAGAAGAAAGCGTGTCTTGGGCATAGGCTGATACAGCTGCACTTTACCAGTGGGCTAATTTCAATTTCCAAAGCTGGAGATCTGGTCCTTAATTTGTCATTTGAGACTTTAAAGTTAACCCAGTTGGAAAATAGTGTGTCTCAACCTGATTACATTGCACGCAGAGTGGCCAGGCCCTTGATTTGGATGAAGTTGTGCCATTTTTTTTCCAGAAGAGCATCTGCTCTCCCTGCACAGACCTTTTGAAGGCGGGCTAGAAATCACTTAACAGTGAGAACTTACTTCTCTAACAGCACAGATAATTTACGGCAAGTCCTTTGCCATTATTATTCTGCTGCATTTCTTCGAGGTATAAAATGATTTTATATTGCATATTTTCCCATGCCCTTTCCCTGCTTACACTGTCTGCCTCAACTCCTTGCTAATGACGTTTGTTGACAAGCTCAGCGCATTTTGATAAGTCTTCTGCCAAAGTGTCTCTAATAAAAATACGAAGAATGACAAGTGGAACAGCACAAAACGGATTCCAACAGCAACAACTGAAGGTTAAAGCAGTATAAAACAGGGGGGAAACATAACAAAAACACAACACAGCCAGCCCAGATTGCCTTTGTTAAGGACATTTAATGCTTAATTTTGTTTTATAGCCCTGGCTCTCAAGCTGTCCATGCAACTTAGATTCCCATCTTCTGCAGTTGCATGAATCTGCCTTCCATTCCTGTTGGAGCAGGGGCAACTCTGTGTGTGTATCCTACACCTCCAGTCTTTGGACTTGCAGGCTTTTGGTCTTGTAAGAGCTGGAGTGAAGACGTGTCTCCTGTCCATGGAAGTGTGACTGAAGAAGGCTGGTGCTTCACAGCTGCCCAAGGGCACAGATGCCACAGTGGTGAGGTGAGGCAAATATAATGGAGAGCATGGAGCCAAGCATTTGAGATATTTCCTGGTTGGGCATATCTGGCTCTGCACCGGCTGGGGCCCATCCATGGACTTCCACACAGCTGGGGGAGTGGGTGTGAAGCTGCTTCCAGGGTGAAATTCCCAAGCATGGCACCAGCTGTTCCTGGCACTGCATTGAAGCTGTGAGTGGGAACAACCCTCAGACCTTACTTCTCGATCCATGTAGCCCTTCCCGGCCTCTTCCACCATCATTGGCTTGTTTTTGGAAGACACCTGTGATTTCTCAGCTCTCTGCCTCTCCCTCCTCCAAATGAAAGAAGAAACTTGGTCCTGAGTGCATGACTTTGCCTCCATTTAGGCTTCACCAAACTATGATTGTTAAATGATGACCCCATAAGACAACTGAGCCTTCAGGATGGTTGGCTGGGGTATGTGCTTTAGGACAATGGTCAAGGGGGAGTAGATGTAAAACTGAACCATCAGTGGATGTCCCAATGGATGATTTCAGGCACCCAGTAAATGCTTCTCCTCATGGTAGGGCTTAGTGCTGTCAGCTGGGATCGAGTGCAGGGGAAGTCAGTGACAAAACCACTTAATACACACAAAATAGCCCGTTTGAAATTCTGGAGCTTTCTGCAGAATTTAATAAATCGTTTCAGCTGTTTTGCAGGACGCCTTGACAACCTTTTCAAAGATGCAGGCAGGCCAAAGTATCTCAATAGCTTTAAAGTCCTTGGCCCCAGATCCGGCCTGAGCACAGCTGTGTCTAACCCCACCGTGAGAACCAGAAGGGATCTGAATTCTCTGTTTGTCAGCACTAGGAAGGTCTTGGTTTGGCAATTCTCCACTGTGAAAAGTCCCTCTTTGAATCAGCCCCCATTTCAGCATTGAGGGCTGAAGTTACAGGTGTCCCAAAAGCAGAGAGCAGGCAACCCAGATCAGGGGACAGCAGCAGCTGCAGGGAGGGGTGGCCCCACCAGCATGTCCCTCATGTCCCTGGTGTTATCTATGATCCTTGCTAACACTGTTATCCGAGACAATTTTAGCAGCTCAAGGGGGAACCACCATGTGGAAACATCATGCAATGCCTTTGAGTCAGGAGAGAAGGATTCGGGAAAGATCATATCTGGATTCCTCTCCTCATGCCACAAATGATATTTTTAGTGCCCTCAAAGTTGTCTGGAGTTTCTGTGGAGGGGAGGACTCTGCTCTTCCCTGTAGGGGTTTTTCCAGCATTGCCCACATCAGTGGTGTAAACAACTCCTCCTGCTTGGTCAATAATGCACCAAGGGGGCTTTCTGAGCTTGTTCAAGCAAGTTCCATTTTTTAAGGGAATTTAGATGCCACCAGTTTTCCTTAGAATTAAACCCTTCAACTCCTTTAGCTCTCTGATTCCAAGTCACCAGCTCCCATGGCGTCTGTGTATGAAGATCCAGCGAGACATAGGGGGGGGTCTTGGACCTACACTAATGTATGGGTGAATGGCAGCTGGAAAAACAAACCCACATGGAGCAGCTTTCAGTGCTGTGCAGAACCAGCACAGTGAGCTGGAGATGTGGGCTTTGCCTGGGGACACCAGATTTGAAGGGTTTTTTGTAAAGCTGGAGGGTGTTGAGGGCTTGGTTCTGTCATTTGGACCTCGGAAAGTTGTATCTTGCATCCTTGAAAAAAACAAGCAGTTGAAATAAATTTTAAAAAGGGGCTCAGCATGTAGTAATGCCCACCAAGGCATATGGGTATCACCTTGGGAGATCATAGAGATTGGAAGGGACCTCGAAAGATCATCTAGTCTAATTCCCCCCCGGAGCAGGATCACCTAGATCAGGTCACACAGGAACACGTCCAGGTGGGTTTTAAACGTCTCCAGAGAAGGAGACTCCACAACCTCCCTGGGTTGCTGTAAAAGACCTCCTTGGTGAAATGTTGTGGGGATGAGGAACCCTCTGCCATGCTCCAGCCTTTCCATGGGGCTGTGGGAGTGCAGCCCTGCGCTAAGCTGGGCTCTCAATGGATGGCAACATTGAGGATTCAGACTATGTGTCCTTCTTGAGCAGAACCTTTGCTCATGGACGTTGATTACAACTAGTCTAGATTAAACACTGAAAGCTAAATGCTACCCCTTGCAGTCTCCACCCTGGGAACCCACCTGTTGACACAGATCCATCAGCTCAACACTCCCCAGCTACCAATGCTGTGGAGCAAATGATGTCTTTTGGACACCTGACCCATTATGGGGGGGAGGGCTTCCTATGGGGAGCCAGTATTGGAAAGATATAGCACATCCCAAACCACTTTGGAGTAATACCCTTGAAGCCCTGATGGTCTGGAAGGGTTTTATAGTCCAAGTATCATGCCTGGGCCCCTGGAACAGCAACTTGGCAGGTAACAAATCTCCATGCTCCGAAAGGCTGATGTCGTCATTGCTTTGGCTTCATGGCACCAGCACCTGGCTTGCTGGAATCACTTTGTATCTGCCTTTCCTCTCCTGGCTCTTTGGAGGGATCCAATGACTGATCTCACCGAGGTCTCATCCCCACCCTGCAAATCCTACGTTTCTCTTCACCTGCAGCACATCATGGATGTTTGCTTCCTTCTGCCTTGGGCTGATGGGTGTCTTGTGCCGGGTCTTCACAGACCTTTGATCTCACAACTGCAGGTTGAAGAGGATCTCTGTGCCTTGTGGTGTCCCAGCTCCAGGAAAAACCCGCCCTGGGACAGAACCCATGCTGGGCTGAGCAGGGAAGAGAGGCTCTGCCATGATTTGCTGGGGCTCAGGTCCCACCACCCATCCAGGATGTCATACAATCCTTTCTCCTTTCTTCCTTTCAAAAAAAGATTGATTTGGTTGTTTTGCAAACCTTCATTTACCTCCATTTACCTTCATTTACCTTCGTTTTCTTTCCAATGAAAACAGAATTACCCCCCCAAAAAGAGAAAAAGCAATATTTCAACAAGTTTGAATCAGAAAACTTTCTATTTTTTTTAATTTGAAACATCTCTAAAAGGTCCTCTGAAAAATTCTGCTTCTTAATCCAAAGTTGTATTTTTATTTTCCTGGAATATCCTTCAGTTTTCCTTATATAACCGAGCATATCTCTCCCTCCTCCCCTCTAAAAATAGTCTGTAAAAAATACATAATCTAATTTTGGAGTTGAGCAAAGCCATCGATCCATCCCAACAGAAAATGCTGCACGCTTCTCAGTTCTCCAAAGAAAATCTTTTTTTTTTTTTCTCCTTTTCTTTTTGTCCCATGGTTGGTTTTTCCCCTTTGTTCCACGAGGTCGACTTGGGACAATTCCTCCCCTCCCCAGTTTTCAGTATTACACAAGTGGACCAGAAAAAACAGCCATTCAGCTGCTCCAACCGCAATCTAAACGAGAATAAGAAGATATTTCAGCTGTTTCTCTTGGTTTCCCATTTTTCTCAGTTTCTGGCTCAGTAGCTCCCAGAACCTATTACACTAATTGTTCTTTCCCAAAATCCGACTGTCAACAAAAGGCAGGGAACCAGTCTTAACATTTTCAAATGGAATTTCCACTACTTTGGGTTGTTCCTGGCTTTGATTTCCATGAACTTGTTTGCCCTCCGAGAAGTTTGACATTTTGTGATGTTTCCCAAACTTAAATTTGGTCTCATCAACTCTTTGACAAACATGAGATTCGTCATCACAAGCGACGTTTCACGGTGGAGCAGAAACAAATGTCTCCCTCATTATTTTATTTCCAGTCCATGATGAGATAATTAAAGTGTTTACGTGAAGCTATAAGGGAATCGCTACGAGGTCAAGCCAACGGGGTGAACCCTTCAGTGCAAAGCCACCTTCTCAGGTTTCTGCAGGAACTTTTCCTTCACAAACATGCTTCATGCCTGCCCCAAATGTCCCTCTCCCCAGCCAAAATTTGTCTTATAAATGCAATGCACATTGTCAGAGGGCTTTGTTCAGGACAATTGTTTGTCAATATGTTTTTCCAGCTTTCTCCTAGTTGGAAGGACCTATCTCAGCAGCACTTCAACTGGTTGGTTGTGCCCAGCACCCTGGAACATTGTACATGTGGTAGGAACAATAAACCAGTATAATGACATCTTTATATTACGGGCCCTGAATTATTTGAGAGTTGATGAATAAAGGAAAATTAATGTTGATCCTCATTTTGCATCACCCACTGGTAGACTAGGCTTGCAGTCAATACAATAAATCAGGTGCTTAAAATTAAGCAGATGCTTAAGGGCTCTGTTAAAACGCAGCCTAAATGCTTCCACAGATTGAGGAGGGACTTAAAATTTCCTTAGTAGTGAGATTCAGGAGTGGGATATAGGAACCTCTTCTCGGATTTAACCCAACTGAGACCAAACCAAACCAAACCCAAGCGAAGCCCTTCTTGAATGTTTTGTTCCTATTCCCCTTCAAATTTCTCTTTTCCTCTTTTTCCTCCAGTCGAAGGGCTTTGAAAAAAAATTTAAAATGGAACAAATAAAAAACCATGGTAATTGTTTGCAGCACTGGGGAACTTTTCTCTGACGTGTCCCAGAGCTTCTGCTGGGAGGCAGCGGGAGCCAGGCGCTGGCAGCTGGTTTCACTTTAGAGCCATGTAGGAGCTCGTGGCTAATGCAGTTGTTCTACATTTACCATCCCCTATCCCTCTGGAGCTCCCTCTTTGCACCCACCTTGACACCAGCCTGAGTTTGCTCCCAGTTTGATAAGTTTTGGGTTGGTTTTCCCTTTTTTTTTTTTTCTTCTTGTTGTTTGTATAATGAATAAACATCTTTTCACGAGCAGGAATAAGGCTGTGGACACTCCTGGCTGCTGCTCCCCCTTTGCCACCACTCCTTCATGTGTCTAAGTTTAGCAGGGGGTCCAGGAGCTAAAATGGAAAGCACATGGGTTTGTGACTTTACAATTGAAATAAAGAAATCTAATCTGACAGAAGAAGCATGTTGTTTATAGAACTATGGATTTCAGTGAAGGACATCCCCACCAAATCATAATTAAGGCTACCATAATGACCTCCAAGTTTCATTTGTTGGGCTGGGAGGGAGGAAAATACAGATATTTTCAGTGGGTTCTGCTGAAACAATTTATGGAGCCCCACAGCTGGTTTTAATGTGCTGATGAGCTGGGAAAACAGTCAAAATTGCTCTCCAGTCAAGTGACTGTGTAATATCTGAGGGCAGAACCGGACCAAAATCTCTGTCATTTTATTTAATCTAATGAATAGTGTTTGGTAACTGAAAAACATAATTGCTCTGCACATATGTTACATGCACACTTCACTAATAAAAGCCACAGTGCCACCGGTGGAACAAATGAAAGCACTTTTAGGCTGATTTATTTAACTCTCTTAATTTTTTTTAAAGACTTCTTCGGAATAAACCAAGTATTTGGCATGAAAATCTTCAGCAACATTTATGCAGGCTGCAGGGAGGAAATCTGTGTTCCTTAAAATAAAAATAATTGATTTTTTTTGCAAGAAAAGACATTTAACAAAATAATTTTCTACCTTTTCAAGTGTATCTTAGGTTTTTCGCTGGAGGTGCCTTTGAACTCAAAAGACACAAACCAAATCAACTTTAAAATTAGCACATAAAATTAATGATTGCTGGGGTTGGCAGGCTGACTGGAAAACCAGGACTTTTCTGGCATTTTCATTTGGAAAAGCTTCAAAGCTACTGCCTGGGTTTGACATTAGAAGCAAAAGCTGAAGAGTGAGGGAGAAAAGAGGAAAATGCCTCCCAAATATCAGGTGCAGAGCAAATTTCAAAGGACAGAAACCCCCCATGCTGTGTTTGCAGTCTCAGCCTTGGGAGCATCACTTAAAGCAAATCTTCCAAATCTCTAAGATCTGGTTGGTTGTTCATTTGTCAGGGTTTTGGTTTGGGTCTGGTTTTGTTGTTTTGTTTTTTTTTTTTCTTTAGTATTTATATGTGAAAGTAAACAAGGGTGTGGTTTTGGGAGAGCAATGGAAGAAGCCATTGATATGATCATAATAAATCAGTAGCTGTACCCACCCCAGAAGAAATACACATATATAGGAATGACCAGCTTGTCTTAGAGGATACTGTTGGATTTGGCTAAACTTGCTTAAAAATCTGAAAGATATTCCTTTTCTGAAGAAGCTCAGATTTGATCAGCTACCCTAAGACCAGAACTAGCAGCCCAAGCTTTTTAATATATTTTTTGTTCTCCCAGTAAAATAAAACAAAAATTTCTGGGGAGCAAAAGACAAAGAATCACCCACTTTATACCTTCATTAGTGGAAAATGAAGTTTTCCCTCTCCTATGAGAAGCAAGCCAGGCATGGGGTTGGTGATGGGAGACAGCTGCAAACAAATGTGTTGAGTGAATTAATGTTCTGTGTGATGGTGGAAAAAGAGTTGAGCTCTGCAGGAAGGATTTGGTTATCACATGGGCTGAGAGGAGGACGGTGGAGACTCTGCAACTTCATCTACAAACTTTGTGTTATTATTTAAGAAAGAAAGGAAGGATGTCATGAGAGAGAGGAAAAAAAAGAAAATATGCATTTGGAACAGCAAAATTGGCAAAATGTGAGTTGCTATAAGTTGGATTCTTGTTTTCTCGAGTGGATTTGGCTTCAAAAGTAATTAGCTTCTTGTCACATGCTTGGGCGGTCGTGCCAAAGAGTTCAACAACACATTATTTTTGTCATTGCACAAAAGGTGATATTGAGCCCAGAATAACTGTTTCTATTTATGACTTTGGCTTTTGGCTGAAGCTCAAAGGAAGCGAGAAAAAAAGTAATGATATCCTTTTCTGAAGGTCTTGGGGCACTTGAGTTTCAGATGCTAATGTACAAGAAAGTTTACCAGGGTCTCAGTGTCCGTAGTACAGGCAGCTCCCCAGGAGCTTTATTTGGGTTGTTGGGCTGTTCACTGTGGAGAAAAACCAGCACAGAAACCATGTGGGATCAAGAACTGAGGCCACAGTGATTCCTTAATCCTACATCGACCAAAACCTTTCGTAAGGTGCCAGCAACTTCAGGAGGAAGAGGAAGGCTCAATAGCCAAGACTTTGTGGGTGCTACAACCCCTCCAGCTCTAAGAGCTATTCCAGCCCCCATTGAGGCTCAGGAATGTTCCCTTAAAACCCCAGGAAAACTTTTTGGTCCCTTTATGTGCTGGGACAACCCACAGAGAAGGGTGACAGAGCTCCTTCCTGATAGAAGAAATTATTGTTTGACCTGAGTATTGATTAAGCCAACAAATCACACTGGCCAGGGTGTAATAACCAAGGAGATATCTACAGGGATAGACACAGTAAAAGGGTTTTTGCCTGCATGGAAGTGAAGAACATGCAAAGAGTGGGTATATAGGTGGAAATGGATTTAATAAACACCTGCTGAGTCTCTGTCTTACTTCCACTGAGGTATTTTAATCTTGATGGTTGTAATAATGCAAGAAAAATCTTATTATTAATTACACTTTGGAATGTTTCTGCTTAGTCAACTCCAGGGCAACAGTTTAACTTGACACAACAGTGTTTGCTTTAAATTGTGTGGACCGTGCCAGCCTGCGGGGGTGATTCATTTGCTGGCTAATTAACAAATGCCTAATGTAAATTTAACATTCACTTCAACTTACATTCCTGCAACCCAAACTTCTTTTTGATTGGGGTAGCTGCAAGTGGAAACCAAATATTTTCGTTGGTGGAGCCGAGGGGATGGCATATGCTGCTCGTTTAGATTTCCATTTCCTTTGCATCTCTTCAGGGTCTGAAAGTCAGGCGTTAACATTTCCGAATACAAAGTCATTTTTGTATGAAAAGTTGCAAGTAAACCCCCAAGATTCTCTAGTACTCCTAAAACCCCAAATTCTTTAATTTGCAGAAGGAACGTGGCATGTGAGATTCCCCCAGTGCTTCTTCCCAAATTTCCTGGTAAATAAATAAATACCCACTCTGGATTTAAGAGGTTTTTGTGTCTTTCTTGTGCTGAGCATCCCTCAGCTGACTGAGCTGAAGAACCAAGCCAAGGAGTTGCTCAATGGAAGGTTTCCTTGGCTCCTGGTCGCCTCTCAGCTTCATGTAACATTCCCATTCTCCCAGGTGGAGCATCATGATTTTTTTCAGCCATTAATGTTCCTGGAACATGGCAACCCTGACTGGGATGTAAACAGGATCATGGCTTTCCTGATGGCCCATGTAAAGAGATAAACAACTTCATCCTGCAAACAGACAACCAGGCTCCTGCAGCCAGTGGCTGCTTTACTGGGAAATGCAGCAAGAGATGAAAAGAAAGATACTTGTGAGGGTTTGAAGGAGCAAGGATGAGGTTTGAGGTTCACATGTGAAGTGCTGGGGCCTGGGCTGTGGGTCCGAAGTTGGAATTGACCCCCAATTGACCCAATGGATGAGTCCCAACCCAGCAGAATGTTTTGTTCGCCCAGTGGTTTCAGGCCCAAGAGGCAGAATCTGTCCTGCCTGTGTGAGGCCCCAACTGCCCCCAGGTGATCATGGTTGGGGTGGGGGGTGAGGCCAGAGCTATATCAACCAGGAACGAGATCAGTTTGAAAAGAGTTCATGTTGGGGTAACTTGCTGAGCTCTCTCTCAGTGGCATGGTCCCCCTTGGCTGATTTGAGATGGAGAAGAGCAAACAGATGAAGAATAAAAGCTGAAGGTATGCTGAGGGGATGTTGCTGAGTTGGGTATTGGCCTGAGGGAGAAGAGAGCTAGCAGCACAGCATGACAGAAATGATGTGGGCTTGGATGCCTCTCACCACCAGGCTGTGTGGGGGAGCTGGTGCTAGTGGCTCCTCACCATCTGCACGCCTTCCAGCCATCTACTTCTGCTTCTTGAAGGGTCCCTGGGTGCACATAACAGCACAGCTCGGTAGGAAGGGAACATGTCCACATGGCCTTTTAAATGCCTTTTACCAGCGTTTCCTGGCAAGGCCTGGAGCAGATTTGACTGGCCTCAGGAGGTGACTGGAGGTGGCAAATCCAGCCCCATGCAGAGCCCATGCAGGGCCATGTGTTGGAACCGTGCTCCTCTCCTAGAAGCTTCCACCCACTTCTTTAATACTCATCCCCTGTCATCAGGTTGGACTCCCAGGGCTGAATGAGATGGGTTTCTGGACACCTACCCCATTTGTTGCAGCATGAGCTTCTTCAGTTTTAATGCTGGGAAAGCCTGTGGTGAGAATCCATCATTTAAATACTTTTTTAAGTGGAAGGTTGCAGTTTTATGGAACATTTTAGCATTACTGTCCTACTCCAACTGGTTAGCATTTTCTTCCCCTCCTGTGGGGAAACACTTTCTTAAGGGAACTGGATTTTGGGAGGCATGAGACAAGGAACTCAGACCTCTCAATGGTAATTCTGTCATTTCTGCTGCTTTTCAAGTTTGGAAAGGTTACGTAGACCCTTTTCCTCAGCAAGGCAGAGCAAAGACTGATGAAGCCCATCAGGGGCTGCTGTGAAGTGCAATTGAGTCACGTTCCTAAAGGGCTTGGAAATCATCTGATGAAAGCCATATGCTGATATTGGGCTCATCTAAGACAGGTTTGATTTCAGGATTATTTGAAGTGACCCAGCAGAGAGACAGGGGGCTTGTGATGACCCTTGAGAAATGCCTGCACAGGATCAACCATCAATCTGTCTTTCCAGGAGAGAGATTCAGGTGCATCCAAGGGGATTTGCTTTGGAAATCACACTGTAATCTCTCAATAGCATCATTCCAATGTGATTTCCAGCACCACCTCTCTACAGCTCTGTTTCGATGACATGCAGAGATACCCTGAAAATAGTGGGGTTTCACTCCATTTTGAAGTCTCTTGGTGATGTAAGTGCACTTTTTGCTTAGTTTTGTTGAAGGTCTGGGCCAGGCCTGGGGGTTGAGCTTGGAAAATCCAGGCATTGCTCTGAACTTTGCAGCTCAGTCCTGTTGTTGGAACTCCCTGGAAGAAGGGAACGAAGCAGTGGGCAGGCTGGGAAGGGTTCAGAGAAGGGCCATGAGGATGATCAGGGGACTGGAAGACCTGTCCTATGAAGAAAGGCTGAGAAATCTGGGTTTGTTAAGCCCTGAGAAGAGAAGGCTTGGGGGAGACCTTATCACCATGGACCAGTACTTGAAGGGTGGCTACCAAGAGGAAGGAGACTCCCTTTTTACAAGGAGTCACATGGAAAAAACAAGGGGGGATGGTTGCAAGTTACTCCTGGGGAGATTCCACTTGGAGTCTAGAAGAAAACTCTTCACAATGAGAACAATTAAACATGGGAATAGTCTCCCAAGGAAAGTGGTGGACTCCCCTACATTGGACAGTTTTAAGACTCAAGAGGGTGCTGGGCCAGCTCACTTCAACCAATTTTTTTTTTAACCTTGAAAGGTTGGACTAGATGATCCTTGAGGTCCCTTCTAAGCTGGCATTCAATGATTCACAGGAGCTTTTGCTCTGGAGGGATGCAGAGCCATGAACCACCACCTTGCTTTGTTAGCCAGCAAGGGAAGCTTGTGTATATTTATGTTTGCTGCTCTGTGGGCTGGATGTATGCATAAAATACTTTTGCCCCCATTGCACATTCATCCACCTTGGTGAGGCTGGAGCTGAGCAAACACAAGCAATGATTTTGCAGCTTCCAAAACCAGAGTGCCCCTGTTCAGATGAAAGATTCATCCCATCATTAGTGCTGAATGGTGTCTTCTTGACTCTCCCGTGCTCCCCCATGGCACAGGGAAACCTATATAAAGAAAATTGGCTGGCTCTTGAAAAGCATAAATGAGAGGAACTGGCTGTGGAGAGAGGTTTCTGAGTCCTGTTAGGGTTTGAGAAGGAGTTCAAACACTTCGTTCTTCAGCTGCTGGAGATAAAAGTCCTGGTACATTCAATTCCCACTTTCTGCTGCTGCCAATAAGCAGGGGGGCTTCTTCCTCAGCCTCTTACCCCCGCAGAAATAACAGAGATAAAGCAAGCAAAATAAATAAATGCTTTGTGGCTAGAATAGATAATAATTTCACCAGCTGAATATTAAAATATCAAAGCTGGAGGAGAGGATATATAATTATGGGCCTTTGAAGTTCAATAAAGGTCCATTTCATCAACATGGTAGCTACTATTTCAAATGCAAAGGCAGAATAATAATACTGCACTGGCATTTCTGACCCACAGAGGATATGGTAGGAGAAGAAGAAAGTTCTTTAAGACAGAAGCCATTTAGACTGTGGCTGGTTAATTATCCCACCCCAAAATGATCTGCCCCTGACAGGAGAACCTTGCTCAGCATCATTTCTTTCCATTTTACCTCTTCCATATTTCTGATTTTCTATTTTAAGAAGGATTGTTTGGCTCAGTAAGAGCAGGTGACATGCACCACTGAAATGGGGGGACTCTTAGGTGCTTAGTTATGCTGGAAATAGCCTCAGATAAAACAGAAGCTCTAAATTCTCCATTCCAATAAGCTGCAGCTGAACTTTATTTGATCCCAATTTCTCAACCAGGGCCAGGGTTAAATGCTTACCAGCATTTCCAGGTGGTGCAAATTTAACTTGACTCCACCCTATGGCAGGTGAAGAGAAGTCAGCCTTGAGGCTTCTTACACAGGGCATAAGGTCCTGGAAAAGCTAAGGTTCAGACAAGCCACCTTATTTTCCCCAAGCCCCCTCAGAGACCTAGAGGTGGCCTACCAGTGTGGTGGGAGCTTCAGCTTCTTCTCCCACTACACTTCCCAGGATGCAGGACACCTGGCATGTTGTTGGAGGTGAGCCCTGGCTCATACAAGGGCTGGAAGGGAAGATGTTTGGTTCCTAAAGACCCTGTGCCAGCTTGGGTAGGGGAAGGAGAGCTTCTGAAGGAAAGCTGGAAGATCTACAACAAGGTATGGGGTTTATCTTTTTATTTTTGTTTTTGGTAACACTGTTAAAGATGTTTCACTGTGACCACGTTGAAATAAAAACTGAGGACGCTTGAGGCTGAAAGAAAAGCTTTTTAAAGCCAACAGAAGCTTTGTGAGTGCCAGCAGTGTTTATACCATGTGGTTCTTGTACTTAAAGAGTTTACTCCATCAAGGTTATTTTATTTTTCAGTAGACTGTCATCACATTTGGATACATCTTGAGTTTCAAGTTAACATCCAGTCCAGTTTTGTGGTTGGGGAAAGACAAGCAAGAGCCCTCAGTGGAAGAGGAGCTTTCATTTGTGGGTAGGGATGTTGAATGACTCCACAGATTCCTGTTAGAGGTTTAATAGCAGGACTTTCCCACCTGTTCTTGGCTAGAAAGTCAACCTTGTGCTGGTGTGGAGACCTAGTGAAAGTGTGAGAAGAGGGTACTACATTCTATTTCCTAGAAAAAGTGTTATATAACTTTTTTGGTTCAAAGTGGAAATCAGCCTGTGGAGGGAGAAATGGTCTTTCTCAGCATACTGTGCATGTGCAGGAGGTCTTGAATGTGATGTTTCAAACCTCATGGTGCAATATAAAAGAAATGAAAGTTTATTTTGCATTTTATTTTGCTTCTCAGAGTGCAGGAGCAGTGGCTGTGCAATAGATGAGAGGGTGACTCGGTGATTGGAAGAGGCTAATTAAGCAGTTGTCTTGGTTGACTCCCATTGGCTTGATTACTTGGAGCAAGAGTGCTTTGCAGATTGTCCCAGACCTCCTGGAGTGCAGGAGGGTGAAGGTGCCTGCCTGGACCAGCTGAGGTGCAGGTGGGGCTTGGAGCAGCTGTGGTTTGAGGGCAGCCTTTGCCAAGTGTTTTACAATGGGGAAACACAACCCTTCAGATTAGTTCCACTTTTCATTTGGCCTCGTATCAGCACTGGGTGTGGGTGTTCCAGTTTGCACATTTGGAAACTGGTGTCTCTTGTTCAGTGCAGGTCCTTGATGGGACTGAGCCTTCGGGTGCTCCACTAAAGGAGTGGTGACAACTTCTGCTCTCACTCCAGTGAATGTTTCCATCAGTGGCTTCTACCCTGGCATGCCCAGCTGATTGAAACCATCAGCTATTTGAAGCTGGGAGGCTCTGTTGCTTCAAAAACGACAGGGCTCTGCTCCTTCTTGGCATTTCTCAGTAGAAATGAGGAAAAGGCACCTTGGTAAAGTAAGTCTCTGGCTTCTGTAGAATTCACTGCATCTAAAAGGACTCCTGCAAAGCCCTTGTTGTCACCCAAATTCAGTGATGGTTTGAAGCTTATGAATATCCTGTTATATGTCAGAATGAATTTCCCAGGGTTGAGAATTGCATCTTCATGAAAAAGGTTAAGCTTGAGCTTGGGTTTCTTTTGCAGGCTGAGTTTTCTGTCTGCAGGAGAGTTGGGAATATGTGAGTGAGGATGAGTCCTTGTTTGGTGCTCCTGTGCTGCGTGGCAGGGGAGTTGCTTGGTGGTGGTCTTGATGTCTCTTGAGACGTGTTGCTCTGCTTCCCTTCCTGCTTTCTCATGCTGCTGAATTTGACGAGTCCTCTGGAGTGTCCTTTGGTGTTGGTCAGATGGGGATGACAAGTGGGGTCACCCTGGTTTTGAAGCTGGCATGGGCTGACCCTGGAAGCCTCCTCTGTCTGTCCATGGAGGATGCAACATGCAGGGGGATGCAGATCCTCCTGAGAGAGCCTCTGGAGAGCCCACACCCACATTGACTTTGACCATCCTGTGGGGATTTTCACAGAAGTCAAAGAAGTCATTCAAGAAGCACCACAAATCAAAACTAGAATTGTTACAATGAAATCTAAATGAAACCATAATGTAAGAGAAATAGCAGATGAGGATTTTGTCTCTTCTATGGTAGAACTGGCAATTTAAATTTAAGTTGAAATCAATGAATGATACACAGCTTGATGGAGAGTCAGAATGTCCCAGTTCTGCTACAAAGGCATTTGGCTGCAGATTCAGCCCTGTAGGTTTTTTCTCAATGTGTAGACCTTTTTTGTTGTTGGTCAGCTGCTTCTACTAAACCATTTTAAATTAAGTCTTGGTCAATGTCAGAGTTGAGATCTGTTTTATAGGGATGTGTTTGTGGAAGAGCATCCAAATACCTGCCTTTGAACTTGTCAGTTATAATTATATTCTCAGCAGACGTTGAAAGCCATAAACCTCATGCTGAGTGCTTTGAATATCACTTAAGAGCTTAAGCCATGTTCTTGGAATGAGTTTGAGGAAAAACCTGGAGGGACTCAGCAGCGGGCACAGGGAATTGGATCTCTCCTTCCTTTCTTCTAGCAGGGGAGAGTGAATTCCCATGGAGAGAAATGGAAAAGCCTTTTCCAAACAGGACAGCACTTACCTTGCAGGAAAACTCCAGAAAATACTGGAAAACCAAATATTTTGAGCTAAGATCAAGGTGATGGAGTGAGAGGTGGGATGGTTTGGTTGGAGTGATGGGGAAGCACTTTCTGCATGTTAAAACCAAACTAATTGCTTGGCCCTCAAATTATCTAATAGCTGGTTGTCCTTTCTTCAGCTGGCTCTGCTCCCTTTCTGACACCACAGACAAGCAACTGTGAGTTAGAAATGTCAACGTGGTTTAGGTTGGGGAGTGTTTATAATAATTATGAATTGCCTTCATGGTTTGTTTGCTTTCCATAGCAATTGCAAGAAGGCAGCAGCTGACAGCTGTGGAAATTCTTTGTGTTATTCCCTTCCTATAGAACAACATGGATCTAATTAGTGTGCACCAGCAGCACCGTATTATTAAATTAATAGTGATTAGACAGCTATTTGCACCTGTGCTAATGTAGCAATGTTTATCTCAAAGTGTGTTAAATTATTAAATGCTTCAAGTATCTAATGACACTGGCTTTACAAATGGGGAATCTGCAGAGAGAGCTGGAGGCTTTCCCCAAATGCACATAAAATACCAGTTAAAAGGGAAGTTCCCTATTGCATGCAGGCTGTGGAGGTATAGGCACCATATATATGTGTGTATGTAGTTACAAAAAATACCCAAGATCACTACATTAAATAACTTTTTAAAAAAAAAAAAAAAGTGCATGGGGAGGGAAACAGAGTTATTGAAAATGAAGCAGAGACTGTCTGGGCTGTGAACAGATTCTGCTAGTGCTGTGCAAGGCAAACACTGATTTTTCAACAGCTCAGCCAAGAGATTTGCTGTCAAAAAATCCTTTACAGCCCTGCTAGGATTCCTTTTGCCCCTTAAGCAATAGCGGAATAGAGATGTTTATTGAACTGATATGCTGTGTTAGGCTTGGCTGTTGTAGAGTGATTATGGTTGATATTTTCTGAGGAAGTAGATAGACCATAAGGAAACATGTTGGAGTCTAAACTATCCTGCATCGACACAATGTTTGCTGCGGTTGAATTTGTCACTGGAAACTTGACTCTTTCACTTAATTTCTATTTATTTTTGGCATTGTTGATGGTAGGAGGCAGCAACATCCCTCCTTGAAGATTGTGTACTGTTCTTGGAAACACAAAGGAAATAAACTTTTTAACAGGGTTGACACCATTTATTATTATTACTCCTAGTTATTTATTTTTATTTTAGTGGGATAGAGAAGGCCAACCGGGGTCAAACTGTGTGAGGCATCTGATAGGAGAAGATGGCCCCTACCTCAGGAACAATGGCAGTTCAAGGAGTGCCTGGGTTCAGCAAAGTGCTTAAGCACAGACTTAATTGTAACCAAATGCATGAGCCCCTTTGATGCTCCATCATTTCAGAAGCTGCGATACAAGACAACAATTGGGCGTGTTGAACAACCGTATGGACCACAGACAAAGAGGGAAGCAAAGAGCTGAGAGGACACACGATTACCCAGGCCAAATAGATAAAAGATGGTTCCCTTTTTCCTTGTTGCTCTATGTGGATCTCTGCTTTGTCTGCGAGGGGGCAGGAGAAGGTTGCTAGATCAAAAGTTAGGCCTCTTGCTCAACCTGTAAGCATCTCAAGCACTACCCCATGATGGGCAAAGGAGCACACATGCAGATGTGGATGGCAGTGTCATCAGGGCTGCAGACTGAAAGCACCTTGGCCACATATAAGCATTGGTAAAGCTGGTATTTTCATTAACACCCCCCAAAGTGGAGGTGATGGTTGAGCATCTTCACACTGAAGCTACATCTAATTCTCCAGCAGAGGTGCAGTCACTCCCCAGATGAGCATCTCGAGCAGCTTTAATCTGGTGAGTTTGTGCCATGTCAGCAAATTGCTGCCGCTCCCTTGCTCACCGGCTGTGACTGCCTTCTGTGAAAAGGGACAACTTGCATACATGAACCTCTCCCATCCACTCGAGGAGGTGGTGAACAGCAGAGTGGCCATCTGGCATTTCCGTGCAGCACGGTGAACTAGAGCAGATTGCTAACGTCTTCCACTTGTGCATCTGAGTTCTGCAACTGTTTGCATTTGCTTGTGATGTAACGTTTTGCTGGGAGAAAGCTCTTCCAGTCTTGTTCCTTTTGTAACAGATCTTGCTGTGCTCATAAATCACTGCAGGGTGACTGCCTGCTCAGATGCTAGATGGGGTTGCTGTTGCTGCACCCAGTGCAGGCAGTAGTACCTGATCGGTGCTTGAGGTTGGCTGAAGCCATGGAGAACATCTGCCCATCGTTAACTGAAGGCTTTTGAATTCCTTTTTCCTTTCCTGCCTTTCTCGTTGTATGAAGAGCAGAGGAAATGGTGATTTTTGCAGTAGTTTTTTGTCCTTTGTGAACCCTCTCTGAAGGAGCTGAAGTGCTTTACTACACGTGCAACGAAACCTCAACACGGTGCCATCAAAGGGATGCGTTCTGCCCTCAAATGAGTGAGTGGGCAAGAAACTGAGCTCTGCATGTGTGTCTGATGGCCTTATGTGTCTCATCTGTGAGGATTTGGAGGCGTAAATCTAGGGGCTCAGTGCTGAGAATCCATCCTGCTGTATTTATGGCCGTTGTTTAACTTTAATCTCGGCCATTCATTTGCTTCCTGGATCTCGTATAATTAGAACGTATTAAACAGGAGCCAGCCACAAGAAATATAAAAGGTTAATGCAGTTAGGAAATGTCAGTGGAACGAGTACAGCTCACTAATTCACGGGTTCTTTCCATAAATATTTTCACCAGCCAAAATATTGACTTTAACCTTTTCCATCTCCTGCATGTAAAGCTTTGTATTCCCTTGTCGCAGCAACAAATACCTCAGAGCATGGGGATGGTGCTCGGCACAGGGCAGGCGATTACAGCCTGCAGTTATGGTATTAATTAAGTGGCAGAGTCAGGTTTCACCATGGTAAGGCACACCCAGGGATGGAAAACTCAGACATAAGGAGAAAGAGCAACCAGCTAGAGTGGGGATCGCAGGAATTGTTGAGGACAACAGCTTGGAGCTGGTCCAGCAAACATTTAACCCCCAAATATCTTGCTGTCAGTAGAACACAGGTTTGGGTGTTTGGATTGAGATGTCCTGGGTCACTGTCCTCAGCTGCTGGAGAAGTCCACATCTTGGATGTTTTCTCCTAAGTTGGTCAAGACCCATGATCTATTATACAATTATAATATATTTACACTATTAACCCCAGTTCCCACAGTGGAAGGTGGTTCCACCACCTCCTGACTCTAAAGATTTGAAATCTTGTTTGGTTTTGGTGCCTGCTACCAGCTCAGGGTTCCTGAGCACTGGCTGCACTGGGCTGTATGTGTCATGAGTGGTTGATGGGGATGATTTACTGCTCACCTCCCATGGTCTGAGCTTCATCTGAGACATGAGCAGCTCCTACCTGTGGCTGTTTCATGCTAAAATTTCTCTTCTGTCCAGACTTTGCTCAGGATGCTAAACGAAAGGGGACCCACTACTGTTTTCCTTGAATCCCTCCCAAACTCCTGCCTGTTGGAGATGTAGAGATAAATCTTTCAGTGGGTCTGTAGCACTAAACCCGAGCAGCTGTACTCTGGGTTAACGGTCCCCGGGGCTTTTCCTGTGTGCTTGGGGCACTGCTGCCTGTGCAAAACATGTTATTCCCTTAATCTGCTTCCCCGAGTGCTACCTGTGGTTTCAGCTGATAAGTGTTCTGGATGTTTTCCTCTGGACCATCTCATAAAACCAGCATGTGCTGTTATAAAGCAGTGGGCTGCAGCTCAGAAATGAAATCGCTCCTCTATACAGCTGAGGGATGAAATGTAATATTCTCCACGCAGTATTTTTTGGATAGGTTTTTCATATCTAGCAGCCTGGTGGGATGTCTGCACATCCTGAGAGCAGGTACGAGATGTATTTGTGTCAGAAGGTACAAACAATAAATTAACATTATGCTGCGTGTGCTCTAATGAAACTCAAAAGTGCTTTCCAGGATCACCTCTGCAGTGCCTGGAAGGATGCTGAGTGTCTCTGCCACCTTGCTTATACATCATCCACTAGATACTAGCTTTGAGATGCTAATAGTTATCTGTATCTTTAATTCAAATGTAACACTAGGCTATTGTGGCTTCATGTGTCTTGTTAACCCTCTTGGAGCTGGCTGGGGGACCTGTGCCATGTGCTATGGGGCTGTGTAGATTTTGGAGGTGCTACCCATGCCTCCTACTCTTTTGCCACTGCGTCGTAGGATTATTTCATTCAGAGGTTTTTTTTATCCTGTAGTTTGGCTTTATAAAGTAAATGAGATTAAGTGTTGCTTAAAGCTAAGCCTTTGCCTAAGCAATGCCCTGAATTAGATGGGAACTCACAGATTGCAGAGAACTGAGGAGAACTCACTCTATGGTGCTCTCATGGCTCATCTTTTGTCTTATATTCAGTTACCCATCTTATATTCAGTCCCACTTCATTGCAATGCCCAGTTGCCCTGGTATTTGTGCATTGTTTTTTTTTCCTGAGCAGGTACACTAATTTGAACAGGGTGTATAAGTGAAGGAAGCCAAAATGAGATGCATCACCTGGCAGAGTGGTGGGAATGGCCAGGATGTGGATGGAGCAGCCAGCATGAGGGCTTGGAAAGGAGTTTCCATCAAAACTGCACATCCCCACACTGGCAAAGGATTAAGGCTGGACCCAAAAGTGAAATATGAGCTGCACACCAACACTGTGGAGAAGGACCTGGGCGTCCTGGTGGACAACAAGTTCACCATGAGGCAGCAATGTGCCACATGACCAAGAAGGTCAGTGGTATCTGGGGTGCATAAAGAAAAGCATGACCAGCAGGTTGAGGGAGGTTCTCCTCCCTCTCTACTCTGCCCTGTTAAGGCCACATCTGGAATATTGTGTTCAGTTCTGGACTCTCCAGTTCAAGGGTGACAGAGAACTACTGGAGAGAGTCCAATGGAGGGCTATGAGGATGATTAAGAGACTGGAACTTCTCTCGTGTGAGGAAAGACTGAGATCCCTGGGGCTGTTTAGCCTGGAGAAGAGAAGGCAAAGAGGGGATCTGATTAATATTTATAGATATCTGAAGGGTGGGTGTCAAGAAGATGGAGCAATCAGTCCTGTTTCAATGATGTCTAGTAGTAGGACAAGGGGAAATGGGCATTAACTGGAACACAGAAAGTTCCACCTCAACATGAGGAGAAACTTCTTTACTGTGTGGGTGATGGAGCACTGGGACAGACTGCCCAGAATGGTTGTGGAGTCTCCTTCTCTGGAGACTTTCAAGACCCATCTGGACCTTGCCTAGATGAACCTGTTTTGGCAGAGGGGTCAGACTAGATGACCTCCAGAGGTCCCTTCCAACTCTTACCATTCTATGACCACTGAAAAGTGGCACTCCTGTAATAATGCTAATTTTTGGCACCACCAGGGAAAAGAAAGAAGGAAAGAAAAAATAAACAAAAAAAAGGAAGAAAAATGCAGCTGAGGCAAAAGGCAGCAATGAGCCTAAGCAGAGCTAATGTAGGTGGCTGCAGAGTCATGCTGCAGTGCAGTCAGCACCTTGCTTGTCAGCTCACTGCAATTTATGCTGCTGATGCACCAAATTCAGCATTTAGTAAATATAGAGAGTGCCTGGTTTGCTGTAGTGCTGACTGCATAAATCTGGGTTCAATATACACGTGGGTGTGTACAGACCTACTGTATCTTTACCACCAATTCACAGCACTTGTGTAATACTGGGCTCGTGACAGAAATCAAGATTTGCCTCTGAATGACTCTATCTTTTATAAAAGGGACCACAGTGAAGCAGCCCAAGGGGACGTGCAGTTGGGTTTTTATAAGGTTTTATCCAGCTTTCATCCTTCTGGGATGTGTGTGCTTCCCATTCCCCACCACCCCTGCCATCTGTCACAAGTGATTTGCTCTTTCTCATCTTATCTGCCCCAGAGGAGAACGGTTTCCGAACAGAATTCAGTTCTGTTTTGATAGGGTTTCTAAATTTCCTTGCAAGTACACCCTGCTCACTGCTTTTGCTGTGGAGAGCAGGGCTAAAGAAGCGTCCCTTGCTCTGGCTGTGGAGACAGGTGGTGTCCTGGTGAGATGCAGGGTGGCAATGGCACCTGGGGCTTTTTACGCTTAAAAAAAGCATTCCCAGATCTTGCCAGGACCTCTTAAAGCTTCTGGTTCTGCCGTTCTTTAACAATTTCATAGGATCATAGAATTGTCAGGGTTGGAAGGGACCTCAAAGATCATCTAGTTCCACCCCCCCTGCCATGTGTAGGGACACCTCCCACTAGAGCAGGTTGCTCACAGTCCCGTCCAGCCTGGCCTTCAAAATGTCCAGGGATGGGGCTTCCAGCACCTCTCTGGGCAACCTGTGCCAGTGTCTCACCACCCTCATGGGGAAGAACTTCCTAAATTTAATGGGTCAGAGATGATCAAGGCATCCTAGTGGAGATGCAGCCCCTGCTCCATAGCTTGGGACATAGCTGGGAAGGATTGCTGCTGAGGGAGCTTTGGATTCCCTGCCTCAAGCCCCTTGAGAAACAGCAGCAGTCAAGTTTTGAGTCTGAGGTGGTTCTGTTTTGGTGTAATCCTTTCCCCACTATTGCTTGGCAATTTATTTTGCTTGCTGTGGTTGAAACCCTCACCTGTCACCTTGGAGGTGCCAGTGGCAAGACTTCAGACAAGCCCTCCAAATGATCCATATGGAAAATTTTATTTCTGTGATGGCTTTTCCTTAAAAACAACCAGTTCAGACCTGGGGATGAGGGTAGGTGCAGGGAAAATCACCTGGGAGTTAAACCTGCACCTGCTTGGAGTTTTAAGACCACATCTATTCACTGTCACATTCACTAAGAAAATTTTTTTTTTTCCCCTTCAAAATCTTTCTGTGAAGTTGATTCCACTAAAAGCCACAAGGACTGAGTCACCATGCAGGGTCTTGTAGCACATAATCACCTGGGGGATTATTTTCTCAGCGGAATAACTAGAAAATCAAGCATGTCTGGCCACTGGAAAGGAGACAAGATTCCTGCTTGTATCCAAAACCATGGGAGTGAATGATGGATGGTGGCCAGATGCAGCAGAGGAGCCAGGAAGACCAGGTGCTCAGTTTCTTTGAACACCACTGGTGTGGTGCAGTGAACCTCTCAAGGCTTTGTCATCATCTGCTCCTTCGAAGAAGTTTCCTTCTGATACAACTCAGGCTTTGGCTCTGAGCTCCAGCGTGTCAGAAAGGTGTTTCTCATTGTGCTAATTATCATCAAGAAGCAGGGATTAGCTCCCTTTCTTGTCTTGCATGGGGATAATTTGGCATTGGCATCACTTCTGAGTTGTTCTGATTGAAGTGTTTTTAAAGCTGAGGTCATGGCAGGGCTCCTTGCAAATATCCCCTTCAGCAGCACTCCCTGGACTCTATTTCCAAGGCATCTCGGAGCATTTTGGCTTTTCTTAGGCAAAAAGGGGGGAAAAAAAAAAGGGAAAAGGCCCCAGCTGAGCTTGGAAACCCTCGTGCCTCTTGGTTGAGAGCAGGTTATTTACTGTTGTTCTTGGCACAGGAGCAGTTCCAAGGCTGTGAGGCCAGGTTTGGCTGTGTTCAGTGTGGTTCCTCAGCACCACGGAAGCTCCTGCTATGCTGGAGGGGACAAAGACCCCCAGCCCCACATCAGCAGAAGGCACCAGCCTGTGTTGGAGAGGTGGTTTAATCATCTGTGCTAACTGGGGAACCAACCAGGTAGATGCTCCCAATATTGAAGAAATAAAATCTTCCTCCGTGTGCTCAGAAAGCAGGCTGAGAGAATTGGGACTGTTCAGCCTGGAGAAGAGAAGGCTCCAGGGAGATCTTATTACAGCCTTCCATATCTGAAGGGGGCCTACAAGAAGGCTGGGGAAGGACTTTGTACAAAGGCTTGTAGTAATAGGATGAGGGGTAATGGCTTTAAACTGGAAGTGGAGAGATTTAGATTGGAAATTAGAAGGAAATTCTTTACCCTGAGGGTGATGAGACACTGTCACAGGTTGCCCAGGGGGGCTGTGGATGCTCCATCCTTGGAGGTGTTCAAGGCCAGGTTGGATGGAGCCTTGAGCAACCTGGTCTAGTGGGAGGTGTCCCTGCCATGGTAGTGGTGTTGGAGCTAGATGATCTTGGAACGTCCCCTCCAACCCAAACCATTCTATGAGAGACTCACATGCTACTATCTCCCAAGGCAATTAGTCAAAGAGCAATGAGAGGGGGCTGCAAAGCATCTACTTGTTGCTGCAATGGTTAACTGAAGGGCTAAAGTCAAGAGTGAAGATATTAAACTGTATGTTGAGGGTTGTCAGCCCTATATCTAGCTGAGCTGCCAGCATGGGAAAGGCTGCTTTGATCTGCAAAGTGGGGAAAAACTCCTTATATAGGAATTTCAGACTCTATGTGGGTGGGAAATCTCCTGGTGGAAGAACGCTAGTCTTGAGAAGTCTCATAATAATATGAAATAAATGTAAAAACTTCTACTTCTGCCACAACTGGCATAATATTTCCTTAAATCACGATCCTCTGGATCTGGTTATTGTACAGGCTTTTTCATCTTCAAATAGTCTTGCAAATTTTGTCTGACTGGATTGCCTTAAACACGGTAAAAATTAAGGACAAAATATTATCTTTCTTTGTTTCCTCGCAGGTAATATGTTACTCCTTCATCCTCGTTTTAGATGAATGACTCTAGTTCTCCATAAAATGCCTTTTAGCATCCTGGTAAGAATCCCCTCTGGAATAGTTTGTCATGTGCTGTAACATGAACACGAGGAGAAGTTTGTCTTCCTTTCAAATTTTAACCTCAAAGTTTTCGGCTGTCTTGGAGACTTCCCTTGGCAGTCCTCATAAAAGACCCCGTTAGTGCCTCTGTCAAGTTCTAGGCAAGGGTTTCGTTACCACAGGCTTGGTCTAGGAGCCGATGTTAATCTTTCAGCTTCCCTTTAAAACAGGAGCTGAATGTGTGGCAGTGTTATGAAGCTGAACCTGTAGAACAGATTATGGATCCTGCTCTATTCTCTATCACCCCATCGTCTCTTTCCCAGGAATGCAGAGGCTTTACTTGCCTCCAAGACTAGACAGCTCTTAAAAATACTGCTGGCACTTAGTTTGCTTGTTCATTTATCAGGGTGAATAGGCAGCAATGGGGCTGTAGCTCCTTTCTTTCCTCAACACTACCTGGAGAAATACAGGATTTATAAAGCATATAATGTAGTAGGTGCAGCACATTGGGAGTGTGTCTACTGCTGGTTCAAGTAGATGTCAGGGGACTTAATACAGAAATTATCAGCTGAGACTGTTTGGTTTGTGTTTCACAGGAAGCTGGATGGGATTATAATAACAGTCCCTTCTGGTTCTAAAAGGTTGTCAAAGTTATAAACGTCCAATCTCAGCCAAACATCTCTAGTGTTTGTGGGCAACTATTCTGGGTGCTGGAAATTGTGGCTTCATAGCAGTCTGATGGATGGAAAGAAATCATTGGAGATGCTGTATATGAAGCATCACACATAAATCCTCGCTTGTAATTTTTTTTTTTTCTCTTCCATGGCAAATAAATTTACAAATATTTATTTGGTCAAGATTTCCGTGGTAACAAAAAGGCTATTTTGTACTGGGAGACATTTCCATCTCTGGGAGTCCTTGAAAGCTGTCGAGCTCCATGACACAGAAATGCTCTGATGCTGCATGTCATGAGCAGAGGAAGTATATTATGGACCAGCACTTGAGGCTGGAATGCAAGCAATGTATCCAGCACTCATAGAAGCATAGAATTGTCAAGGTTGCAAGGGACCTTAAAGATCATCTTGTTCCAACCCCCCTGCCATGTGCAGGGACACCTCCCACTAGAGCAGGTTATTCAGAGCCCCATCCAACCTGGCCTTCAAAATTTCCAGGGATGGGGTTTCCACCGCCTCTCTGGGCAACCTGTGCCAGTGTCTCCCCACCCTCCTGGGGAAGAACTGCTTCCTAATGTCTCATCTGAATCTCCCCACCTCTAGTTTTGACCCATTCGCCCCAGTCCTACCACTACCCAACATCCTAAAAAGTCCCTCCCCAGCTTTCTTGTAGCCCCCTTAAGATCCTGGAAGGCCACAACAAGGTCTCCTCAGAGCCTTCTCTTCTCCAGACTGCTTGCAGGGGTTGAGTTGCTCAGGGTTTTGTACCTGTTGCATCTACTATCATTGTAAACAAAATTCCCAACAGTGCTGTTGGGTTGATTGGAAGGCAGTGATGAAAATCCTGAGCAATTGCAAGCAGGGCTGGCAGCACCTTTCAGAAGATGCAGGGTACAACCCTGTGTTGATGCTGAATGAACGTGAACCATGGGAAATGCAGTGGAGGCTTAAATGGTGGAGTCAGTGCATGGTTTGTGTGTGAGGGGTGCTTGCGTGTGGCTCTGCAAATGCTGGCCCATGGGAGGGATGTTTCTGCACTACCAAAAAGCCCAGATGTCCATGGGAAGAGTGTGCCCATGTGAATTGTGTGGGTGTTATTTGTACAGCATCACTGTTGAGTGAGCAAATTTGTAACCCAACCTCCTCACTGGCCGGGGCCAAGCTATGAGAAAATGGTTGAAGCCATGGAGAAAGAGGATACACGGCCCGCCTTAGAGGTAAAGTTTTTCCATCTGACTTCAGCTGAGGCTTGAACTGTGTCCTAGGTTAATAATATTTACACCCATCTGAGGGAGGAGGCCTTTGGTGCTGTAATGAGTCTGCAGTTTGTTCTGCGATACGTTTTTACTTCTTGCCATCTGAGTTTCTCATACTCTGGACAACCTCGGGTGGGTATTTATAGAGCAAGAATGTGTGAATCCTTCACCCTTCAAACATGTGCACAGCCTTAGGAACTGTAATGATTCATATCCTCAGCTAATCACCATTGATTATGTGCAGAAAACTTGGAAACATCTTCTGAGAGACTTAAAACACGATGTATATCTAGGCTCCAAAATAGCCATATGGGTTTGTGACTCATCTCTTCAGATGCTGTTCATAAAAATCAATTACATGGTCACTTTGGCTACCAGGAGAGATCTTTTCCGTTGGCCATTTGTTTCCTAATACTGTATTTTATGGCTCTTAGAAAATCATAAAATGCTTACAAATTAGATAATATTTCTGGCAAGAAACATCTTCCATAGAGACAGGTCTGTGGTAGTTTATTTAAAAGCAGGCTGGGATCCTTGGACATGCTGAAATTTTTAGCATTGATGTGCTAAAAACACCTGGCAGAGGGAAGGGGAAGCATCTGGAGAGAAGAAGGGAGGCTGCAGAGTTTGTCTGGAGTGTGGCTGGTCGCTCAGCTCTCTCATTCCTTGCCCAGGTCATGTAGTCTGGTGTTTTCAACTCCGATAACTACAATTAGAAAGCTCAGGTCCTTGCACTGTGATTACCCACAGCCTTGTGCTGTCCATGCATGGTGTGAATACCAGGTGATAGGGAAGGGTTGGGTGGTTCTGCTCCCAGTGTGGAGATGTAGGTGGCTGGGGTTGAAGAAGCTACATTGCTGTATATCAATGTTGGACAAGGTGATTAAGAGATGCTGAGGATCTGGTTTGTGGTGCAAAATGTATGCAAAGCCTTTAGAAAATAATGTAGTGTTTTTTATAGTCATCTAATGCTGCAGTGTGGCCATCCCTGGGAAATATGGGGGTTGTTAGGAAAGGCTGAGAGTTGCCATTCATTCTCTGGGCTAAACCATTTGGGAGACTGGCACTGTCTGCTTCCTACCTATAAAACATGCAGACTTTTATTGGCCTTTCTGCCTTCTCTGTGAGAGATTCTGCTTTTGTGTGGAAGCACCATGGGTCAGCATTAGCAGGGTTTGCCTGCTGAGGGTGGCAGGGTGGTGTGGCCCTTCTCCAAACTCCCAGTTCCAGATGAGTCTTGATGGTCTCCACAGTGTTGTGACCTCGGGTAGGAGTATTAATCAAAAATGTTAATTTAAAAGTAGAAAATCTGGAATGTGTCCATTGCAGCTACTCCAGATAACAAACTTTGTCTCCTGAGCATGAAAGATTGATTATCTCAGAGATGCTCTCTGTGTGTTTGCTCTGAATAAAGTACAACTTAGCAACCAGCTGCCTACATGTGTCAACCTGACAAATCCACCAACCTTTCCTGGAAGCCACCTGTGGCTGGTGACTGGCTTGGTGAGGAGTCCTACGTGAGATTCAGGTCTGATCTTCAGATAAATCTCTTTGCGTGCCCTGCCCTTGTGTTGCCATTGCCTGTTCCATGTGCAGGACATCCATGGACAGAATCCCACTGCAGAGCAAATGTTACCCTAACATAAACACATTGCTAGATTTCCTATTTTTATTTTTCTCCAGCCGTATATATAATTGGGTTTTTGCCCTTGCTCAGCTCTTTGAAATATTGCTGGGCTGCTCACCGATCTTATCTTACACAAATATTTACACGTGTTTGTACTTTGCAAAGCATGATTTAAGCTGCCTCTGCTGGACGGTGCCTCTGTGATCCAGCCCTCTGGTCCTGGGGTTGTGAGGAGGCCAGCCCGTGATATATCCTGCCCCGTGGAGAATTCTTGCTGACTCAGCCAGAATGCTGCCAGCATCCCCCAGAAATAACCCATATTGCCATAAAAGCTTCTGGCCATCCTCTGCCACCTTTTGCAAGTAGCTTGATTGACTATCTGCTGAGCGAGCACAGTGTGGCTCTTGCCTAGAGGAAGCTGTAGATGATATGGAGCAGTGGATTGGTGACCCCAGTATTGTGTTGATGGTGGGGGCCTGTGGGATAGATGGGTACAACTGGATGAGGCAGGCTGGGACAATGCTGAAGGTGTGGGATGGACTGAGAGCTTCCAGCCAGCTTTGCCCCAAATCCCCGTGCCACCCAGCTCTGAGGATGGAAACTGTATATTACTAAGGATTACTTTTTTTTTTTTAATAATATAAAAAAAAATCTTGGCATCCTTACCCTGACTTAGACTTTCTGAAACAGCAGAGAGGGGGATTCTGTTTTTAAAACATCCCTTCTGACGAACATGAAAAGAAAGTATTTTGAAGCATTCCACTGTGATGTTTGGATGCTTTCACCCAAACAGAAGCCACGTATTTCAGGCAGAAGTTGCTGGGTGAGGCTGCAGTCTCCAGAGGGTCCGTCTGAACATTGATGACGGTTCCCCTGGCCTTCAAACGTACAAATTCATGCATTTCTGTATTTATTAATGCATTTTTCTGTGTGTAAATCACTGGGCACTTTTTAAAGTGAGTCATTGGCAGGGAAAAAGATGCATCACTGCTGTGAGGTTACTGGAGGCTCAGAACTTGGTCAGGAATGGTGCGGAGGTCATTGGGTTTGACTTTCTACTGTTAATGCCTTTTTTAGGTGTCCCAGCTGTCCCTGATGCTCTAATAAAGCAATTGGCAATTATCTGGCCTAAGCTTTTGCTACTTTGGATGCCAAAACATAGAGTTTGGGGGAAGCAATGGGAACAAACTGGATCCAACTGATGGCAAAAGCAGCTCAGAGTAACTCTAGTGATGGGTGATTCTGTTTTCATAGAGGCCAGCAAAGTTCACCAAAGCCCGTTAAGGCTTCTGAGCCAGGTCAACGGGCTCTGGATCAGGCGCTTCGCCGGGACGGCTGCGTGGTGAATTGTGCACCTAATGCACTTTTAATGAAAATGTTATCCTCTGGAGCCAAGCCAGGTACAAGCAGAGCAGGAGCAAAGACCCTCTGCTCCCCAGCAAGCATGGGAAAAGATATTGCAGCTATTTCATAAGCCTGCATGTTTAAAATGTCTAAGAAAGCCAGCCCACATCAACAGCAGAGCGAGCAGCCTTCTGCACGGGCACGTCATTTAATCACAATTTAATAAGGCTCCTGTATCAGCCTTTCGTAATGAAACTTTTGGGTAGAACCAAACAAAGGGGTCACTGTGGGAGAGAAGAATGCAGCCTTTGATTCCCCGTTTCTTTTTAGGGTTCACGATGGTTCGTTTTCAAGTGAGCTGCTGGTGAAATGAACTGCTTGCTGCATGCCAACTGTTACCTCATAAATGGGCCTTATGGAAAGTAATTTGTGATCATGAGATGATTATCAGCCTTCTCCGCCCAGCTCCTGTGAAAAGTGGGAGCTCTTCTTCCCTTGGAGAAACCCTCGGGTATTCAGGTCTTTAACAAATGCTTCAGGGAGGTGTTTAGGGCCTGGATGACAAAAGGGTGTTACTTTAATAAGACAGTAAGCTGCTGGGAGCCTGGGTCAAATATGCACAACCTGATGGTCTTCCTTGTGTTGAGAGGACACAAGGGCCATGGTGCATCAGGCAGGGATGAGCTGCTTGCACTGAGGGCCAAAACCTGCTGTGCCAAATAGACTGGATTTTAGAAAAAAGTTCTTTAATCTGAGGGTGATAGATCAGTGGAATGGGCTGCCCAGAGAGGTGGTGGAGGCCCCATCCCTGGAGTCATTCAAGGTCGGGCTTGATGGGGCTCTGAGCAACCTGCCCTAGGTAGAGATGTCCCTGCTTGTATAGAGAGGTTGGACCAGATGACCTCTGGAAGTCCCTTCCAGGCTAAAACATTCTAAATGATGCCAGAGGATATTCACTCCCACTGGTGTTAATGGTCCTTCTGGTGTCCATGTTTTGGGAGGTTGTTGTGTGAGCTGGTAACACACTGAGAGGTGAAGAGGCCACAGAATGATCTGGAGAAGGTCCATGGAGATAGCATGCAGAGGAGAAAGGTGTCTTTGCTGTTGCTCCGAGCCTCTTGGTGTTGTCTATCCTCCTGCTCATGAGGTTTCTGATTATAGCTTAGTCCCTCCCTTATTCTACAGAGCTGAGGTGGGGGCCTGGGGCCCATAGGGCAGGGATGTCCATCACACTGTTACAGCTCTGGTGGGATGCATTGACTGAAAATATATCTGGCTGTCTCTGGGGGCACTAAGATGCAGACTCTGAGGCTTTTAAAGGTATAAATTTAGTTGATGTGTGCCAACACCTGGAAAGCTTTGGCCCAGAAAGACAAGCTAGAAAATGCAGAGGGTTTTTTTTGTGATTGTTTTTTTTTTTTAACCCATGATCTGTTGACTTTCTGCAAATATTTTTAGAATCATAGAATGGTTTGGGTTGGAAGGAACCTTTTAAGGTCATCTAGTTCTAACCTTCCTGCAGTGAACAGGAACATCTTCAACTAGAGCAGGTTGCTCAGAGCCCCGTCCAACCTCACCTGGAAGATTTCCAGGGATGGGGCTTCTACCACCTCTCTGGGCAACCTGGGCCAAGTGTTTCACCACCCTCTGTGTAAAAAATATCTTCCTTCTATCTAATCTATCTATCCTCTTTTAGTTTGGAACCATCACCCCTTGTCCTTTTGCAATAGACCCTGCTGAAAAGATTGTCTCCATCTTTCTTATAAGCCCCCTTTAAGTACTGAAAGGTTTTCTTGAAAAAGTCTTTCTTGCCTATTTTGGAGTGTTAATAACTTATTTTTAACCAGTACTTGAGGTACAGTGTGGCCTGAATGTAGCCCTGATGCTGAAGAGGTGGAGTCTTGTCTTTAGTATTTAGATGGAAGAGTTAATTGTCTTTTAATTAGCAGGTCTCTCCTGGTGGACTGCACATAGCAGCGTGTTGTTCCTGCAACCCCTTCCAGGGGGAGTTCTGCTTTAATTTGGTCCTTGGTTTGTTTTCTTCTTGCTGAATGTTACACAGGCATTGGGCTGGACAGTTGAATTTTGTGTATTGGAAAAAATAACTAAACTCTCCAGTGATTCTGGCCATGAGTGAAAATTTATGGGAGGAAAGAAGTGTTTAGAGTTGTTTTTGCTTGTCAGGCTCTTAGAGCTTCACTTTGCATTGTTGTCATCCCTGGCATGGTGCTGGGAAGCCAAGAGCAGCCTCCCCTCCATGAGGGTGTGGGTCATCACTGTCGTGTGTGGCCAGGTCACCTGCCAAGATGCTTTCAAGCCACCTGCTTCAAGAACTTCCTCAGTGCACACACACTGTGCTGTCCCTCTACAAGTCCCTTCTTAAAGCTCTTTCCTCACGGGATCAGGCATGAAATTGATGCAGCTGATGTGAGCTGAGCAAGGTTCATCCCTTTGCCTCCCTGTCCAGCTGGATTGCTCTGTTTTTCTGGCTGGGTTTGCTTGCAGGCACCACCAAGACAGGACCTCCCTTTGCTGTGTGCTCTTATCATGCTTCTGAGTTTGAGGCTTGCAGCTGCATAATGTTTGCCCTCAGTTCTTTAATGTGTTGCTTCTGCACATCTCTTGTGTGTGCCCTTATATATATGTAGGTGGAGTCCCAATCCCTGGAGGTGTTTAAAGGATGTGTAGATGTGGTGCTGAGGGACATGGTTTGGTGGTGACCTGGCAGTGCTGAGTTAACTGTTGAGATTTGATGATCTTAAAGGTTTCTTCCAATCAGAATGATTCTATGTATAAATATATATATATGAGTATATAGGCAATATCTATACTTACAGACTTTTTCATAACAGTATTATCCATATACAAAATATTATAGTCTATAAATCCTTTTAAACCCTTACTGTGGCTCACAGTGATTGGATAGTTGGCAATTAAATTGCAGCACCATGGCAGGCCCAACAAATGCTACGTGTTGTCTTGTTCTTCCCTGCTGGGACATGGTGTCCCTGGTTAGGATGGAGCCAGTTGATGTTTCAGCTCAGCCTTTTTCAGCTCCAGTTCTGAGGCATCAAACAGGAGGGGTCATCTGTACCCAGCTTCATCTCTTCCAAGCATCTTGGTACACTTCAATTATGTGATGGGACAGCAGGCAGGCTGGTTTCCTGACTCCTAAAGCATCACAAAAGTGTCTCCATAACTGTTAACTCACAAGTACTAAACGAGGACAGCTTAGATTTGCTTCATCATGCTCTAATTCTGCAGAAATATTAGAATTCTTAACAAAGTGATTGGTTTATTTCTTTTTCTGATCCCCAACCAGTGTTTCATAGTGGCACAAGGTGGATTAAAATCCTGCCCAAATGGAAGACTATCAGAAGGAATTTTTTTCTGTCCTTTCCCTTTAAGAAAAGAGCATCAAGGTAAAATGCAATTGAGATGACCAGAGTGTTTTCTGCATCCTGGGGCTCTCATGGTTTTAAACTCTTCTCAACAGTGTGCTCTATCTGCAATAACAAACACAGAGCTGCTGCAACTCAAGCAGGTGAGCTTTCCTCACCAGTGCAGTGTTTTCCTACATTATATTACACGAAAATTCCCAGAAGCTGCTGCCTTCCTGACATCAAATCAAAAATGACTAACAAGCAAAGGATGCTCTCAGCTTCTACCCAAAGTCTGTTAAAATAAACCACGCTACATGCAGCCAGATGATATCTGCTGGTGAGAATCACTTATGAATTGCAGGGTGGAGAAACCAGAGCTGCTTGAGGGGAGAGACTGTGGGGGCCAGGTGGTGGGACAGTATTTTGTGTTTGTCTGCTGCTTAAACACACGATGATGTGTGTCCTCCCCATCACTCCCACATCTTTTGTAGTCATCCTTTCTAGCAAAGCTTTGCATATTATCTTTGGCCACTCAGAGGTAGGGTAGTATATCCCTGGCTGCAGCTGATACTAATAAAATGTGGCTGAAACAAAATATAATAGTTCTCAGGCTAATCCCTGCTTTCTTATTTTTACATCAGAAGCAGGGCATTTGTCCATCGGTGGCTCCGATACAATCGCAGTGAATTAAGATGGCCCGTTTGCAGGGTGTCCATAAATACGCATTGCTGCTCCTCAATCTAGTTTTCCTGGCAGCTTCTTCTGCTTTTTCATGTGTTAGAAGATCTTCCCAAGGCTGCTGCTGGAGCACACTAGCCAAATGCCTCGGTAAAGACTTTTGCAGGAGCTGAGGTTACATGGCCTCTCCTTAAATCAGAGCTGAACTGTTTGGAGTGCTTCAGCCTCCTGATGTGATGCTGTTTCCAAAAATCAGGCCCTTTCTAGATGCTGCAGATGCTACTAGCAGGCCACCAAAGCTCAGGCACCCAAATGCTGAGTCACCTACTAGACCTTTATGTACTACCTTAGCCTTGGCATTAGTTTGACTTCCAGCGTGGTTGAACGCTACTTTTCCAGCTTCAGTGGGTGCTCATCAGCCCAACAAAACAGGTCCTGGGTGTTCATGAGCTGCCTGCAGTGGAAGACATGCCCTTTCTCCTGTTTGCTAAGGCTGGGCACACACATGGCTCCAGTAAGCATCACACAGTTGAAGTTCTGAGGAGTTCGTCTGTTACCGAGTGATAAAATAAAGTTGAAAAAGGGCAATAACATGATAAGGCATGGCTGGTCTCTAGCAGTGGCTAAAGCTCTCCATAGAAGGAAAAGACAGCATGAAGCTTGCAGCTTACCTAGCTGGTAGCAGCATGTCTCCCAAGGAAGTATCTCTCTGTCCATCATTGCTGGGTCTCCAGGAAACTCTTCTTCTAGAAAGCTTTGTCCAAGGCTTCTGAAGTCAATACAAACAACATATCTTGCCTTCAGCTGGCCTTGGCTTGAACTCTGGGAATTCCCCAGTGTAGGAGGAGGAGGAGGTGATCCAAGGACAGCGGCATGTGGCTCAGAGGCAGTGCTCCTTGTGGAGACCAGAGTGGCTGTGATCTTCTGTCTTCTAGCAGGGGACAGTCCCATTCCTCATGTTCTTCCACTGGTGCATGTCTGGAAGGATCCTCACAGTGCAGGAGCAATTCTCTGAGCATCCTGCCCTTGATTTGGGAGCAATGAGTCCTTCCACCTCCATTGCTACTTCTTACAAAGAGGACTGTTGGCTAACCCAGGTGTGAAATGATCTGCACTCACTTCTTAGTGGGG